>CM053787.1:609142722-609475222 GCA_028749045.1 Cupressus sempervirens | reverse complement strand
CCCTCTTTCACAGCCTCCTGAGCTTCTTGATTTTCTAGTGTTTCTTGACTTCTTTTCCATTAACAAGATGATCAATTCCATGGACAATCATGTTTCCATCACTGTAAAGGTCTGGCAAAACAACACGTGCATGGCCATTCAGCATAATGATCACAGATCCGCCAATATTTCTGGCAACTTTGTGCCTGCAGATTACAAAACCCTGGCCGGCCTCCAGCGAGGGGATTCAAATCCCCGACCTCAGGGTCAAAAAAATCTTGATAGGAAAGCTTTTGAGCGGAGCCGTGAGAGTGAGTTGTACCGGGGAGGTCGTTGGAGTGGAGGATGGGAAGAAGGGCGTGGTCTAGCAAGGCGAAGAGAGTGAGGTTGCGGTAGGTCGCGAGATCGAATCCCATGGCGCATATAGCCTGTGGAGATGAGGGATCTTGACATGGAGCTTTCAAGCAAGTGGATGAAAATCTCATTTCCCTCTTCCTATGCGCGGATTGCCATGAAGAGCAGCCATGGAAGGAAGAAGAAGTAGTAGCAGGGGCCCAATGAAGCGCACTTTCCTTTCAATGTCACCCATATTTTGCTTTGCATTTTCTCCATGGCTGAATTTTGCAATCCACTAAAAATCAATCTCTTCGTCAGAATGAATTTAGAGAGTTTTGAGTTATGCACTGGAATTCAATTTCTCCATCTTCTATTCGAGACCCTCTCAATCTCAATAACAATATTGAGAACAATCTATAGACACTACGAATTCCGCATTCATTGGTATTGCATGTAACTGCCCAATGAGGTGATTTCTTTATTCCTATGAATGAACAATTTTTGTCAAGTCAGATTTGTAATTGTAGAGATATATAATAATTTTTTTTATTAATAATATTAATTTGAACAGCCAGTTGTACGTCAAATTTTTTTAAAAGTTGAAAAAGTTTACATTGATATTTGCTCCCACTGTAGGAAAGCCTCTCGGCTTAATTAATAATAATTTCAATTCAACCATTGGGAAACATGAAGTGGTATTTGTTTCAAAACTTTATTGTGGAGTGACTTTGATACAACCGTCAATTTTTTTTTAAATTGATAAAAGTTTACATTGATTGCTGCTTCCACTGTAGAAAGCCTCTCAGCTTAATTATTCAAGAATCACATCAATTGGAGGGGAAAATAGTAAAATGCAATAATAAAACATAAAAACATAAAATTTTGTAGTTTCAGTTGTGGTTCTCAACGACAATTCTCCAGTTTTAGATAGAGATGATAACCATAATTGTATTTTCTTGTGGCTGGACAAGCACTCATGCCTCATTTTATGACAATGATGCATCATGATCAGCATCATGGACAATTAATTATTTTTTTCATTTGTATATATTTGTATATAGATAAACTAATATTTATATTGTTTATTAAATGCAATAATAAAACATAAAAACATAAAATTTTGTAGTTTCAGTTGTGGTTCTCAACGACAATTCTCCAGTTTTAGATAGAGATGATAACCATAATTGTATTTTCTTGTGGCTGGACAAGCACTCATGCCTCATTTTATGACAATGATGCATCATGATCAGCATCATGGACAATTAATTATTTTTTTCATTTGTATATATTTGTATATAGATAAACTAATATTTATATTGTTTATTGGTACAAGGAAATCACAAATAATGCAGATGGAACATACAGATACAAAAATAAATACACCAGTTTTAACATTTAAATCTAAAAGACCAAATTTATATTGTAAATATAATTTATTCAATATATATGTTATTAATTTTAAAATATATTTCACAAACATTTTGAAATTAGAAAATTGAAAAATCTTAATATATTTGTTTAACAATACACATTTCAAAACATGCAAAATAAGCATATATCCACAGGGCATCATATTTTTCAGTTAAAAAGTGACTATATATTTTATTTAATTATTCAATTTCAAATCAAATACATCATGATATATAACAAAACTTATTATTATTTTGTTTTCCAAAATAAAGCCAAAAGATGAACCTCCATCTAAATTTTTTTTTTTTTTTATTTATAAACATTTTCAAATCATAAATTTTTTTGTGAATTTGTGAATGATCGAAAACATGCATTATAAGCATGTATCCCACGGCATTACATTCCTTCAATAGCAATGATTATATACTTTATTGAAATATTAAATTTCAAATCATATACATAGTAATAGATATCTTTTAAATTTAAGTATTTTTCATATAGTTGATTATTATTCTAAGAAATTGATTTTGTTTGAATTGATTAGATAATATATTTAGAAACTAATATACTTATCTAATTTTTTACTTATTATTCACAAATAAATAATGTTCATATTATTCATTATTATTGTTTATTAATAACAAAAAAATTAGATAGCTAAATTTTGAATTTTATATCCATTTCATATATATTTGTAAATATAATCTTTTTTTTTGTTTATTTATTTATGATATGCTTATTAGTTTCTACCATAGAACTATAGACAAGGAACTAAATTTAACTAAAATCTTTCTTATAAAAATCTTTATTTATATGAAACTATATACTAGACCAATAATACAATAATAAAATATAAAAGTGTGAAGACACCAAACTTTAGTAAAATGAATGATTTATTGCATGTCTTCTCTCCCACTAACTGAATTTGGACATGATATTCGGTTACCTAGTTTTATGTGCCTTTTAAAATCTCCTACACCATCTTGAAAACATTGTGGCATGTTCATTTGAACAACTGACTGAATTTGGACATAATATTCAGTTACCCAGTTTAATGTGCCTTTTAAAATCTCCTACACCATCTTGAAAACATTGTGGCATGTTCATTTGAACAACTAACTGAATTTGGACATGATATTCGGTTACCTAGTTTTATGTGCCTTTTAAAATCTCCTACACCATCTTGAAAACATTGTGGCATGTTCATTTGAACAACTGACTGAATTTGGACATAATATTCAATTACCCAGTTTAATGTGCCTTTTAAAATCTCCTACACCATCTTGAAAACATTGTGGCATGTTCATTTGAACAACTAACTGAATTTGGACATGATATTCGGTTACCTAGTTTTATGTGCCTTTTAAAATCTCCTACACCATCTTGAAAACATTGTGGCATGTTCATTTGAACAACTGACTGAATTTGGACATAATATTCAGTTACCCAGTTTAATGTGCCTTTTAAAATCTCCTACACCATCTTGAAAACATTGTGGCATGTTCATTTGAACAACTAACTGAATTTGGACATGATATTCGGTTACCTAGTTTTATGTGGCTTTTAAAATCTCCTACACCATCTTGAAAACATTGTGGCATGTTCATTTGAACAACTGACTGAATTTGGACATAATATTCAGTTACCCAGTTTAATGTGCCTTTTAAAATCTCCTACACCATCTTGAAAACATTGTGGCATGTTCATTTGAACAACTAACTGAATTTGGACATGATATTCGGTTACCTAGTTTTATGTGCCTTTTAAAATCTCCTACACCATCTTGAAAACATTGTGGCATGTTCATTTGAACAACTGACTGAATTTGGACATAATATTCAGTTACCCAGTTTAATGTGCCTTTTAAAATCTCCTACACCATCTTGAAAACATTGTGGCATGTTCATTTGAACAACTAACTGAATTTGGACATGATATTCAGTTACCCAGTTTTATGTGCCTTTTAAAATCTCCTACACCATCTTGAAAACATTGTGGCATGTTCATTTGAACAAATATTTGTTAATAGTGAGGAGACTAATCAATATTTTAAAAAAATAATATCACTAAAAAATCTCTAGTTAAGCCAAAATTAATGAGTTTTTAGTTTCTTGGTATTATTTTAAACATCTCTTGTTTATATATTTATCCTCTAATGACATGTTTGGTAGGTCTTTGAAAGTAAAATTTGAACTTTTTAAAAAAAAAATTATTTGCATGTCATTTTGAATTTAAAAAATTTGCTCTCTTCATTGCTATTATTCATAGTTTTAAGTTGTGACCTACAAATGGGGGGAGTTTTTCTTTTATTTTATTTTAAATGTTTTAATCATTTTTCCTTTTGAAATTTAACTTGTTTTTCCAATATTTCCCACTAGAATTTCTTTTCTGTGATTATAAAATTTATCGCACTTTTTATGATATTGAGTTTCTCTTATTTTTCAAAAAAAAAAAAAAATTGTAAATTATTATTATTAATATCTCATAAAATATAATACACAAACTTTGGACTTAAACTATCTTGATGATTTTAACATCGGCATAAATTCATGTAATATATTTGTTTTTTTTTATGGAGCTATATTTAAAATATGTTAAAGCTAATATAATGGGTGGTACTTCATCAGTCTTGTTTTACTATTACAAAAAAATTTAAACATTTAAATAAAAAATTATAGAATCATAAAATCGGTGATTTCTACTATTTTAATGCATTACACACACACACACACACACTTACACTTCTGCTATGCAGATTTGTTAATGTAAAAAATATAAATAACGCTTTATTTAAGATAGTCAGAATTTAAAAATAATAATATAATGTGAAATCTATGATTATTCATTAAATAAAGAAGAAAACAACATTTTAAAAAAAAATTAAACATTTTTTAAAAGAATCAAACAATTATATAATGAAACCAACAAGCAAGTCAAAATTTTATATTCTGATCATACACATAATTTTCATTACAGAAATTAATATATAATGTAAATGATATAAATATTTTTTAAATTATTCGAAGTTTTATCACACTAGTTTATATACATATTCTATATATATAAAATAAGTCGAGAGATATTTCAATATATATAAGCTAGATTCATTTGACATTAAAGCAATTTGTATCTTGTATATAGGATAAATAATTTAGAAATATCATGAAATGGAAAAATTAAACTATTATATTTAGTCTCTATTCTATTTTATTTCTGTGACAATTAAATGAATGTCAAATTTATTTTTTAAATGAAAAATGTTTACATTGAAGATTGCTGCCACTGTAAAAGCCTTTCAGCGTAATAAGAATAATAAGAACAAATGAAATGAAGACAGAGGACTTACATTTCGATACTGCTCATACACATGATTATGTTTGTAGGAAGATTTGCGGTAAGAGGAGTCCACTTGTCTGATAAAGCTGCTGCTCCTGGTCTATAAATATAAAAATAAAATAGCGGCTGACATGTGAGAAAGAAAATCCCATCACCCCACGCTGTAGCATGCTCAAATACAAGATGTTGCGGAACCAGATCCAACTGCTTACAAAAATCTTCCAACCAATTATATTCATCTATAGAAACCATGTTATCAATTGTTTCCCATACTCCTCTGTTGGGATCAAATCTTTGAGTTGCCCCTCCCATAAAGCCAACAACATAAAACATTCCATTCATAGAAACACAATTTGAATAGCCACTTGTTTGGTCCATATTTGGAAGAATCTCCCACTTGTCTTCATCTACTCTATAAACAGATGCTTCATAGACAACATCATTATCTATTGTATAATGTTCTCCTATGGTATAAATCAATCCTTCAGGTGAGCCACAGCATGCAAAATCACGATTAGATCTGAGGTTGGGACAATCAACACCTTGCTTCCATGTATTGTATAATAAATCATACATCAAAATATTCGGACTAAAATTGCCTCTATAAAGAAGTTGCAACAAAACAATCTTATGATTAAATCTCATAATTCGAGCCTCGAACGAGGCTTGAAATCCAGTGGGGAGAGAAGCCTTGAGTATACAAGTTTGGTGAGCAGGATCGTAGATGGACATCTCAGCCTCATCAACCAAACATACATACTCATTGGTCAGTTTACACTTAACTCTATCCTTATAAAACTTGGAACTTTCTATTATTTCCTTTGCTGGTTCGAACAATTGCTTAAGTTTTAATTGACCTTCATATGACATCCTTTGCAAGATGTCTACAAATACTTGTTCAGGTAATTCCTGTAAAAAATCCATTTCAAAACTCTTCCTTTCTTCCTTTAGGCCCCGTTTGGTTGGGGAAGATGAATTTTCCTCATAACCAGGTTATCTGATAACCAGGTTTTCGAAAACCTGGTTATGTATTTTAGGAAGATAGTTAGACCGTTTGGTTGACACGGAAGATGAATTTTCAAATCCATATTCTGCGTTTGGTTGCCAATTTAGAAATTGGAATTGGAACAGAATATGACTAGGAATATCTTTTTGTTGCGTTTGGTTGTTCATTTTCTAATTGGAATTGAAATTTGATGTAAATTTTTTTAATCTTATTTAATTAGTGAAACACAAGGATTAGAATGAGTAAAGTATTAATATTTATGATTTAATTTATTTATAATTAGACTACATTATTATTATTTTTTATTTTTGAATATTCACAGTTTTATTTTGTTAGTCAATAATAAATAAAATGATTATTATTTTTTATTTTAATTCTATTTATTAGCAAAGAAAAGTAAAAAATAATCATACATGCAATCATTTGTACGAAGTTATTTTTTGTCCCATTGTTGGAAATTGTGATCATATATATTATATATTTTTGAAAAATTGTGTAAGACAAAATTATCGTCGAATTGAATTTATTGTCAAGTTCATCCGAACTTCATAATTGTCGAACTCGAATTGAAACTTGAACCTTGTGACTTAGCCGCTAAATATGTGTGTTTGTGTCCTCTCTCTATCCCTCCCTATGTTTGTGTTCATCCACGTGATTTGGCAGAAGGATTGGACACAATAAATGTTGTTTATGTAGATGAATTATTGCCTACACTATATGAGAATTCTCGCATCTCTTAAGACTAGTTGCCGACACAGAGAGTGATTGTGAGGCGTGTTGTGGCTCTTGGTTGGTATCTTCAGAATCCATTGGCCATGGTTGCAACATTATATAGTCTTGGCAAAGAAATATTATCATTGAAGCTTCATTCACTGGAACATTTCCTTACTCCAGATGAAAAGTATGAAGTTGTTGAGCAGGTAATAGTTACAACAACCAACTGTAGAGGCTATGAAGCCACTTGTCTTTATAAATGTTATTGGTTTTTTTAAGGGTTAGAGGGAATGGACAAGCAGCATCCGAAAACCATGTTATGGATCCATTGGATGATACTAGAATTCATCCAAAGTCATATGAATTTGCCAAGAAAATGGCTAAGGACATATATTGTGAAGAAGCTGGACATGATATAGATGATATGGATGAGGAAACACAAGAAATGGTTGTTGAGCATGTCAAAAATATCCTGATCTGTTAAATGCCCTTGATATTGATGAATATGCTAGAAGTGTGGAGCAATGGACATCCAATAAAAAGCAGGAAACCCTTGCTGACATAAAGAGTGAATTGTTACATGGATTTCAGGATTTGAGATTGCCATATAAAGAGCCATCCCAGGATGAGGAATTTTATCTGCTGACTGGAGAAAATGAAGAGACCCTGTTAATGGAAAAAATTGTCCCCGCAGAGTCCAAAATCATCGTATAATTTGTGATCTGGAATCAAGCTTGACATGAATAATATTGAAAGAGGAGCTTTCTGATGATCTAGATATAGATCCTTTAGAAAAAATTGCAGAAGGCAACATCCTTACCTGTTGGGTGAAAACTATGACAAAAGTGAAGTACCTAGTTGAGTTAACTTGCAAAGAGAGTTCACTAAAGAATGATAACTATCAGGGTGCATAGGATAAGGATAAGGAGGTTAAGGATCCATATTTTGTGGAAGAGGATTCCATTTCACGAAGTGAACAAGAGAATGAAACCATTAAGTTCCTAACAGATAAAGAGCCAGGGGAGAGTATTATCCGTCCATGCTTGAAAGGGCCTACTCACTTGATTCTAACACTAAAAATTTTCAATGGAGTTTATGCACACAAGGATATTGTGGAGGGAGGAAAGGACCAAAAGGATTTTGCTAGCTATTTTCGACTTGGAAAATACTTTCAATTGGGGAGGAGACATTTGAAGATCTTGATGAGGTCATAGACAGATATATATTCAAGAGAGGATAAGATATTTCAGTATTTCGTTCTACTGTTTGGTGAGTCATAAAACACACATCAACAGACACCTTTCTACAGATGCAGGAACACACAAGCTCCTCTCTCTCTCTCTCACTCTCTCCCTCTGTCCCTCCGTCCCCCCTTCTTATCCCGCACTCTCTGCCCCTCTATGTATCTCTCCCTTTTAATAAATTTATTAAGTTAGTTAATTATTCAACAAAATATGCAACTAAATTTTACGTGAAATATTATATAGGAAAAAATATACCATTTTACATTCACATACATTAAACATTTGATGATAACTTTAACAAGAAAAATGATGCTTTGTTAATAATTACTCTTAAAAAATGTGGAATTTTGGCAACATAGATTTTACATGCAATTTAAAAAAAAAAGATCATGAAAATCATTAATCATATAAATCATATTTTAACATCATGAAATTCTAATAATGAATTTCACATAATTACTACAATATGAAAACTTGCTAACTTGATAGAACAATATCCATGATTTGATGGTGGTGTGAAAACACACCGTTAAACACGAAAACATTGAGAAATCCACGATATATGTCTTTATGCCCCACATTTGACGACACACCGTTACATACGAAAACACTGAGAAATCTATGATGTATGCCCTTATGCCCCACATTCGACGGTAACCCTCTCATGCTGCTCAATCTTCCCATTACTGTTTGTGTTGTTAGATGGTCAATCCTGCATATATGAACTAAACATGCTTGAAAAATTAAAACCTGATTATTTTTTTAATGGAATACACCAAGGAGTGGCATTAGAAATATTGATCATTTACAAACACAGTAAACAATCATTAGATAGCTCATTTTTTATCAGCATGTGTGGTCTTGCAATATTAGCAAATCAAGAGCAATAAAAAAATACAAGAGAAAGACACTTTATCAATACCGTTGACAATCTTGTCAAGAAGCACGTACATAGGAAACCAAACTGTGGAAAAAAAAATAAGAAATTAAAAAAATATCCAAGCAAATTAGGAATATACATATAACATGGGACATAATCATGACTGTACAATCATCTACCAAAAATCCTCAATACTTTTGATAATCTTGTCAACGAGAACATACATAGGCAATCAAATAGGGACAAAAAGACAAAAAAATAAAAACATATGCAAAAAAATTAGGACTATAGATATAACATAGGACAGAATCATGAACTATACAATCATCTAGCAAATCACATTTCTATATGCTTTCAAGTTCTACAATTGAGCATTCATCATTTGCCACTCCTTGTGTATTACACATATGTATGTTTCAAATATAACTCTAATTAACAATGCAATGAACAACTATACCAAACGTTTACGAGATCATAAACTACGTGTTGTGAGAGATCAATGCAATACCATTAAACAAAGCCAACTAACCCTCTGAAATTATTTCACATGCCAATCGTGTGAATGCCAATGAAATGAACAACTAAACTATGTACTGACCAATGCCAATCATGTCAATGAAATGAATGACTAAACTATGCTTATATCAAGTATGTATACATACGTACATACATGCATGAACATACATATGCACAGACATACATATATACGCACATACATACATACATACACATGTACATACATGTGTACATACATATGCACGTACATACATACATACGCACATACATACACACATACATACATACATGCTTAGCAAAATAGAAAAAAAGTGCTTAGTAATGATTTCCAATATAGTGTTGTGACAGATCAATGCAATACCATTACACAAAGCCAATTAACCATCTGGAATGACTTCACATGCCAATCGTGCGAATGCCAATGAAATGAACAACTATCCTGCGTATTGACCAATGCCAATCATGTCAATAAAATGGATGACTAAACTATGCATAGATCAAGTTTGTATACATACGTACATACATGTGTGTACATACATATGCACATACATACATGTATATGTACATACATGTGTGTACATACATACATACGCATATACATACATACATGCTTAGCAAAATAGTAAAAATGTGCTTAGTAATGAGTTCCAGTATAGTGTTGTGAGAGATCAATGCAATGCATAGATCAAGTATGTATACATGCGTACATACATGTGTGTACATACATATGCATATAATACATACATACGTACGTACATACATACATGTGTGTACATACATATTGTTTGTTTCAAATCTGTTTAGCAAAATAGTCAATATGTGCTCACTAATGAATTCCAATATAGTGTTGTGACAGATCAATACCACTGAAATGGACAACTAAACTTTGTAACAGTTTCTTGCCAGTAATGAGTTCTAGTATAGTGCTGTGAGAGATGAATGCAATACCATATAAATAGAGCCAATTCATAAGCTATGTATAGATCAATGGCAATCATGGCTTTTATCTAGACATAATCAATATGTGCTCAATAATGAAATTTAAAAGTATATCACTAGCTTTTATCTATACATAGCTGACCTATAGATAGTTTATCATGGTTCTATTTCTATCTTCTATTTGCTTAGCATAGTCAATAGATGTGGTAACTATTTGTTTCAAATCTATTTAGCAAAATAGTCAATATGTGCTCACTAATAAATTCTAGTATGGTGCTATGAGAGATCAATACCAGTGAAATGAACAATTAAACTTTGTAACAGTGTCTGGCTGTTTGTGTCAAATCTATTTAGCAAAATAGTCAATATGTACTCAATAATGAATTCCAGTATGTGCTCACGTGATTACTTGTATATATCATAATGCCAATCATAATAGCAAAACATGGCAATTATGCTTTTATCTATACATAGTTGACCTATACATAGTTTATCATGGTTCAAATCTGTTTAGCAAAATAGTCCAATATATGCTGTAACAGTTTGTTTAGAATCTGTTTAACAAAATAGTAAATATATGCTCACTAATGACTTCCAGTATAGTGTTGTGAGAGATCAATGCAATACCATTAATCAAAGTGAATCATGCCAATGAAATGAACAACTAAACTATGGATATATCAAGTATGTATAGATCCATGTAAAATCATTCAACATACTTATGATGTCATAAACTATGTACAGATCAATGCAATACCATTAAATGCAGTCAACTCATAAACTATGTATGGATACATGGAAGATCAATGGCAGTCATGGCTTTTATCTATACATAGTTGACATATACA
This sequence comes from Cupressus sempervirens, assembly GCA_028749045.1. Classification (NCBI taxonomy): domain Eukaryota; kingdom Viridiplantae; phylum Streptophyta; class Pinopsida; order Cupressales; family Cupressaceae; genus Cupressus; species Cupressus sempervirens. Next base: position 609,464,014 of record CM053787.1, on the reverse strand, counting down.
TAGTTTATCATGGTTCAAATCTGTTTAGCAAAACAATCCAATACATGTTGTAACAGTTTGTTTAGAATCTATTTAACAAAATAGTAAATATATGCTCACTAATGACTCCCAGTATAGTATTGTGAGAGATCAATGCAATACCATTAATCAAAGTGAATCATGCCAATGAAATGAACAACTAAACTATGGATATATCAAGTATGTATAGATCCATGCAAAATCACTCAACATACTTATGACGTCATAAACTATGTACAAATCAATGCAATACCATTAAATGCAGCCAAATCATAAACTATGTATGGATACATGGAAGATCAATGAAAATCATGGCTTTTATCTATACATAGTTGACATATACATAATTTATCATGGTTCAAATCTATTTAGCAAAACAGTCCAATACATGCTGTAACAGTTTGTTTAGAATTTGTTTAACAAAATAGTAAATATATGCTCACTAATGACTTCCAGTATAGTGCTGTGAGAGATCAATGCAATACCATTAATCAAAGTGAATCATGCCAATGAAATGAACAACTAAACTATGGATATATCAAGTATGTATAGATCCATGCAAAATCATTCAACATACTTATGACGTCATAAACTATGTACAAATCAATGCAATACCATTAAACACAGCCAACACATAAACTATGTATGGATACATGGAAGATCAATGACAATCATGGGTTTTATCTATACATAATTTATCATGGTTCAAATTTGTTTAGCAAAACAGTCCAATACATGCTGTAACAATTTGTTTAAAATCTATTTAACAAAATAGTAAATATATGCTCACTAATGACTTTCAGTATAGTGCCGTGAGAGATCACTAATTAAATAGTCAAAATGTGCTCAATAATGAGTTCCAATATAGTGATGTGAGATTAATATAGTTTTAGTTTAGTGCTATTAGAGATTAATGCAAAACCATTGAATAGAGTAATCATGCAGCATAAGTCATTGCAATCTAGTCAGTAGCTGAAATAGCTAAATGGTACCAAATGTCATTGCAATCCACTCCACTCTCTCCACCTCATCCATCATCAAGAACCCTTTGGCTCTTTCACGTTGAAGCACGAAGGTATCATGTGCTTTCATGAAAATTGCTCGACTCAGTTCAGGGATAGCTTTGAGAGCAGTATATGCAGCAGTCAAAATATTATCATCTTTAGATTTATCCACTTTTACAATCTGAGGCTTAATGAGGCCATCTTTCAGTTCCTTCATAGTTTCGCATATCACATCCAATGATGCAGCCAAAGATGTCTTCTTCCTCTTTCCCCTCCTTGATGATGATGGTGGAGGAGTCCCTCTAGCACTTGCACTCGACTGATTGGAATGATATAACTCTTCATCAATATCTGGTTGGCTGTCAAGAGGTGTACCACAATTGGTATCATCCTCATCAAGCACATTAAATGCATCGTTCATAGGGTTCCCTTCTTCAGCATCAAGGGGTGTTGTAGATGCGAACCCTTCAGCAATGTCATTACCGACAATTACAGCCAACTCATTGAAATATTGGAAAGGTGACCTCTTATACATTTTTGCATTTTTGAATTCTCTCCTCTACATATAAGCATTAATAGATGGATTAGGTTGTAAGTTTTTCATTATTAAAATAAGAAGGAAAAATTTCTTCAATGAAAAGAGTACAAAGATGATCCTACCTTCAAAAGGTCATCCCACACTGAATCCTCAGCATCCACAGTTTGAGTTTCTTCATTCCAAGCTAACCCACTTGTATTTTTCAAGTCCTTCATTACTTTATATCCTACTTTCCATGTTTTTAGCTTATTCTTAAAATGATCTCGTGACAGATTCGAGTTCATCGCTGCATTGAATGTCCTCTCTATCGCAATCCATGCCTCTTTTTTAAACCCACCTTCACCTTTCCGTCCGAGATGGACTTGTTCAAGGAGCAAGTCTAAAAACTTGCGTTCCATCGATTTTGTCCACATTTTCTTCTTTGAAGAAGAAGATTTGTTGCTCATAGCGAGGGATCCATCTATATCGCTCAAAGTAACGGAAGAACACATCTGTTTCACATGATCAGATCCGTCCATGCTCATCATGAGCTTGGTATATGCCATTGTGTACTCCTTCCTGTATTTCATTTAAATTTGAAATAGAAAATCTTTAACTATCAATTTGTAATACGTCATAATGGAACAAGGCTAACATATTGAATAGGTAAACGTATTATGATTTAAAGTAATCATACAACTAAAATTGAAAGTTATTACTCTTTAAATTTAAATGGAATGCAGCAAGCAGTAACATCAGAAAAATAAGATTTTCAACGAATTCGTTGTTCTCTTCTTACTAGTGGGCTTATGATCTTCATCATTTGGTACTCCTTGTTGTATTTCATTTAAAATTGAAGATGATAAACTTTAAATATCATTTTTTAATACATCCTAATGCAATGAGGCTAACATTTAATAAACTTGAAAGAATTTAACTGAAGATGATACACATTTTAAGCAATAATTGATGATAACACATCAACATCAAAAAAACTACCAGTAAGACAAAATGGTGATATTAATGGCAAGTAAATAGTCATGAGCCCCATTATGAAGCATGTTATTGTACTTTCTCAATGCAAAGATGTATAATAATTCTGCTTTCTTGCATTTAAATCAATGTAATCTATATTTCAAGTTGAATTGTGTATTGCAGATATGATCAACAATTTTTGTACATAATGTAGGTGTGAAATTGAAAGTTAATGTTCTTTTTATTTAATTAGAATGTAGCAAAGACTGATATCAGAATAATGAAATCAAACACCATCATTGTATATGCATACATCAATTTAATCATATAAAGCACATTGCCTTCTAATAAATCATTTATTCTTGAGATCTATAATCTTCCCACATCCTATTTGCTATATCTTCTCAAAATTGGGCCCACTCATTTCTATCCTCCTAAGACAACCCATATGTCTCAAGTAGTGGCACCTCTATCCCATCACGATCATCTTCCTCTTCAATAGCTTCTTCCGATGGAAGGCCATCCTCTATCGTAATGAAATTGTCAAGTATGCAACATGCTAAAACAATATAGGATTTGTCATGATATCATAAGACATTGCATGTCTTAAGATTGGAAAATGCTGCTTCAGAATACCAAATGTACATTCTACTACATTTCTAAGAGAGGAGTGTCGATGGTTGAACAACTCATGTGCAGAGTTTATTGGGTTTTCTCTTGACCACTCTTTCAAGTGGTAGCATGTACACCGATAAGGAGCGAGAAATCCAGGTGCATTTGGATATCCAACATCCATGAGATAATATTTTCCTATATAAAGAAAGTATATTGTCAATACTTGAACCATTTAGCATAACCTTGAGTATATTAAAATGTGATTTGGCTTACCAGGGGGAACTACAAGTGGATCTGATCTGGATAGAACTGAGGCTAGAACATAGCTATCTGCAGCAGAGCCTTCCCAACCAGCAAGGCAATACTGAAACTTACAATCAAAGGAGCAGACACCCATAACATTTTGTGATAGCTTCCCTTTTCTATCACGATATTTACCCTGTATGTTGACATCAACTCGCACTGGAATATGGGTACCGTCGATGGCTCCAATGCAATCCTGTGGGATATGATACACTAATCAAATGTATGCTCAAGTAATAATAAGATAAGGACAACATTCTAGACACTAAATTTGTAATAATGTGTGATTTACCTTGAAGAATGGTTCAAAACGATCCTTCCCACTAATTTCAGGAGGAGTGCTTGGACTAGGTGGTATGAAGTAATCTCTGTGAAGGGCTAAGATAGCCATCAAAACCTTGTGGAAGTACTGACTGACTGTCTCTCCTGAGTGCCCAAAGTTATGGAAAATCTTGCGGTTCCTTAGATTGTGCCCAAGGGTGTGGAGGAACATCACTAGTTGTTCCTCTAACTTCAAGTGGATCGTATCTCTCAAGCTTCCTTTCAGCCTCAGAATACGAGCTAGAGAAAAGAAGGCTGCCCTACTCATCCGAATCTGATCATGACAATCCACCTCATTCGAATGAATAATGTCTCTACAAAATAAATTTCCTTTTCTTATTCATTTACCCATTTGACTACCTTCTCGGGCTACCAGTACTTTGGCTATGCCAACAAAAGCAAAAAGAATTGTGAGAATGCAGGTGTATGTGGTCTTCCTAACTATGCTTCCTTGGACCTCTATACTCTCCATAGGATCCATCAGTGACCTGAAATGTGGACAATTTAAACACTATCAGTTATGAAATATCAACTATCACCTATCGAGATACAACATGATTATTTGCTAGCCTCATTGCATTAAGAAGTCAATTATTTATTCAAATACAACAAGGAGTACCAACTACCGAGGATCATAAGCCCATAAAGAACAAATTACAATTTGTCATTATACTCCATGTAATCTATCTATACCAATGAAAGCATAATATTGATTCCATTTGTCTATATGTATACACACATGTATGTATATATGTATGTGCACACACATGTATGTATGCATGTATGTACGTACACACACACACACACATTTATGTATGCATGTACGTACGTACACACACATGTATGTATGTGTGTATGTACATACACACACATGAATGTATGTATGTATGTATGCATGTATGTACGTACACACACACACACATGTATGCATGCATGTACGTAGACACACACATGTATGTATGCATGCATGTACGTACACACACAAGTATGTATGTGTGTACGTACATACACACACATGTATGTATGTACACATACACATGTACAAACTATAACTTGAATTTGGACTTTTATGAATGTGTTTTAATAAATCGTCGGGTCCGCTGAAACTGAGGCTCGTCTTTTAGAAGATGAAAAGTAGCATAGTTGGCAATAGGAATAGAGTTTCTTTCTGCATTGATCTATACATAGTTTGAAATCATGGCTTTTATCTATACATAGTTTATGACCTCATAAGTATGTTGAATGATTTTGCATGGATCAATACATACTTGATATATCCATAGTTTAGTTGTTCATTTCATTGGCATGATTCACTTTGATTAATGGTATTGCATTGATCTCTCACATCACTATACTGGAACTCATTGGACTATTTTGCTAAACAGATTTGAACCATGATAAACTATGTATAGGTCAACTATGTATAGATAAAAGCATGATTGCCATGTTTTGCTATTATGATTGGCACTATAATATATACAGGTAATCCCATGATCACATACTGGAATTCATTATTGAGCACATATTGATTATGTATAGATAAAAGCCATGATTTCCATTGATCTATACATAGTTTATGATTTGGCTCTATTTAATGGTATTGCATTCATCTCTCACAGCAGTACACTAGAACTCATTACTGGCAAGAAACTGTTACAAAGTTTATTTGTTCATTTCACTGGTATTGATCTCTCACAACACTATACTGAAAGTCATTAGTGAGCATATATTGACTATTTTGTCAAACAGATTCTAAACAAACTGTTACAGCATATATTGGACTATTTTGCTAAACAGATTTGAACCATGATAAACTACGTATAGGTCAACTATGTATAGATAAAAGCCATGATTGCCATTTTTTGCTTGATTGGCACTATGATATATACAGGTAATCACATGAGCACACACTAGAATTCATTATTAAGCACATATTGATTATGTATAGATAAAAGCCATGATTGACATTGATCTATACATAGTTGATTCATACATAGTTTATGACTTGACTCTATTTAATGGTATTGCATTCATCTCTCACAGCAGTATACTAGAACTCATTACTGGCAAGAAACAGTTAGAAAGTTTAGTTATTCATTTCACTGGTATTGATCTCTCACAGCACTATACTGGAATTTATTAGTGAGCACAAGTTTATGACTTGGCTCTATTTAATGGTATTTCATTCATCTCTCACAACAACATACTAGAACTCATTACTGGCAAGAAATTGTTACAAAGTTTGGTTGTTCATTTCACTGGTATTGATCTCTCACAGCACTATAGTGGAATTTATTAGTGAGCACATATTGACTATTTTGCTAAATAGATTTAAAACAAACAACCAGAAACTGCTACAAAGTTTAATTTTTCATTTCACTGGTATTGATCTCTCACAGCACTATACTCGAATTTATTAGTGAGCACATATTGACTATTTTAAAAACAGATTTGAAACAAACAGTTACCACATATATTGACTATTTTAAAAACAGATTTGAAACAAACAGTTACGTTTGAATGAACCAAAAAAACTTTAAAAAATCCAGTATGCAAAGGTGGGTGTGAGAGGAGAACCATTTACCGCCGCCGCTGTTCAAAGTGGAGAAGAGAAATCGCAGAAAATGCCACGGCCACAGGAAACCACGTCCACAGAAAAACCACAAACCAGAAACCCTCGTAAACCACGGCCACAGAAAACCCACAAGCCCAACAAACGCAGCAAACCAAAAACCCTCACCTTCGCACAACAGAGCACGAAAACAATACAACCGCCGTCTTCCAAAAAACCCAATTTGTTCTTCCAAAAACCTAAGGCAGATTCGGCGGACCCGACGATTTATTCAAACGCATTCATAAAAACCCAAAACTTGGTTTTCATTTCAACTTCCACCTATTTCTTGGAAGAAATTTCTTCCAATTTTTGAGCGAAATTGGCAGACGAAACCCGAAACCGGGTTATGCGTTTCATGAACCAAATGCCACCATTTTCTTCCATAACCCGATTTTGGCGCTGAAAACCCTATTTCGCGCCCGGTATTCCCATAACCAAATGGGGCCTTACAGTGTGTATGAAACTATTCTCATTTGCCTCAAACCAAGATACTTTTATAGAAATTGGAAAAACTATTAGGAACTATATGAGATATTGCCTTTAACAAAATTCTAGATGTTGCTTTATATTTGAGAAAACTTTTCTCATTCAAAACTCTTTCTTCTTTAACAGTGTATATGAAATTCAAAACAATTTGGAAACTGGGAAAAGTATTAGAAATTGTATTAGATTGGTTCAACACAATTCTAGATAGTTGTTGTTGCTTTATATTTGAAAAAAGTTTTCTAATTCAAAAGACGTGTACCTTTGAGAATGGCCTAATGATTGAGACTAAACCAATGAAGGAGTTTTACTAATCTCTAATAGTCAAATATGTATATTAGGCTTTCATATAATAGAGTTGCATAGTCAAATATGTATATAAGTATTAGGCTTTCATATAATAGAGTTGCTTAGTAATGAACACGTGATTTTTTAGTGTTTATTAATTTTTTCTAGTTTATCAGTTTGGAATTTAATTTTTTAAGATGTAGTTTATAAGCATGTATAAAATAATTTAGTGCTATTTCAATTTAGTTTTCAAATAATTCATAAGCCTCAATATTAAAACTATTTATATTGGAACCTCTATCTCTATGCTCATATTTTAACATCAGAAAATGATAAGTTCCTAATGTAAGATTTGTCTCTAGACCAAGCTTATTCCTCCTAAACTATTCATGAAAAATTTGACTATGTATAATATTTGAAAATTGGAGATTCTTTATTTGAATTAGATTTTAGTGCATTGAAGATTGCTATATTAAGGTGAAGCTATCAAAGGATACATTTATGTTAATCAAATAATCATTACTAGTACACTCATCAAATGAATTTTTATAAAAATGTGAGATTATACATAGTTGAAAAGGCTCAGTTCTCTAAGATAGATGCTAGTGAAAAACATTTAATCAAATTCTATACTAACTTATATAAAATACATAAACAGAAAGTCCATTTGAAACAAAAACAACATTTTTGTTAAAAATCCAATCCAATAAATGATTAAATATGTAATCACTTATATAAAAGACATAAACTATGTTTGTGAATCAGATTTGTTAATTCTAAAATTATTGAATTCATATTTAAAAAATTGGATTAATAAAATTAGAAAGTTAACTACCACCAAGCTCTAGTCAATTTAAATTAGTATATAAACTAGTGAAATGTGATTTTTAGTTCATGGGAGACATGTTATGGAAGTTTGAAGATAATGATTCTCTTGTTTTCCGTTATCAAACTTTGTGGATTAAGCACTACAAATTCTATTATTTTACATTCAGGCACATGTGGGCACCTAAAACTTGTTTGTGGATGACCTCCATAAAAAAAAACAATCAATTATACTTCAATATTAGGGTTCCTTAATGAATAGGTCAACAATCCATTTACAAAAATATTTACATTTATTAAATGGAAGATTTTACTATTTTGAAATGAGAAGGAATGAAAGTATATCTTGATTTTATTTGTAGTGAGATGCATTTGTACAATATATATATAGATATATATAATATTCACTTTCTTTAAACCTTTAGAATATCTTCAGAGTTTATTTGCCTTAGAGAGTAACCATTATTAATGGTTTGATTTTTCTTCAACAATTTTGAATTCTTCTAGTTTCAGCGTGCTGCCTTTTATTGCATTTGATCTCTTAATTATCCTGTTTATTTGTCTTAATGTTTATTATTTTATTGCAGCATTTTCCTTGAATCAATTGCAAGTCCATTTGAATGTTTGAGCTTTCAAATGAAGTCTTATGGGTGCCATGTAAATTTTTATGGTCAAAAATGAGTTGAGTTAATTTATTTGTAGAATTAGTTATAGAGCAGCCTAATGGGAAGAAAAAGAATCCAAAAAAAAAATTTTTTTACCTGCAGATTCAGTTGCAGAGTGGCCTACTCACATCTAAATTAATAGTCCTTAGGGGAAATGGGAGGCATAATGTTTTCTTGAAAATGATTGATGTAAATGGGAAAATTCTGAGACAGTGATAAAAAAAAAATTGATTAAAATTGAAGAGCAGAGCCATATCATTACTTATGTCCTCATAAAAAGATGGGATTTTCGAATTATTCAAATCGGGGAAGAACTGAGTCATCATCATGGAAAAAATTATGTGCATCTCAAGAAAAAAATTGAAAAGACCACAAGGTGTGGAGATTGGGTGGTCAATACCATGTACATTTATTTATTATTCACCTCTTCAAGCAAAGCTCTATTTCTTTCTTTCAACTTTACAACCATTTTCTCAACCTAGAAGCATATCAATATCTTTCCTTCCAAAAAATCAAAATTAGGTCAGTAAGAGAGAAATGCTATTACATGTGGACAATCACTTAATAGAACAATTAATGTTCTGAATATGCATTCTTAAATACCTATTTTATAATTAACACAAACTGGTCAAGGGATTGGTGGAAAGAAAGAATGAGGAGAAGCGTTGGCTGCCGGCTGGGCTAGGGTTTTCCCCTAGCCTGTTCTTGGTGTTTGATCTTTACTATTTTTTTGTTCTGTTTGGATTGCTAGCTACTGGACATAATTTGCGTCGGTGTTTTTGGAGATCTTCTGCAATCAATTTTGGATTGGGGTTTTATTGTTTGCATGGTAGGGCCTGGTATTTCTTCTCCGTTGGTGAGAACAGATGGTTCTTCTCCAACTATGCATGCAATGCGATCTGAATCGTTTTATTCAGGGGAGAGCTCCAAGCTGAAAAAAGTTAATGGGTGTTTTCCGCGTAGCCATGATCGCCCTATTCTGGTTATTCCTCCAATGGCTGTAATGGAGAACATTGATTATTGGACCAAGCATGCTTTGATATGAAAATTTCTTGGAATCCGGATTTCCCTATCCGCTCTTGAGGCATGGATCCGCCGTTCTTGGCAGGTGGAAGGCGATATGGAGATTATGTTGGCAGGGAATAGTTATTTTTTTGTTGTATGCTCTTACATGTCTGATCGTGATCATGTTTTTGAAGGAGGCCCTTATTTCTACAACCATGTGGGGTTATTTGTCAAACCTTGGCATTCAGGTTTTAATTCTGCTGAGGATCTCCCTTCAACAGTGCTAGTTTGGGTTCGCTTGCCTCATCTTCCCTTGGAATTTTGGCGTGAAGACATCCTTCGACAAATTTTTGCTTTGTTGGGGAAGCTAGCTGCGATCGCACATCAATCCCTCGATAAAAAGGTTATTTCTTATGCTAGAATTTGTGTTGAAATTAATTTGAATAACCCATTACCAAATTCTTTGGAAATTTTTCTGGGGGATTCTTCTTGGGTGCAACAGTTAGATTATGAATCCCTCCCTTTCCGTTGCCAGATTTGTCATGAGTATGGTCATTTACTGCGGTAGTGCCCCTGTAACTCGAGTTTCAAAGGAGTGGATCGTTCTACAGCTGGCAATGCTGGTGGTTTGGCAGATACTACAGGGAAAGGACAATCTCAAATGGTTAATACTACCAAGGGGATGAATCCACAAGATGCTACAAGTAAGGGTAAGGCTCAAATGTAGGATAAGGATGGATTTACCCCTGTTCGCCCTCGGGCTAAGGGACGTGGTCAAAAGAGGCCTTTGAAAGAAAGATTATCTAATTCAGGTTTTAACCGCTTTGAGGTGCTAGATAGTATGGTTCTAGAGGAGGGTATTCCTCCTCCTATCTCTTTTGATCCAGTTTGCCCAGATGAGAGATCTGTTCCTAATGATGCTTGTGGGGCATCTCAAGTTGTAGTATATCAAAATTGTGAGGTTCCTATAGCTCCTGTGACAGCGGCTCTAGTGACTCCTGCAGTGTTGGAAGATGATGATGTTGTTTTGGCTGACTTGGTTAAGGATGTGCTACCATCAGGTAAGGGCAAGGGATCTCCTCTCCCCTTGGGGTTGCTGCCTCGACCCTTTATGTGGGCTTCTTCTACTCCCCCTCTAAGGAGTGGGCACAAAACAGACCAAGAGAAAATTAAACTCACAGGAGATATATTGATTGAGTATGGTTCAGTGAAACCTTTGGATTCTCATTTTCCCAATTCTACCCAATGATGATTATTCTTTCATGGAATGTAAGGGGGTTGAATAGCATCCCTAGACAAAAGGCTATTCATAACTTGGTGGTTGATCATAGTCTTGATGTTTTTTGTATCCAAGAGACTAAGCTCTCTGTGGAGTCTATGGTCCAACATGCCTCTAGTATTTGGTCTCGTGGCCAATGCTAGTGTGTTGGGGCAACAGGCAGTGCTGGTGGTTTAGCTATATTTTGGGATCCTCAAAAAATTTCTCCTCTTGGCTGGATGTCTTCTCGTTCATCTCTCTTTATGGTAGCTTCTGCTCTAGACTCAGGAGAGGTAATCATGGTTACTAATGTGTATGCACCTGTTGATCTTGTGGGAAAGGAGGAACTTTGGGAACATATGCAATATGTTAGAAATTGTCATCCTTATCATCCTTGGGTGTTAGCAGGGGACTTCAATTCAGTTTTAAGTCTGGAAGAGAAGCATGGTGGTTTGGCTAGATTGGGGCCTTCTTTTGCTCTTCTTCGGCAACACATATCTCTTTTGCATCTCTCTGATGTTAAGCCTTCTAATGGCCTCTATACCTGGAATAATCGCAGGACTGGTGTTGCTGCTATCTTAGAACGCCTGGATAGATTTCTTGTTTCTTGCTTCTGGCTTAGTGGCACCCTTACTATCTCTTCAGAAATCCTTGATTGGAGGGGTTCAGATCATTGGCCAATCAAATTTTCCGCTATAGGGGCTTATGTTCTGAAGAATCCTCCTTTTAAGTTCCAGTTGATGTGGCTTCGTGACTCCTCTCTTCATGATTTTGTTTTTTGTTGGTGGAAAGATGGTGCTCCTGCATATGGTACTGCAATGTTCTCATTTTCTAAAAGGCTTCAATATGTTAAAAGGCAGCTCAAGATATGGAATAGGGAATGCTTTGGGAATATTCACTTTATGAAGAGGCTTGCTCAAGAAAATCTTGATGTCATCACAAGGGAGATTAGAGATCGAGGTTTCTCAGAGGATCTTGGCCAGGCTGAATCCCTTGCTTCTAGAGCTCTAGAAGAATGGGAACTTCAAGAGGAAATTTTTTGGAAGCAAAAGGCTCGAGTTGATTGGCTCCAGGAAGGTGATTGAAACACTACCTTTTTCCATAAAATAGTGCAATCTCGCCAAAATCAGAGCACTATCTCTTCTTTGGTTAATTCTCAAGGTATCCAACTAAATTCCTTGCTAGCTTTGTTCCAGGAGGCTATTTCATACTTCTCTACCCTCCTCTCTGAGGACTCTCCTCCTGCTGATAATGCAGAAAATATTATTTTGTCCTGTATTCCTTCCCTTATCACTCAGGAAATGAATGATTATCTCATGCGTCCTATTTCTTTGGAAGAGCTAGAGGAGGTGGTCTTTGGCATGCCTAAGGGGAAGGCTCTTGGTCCTGATGGCTTTCTAGTTGAATTCTTTCAAGAATTTTGGGACATCATTAATCATGATTTGTTGGAGGTGGTTAAAGAATCCTATGCTAGCAAGCAGATGCTTCGAGCTTTGAACTCTACATTCTTGACTCTTATTCCTAAGAGAGAGGGTGCTAATCAATTGGATTTTTTTAGACCAATTGCCTTATGTAATGTGGTTTACAATGTTATTACTAAGCTGATTGCTGAGAGACTGAAAAGGTGGCTTCCCATTATTATCTCAGTAGAACAAGGTGGTTTTGTTGCTGGTAGACAAATTTTGGATGGGGTGGTTATTGCTATTGAGGTTATTCACTCTATGGCTACTTCAAGGGAGAGAGCCATGTTTGTTAAGCTGGATATGGCTAAGGCCTACGATAGAGTTAAATGGAGCTTCTTAAGGAGTATTCTTCTTTCTTTTGGATTTAGCTCTGACTGGGTGAGTTGGATTATGAGTTGTGTTACTTCTGCCTCTTTTTCTGTTCTTATTAATGGTCAACCTTCACAACTATTTGGTGCTTCTAAAGGCCTCCGCCAGGGTGACCCTCTCTCCTCCTATCTATTCATCATCATGGCTGAAGGCTTGGGTAGATTCATTAAGCATCAGGTGTCCCAGAATTCTATTCAAGGCTGGCGGTGGGGTAATGGCTTACCTTCTTTTTCCCATCTTCAATTTGTTGATGATTCTGCTCTTGCCAGTCTTGCTAGGATCAAGGAAGCTGAAGCCTTTCGACTTGCTTTGGACGTTTATTTGGCAGCTTCAGACCAAAAAGTTAATGAGCACAAATCTTTCATTTACTTTTTTAACACTCCTAATTCTATTCAGCACAGGATTGTTGGTATCCTACGGTTTCAGATAGGTTCACTTCCTTTGACTTATCTTGGCATTCCTATTGCTGTCTCCAGGCAGCCACATCTCTTCTAGCAAAATTTGATTACCAAGCTTTAGGATAAGGTAAATCATTGGACTCATAGATGGCTTTCTACTGCTGCCCGGGTTACTCTTCTTCAAGTTGTTATCCAAGCTCTTCCTACTTATAGAAGCATGGTTCATGCTGCACCTATTTAGTTTCTCAAAGAGTTTGATGCTCTTTCTCGACAATTCCTTTGGAGTGGTAATTTGTGTAGTACTAAATGGAGGTTGGTTAATTGGGCAACTATTTGTAGGCCTAAAAAGGAGGGTGGTCTTGGTCTTCGATCTGCTCTATTGAGTAGTCAAGCTTTGGCTGCTAAACTTTATTGGCGATGGTGATCTGGACAACATCAACTTTGGGCTCGTATTATCACTCATAAATATTTTCATGGTGTTGATCCTTGCTCTGTTTCTGCACTTCCTCTTGAAGGTCATGGCTCAATGGTTTGGCATACTTTGAAGACAGGTGCGATGTTGGTGAAGAGGGGTCTGTTCTGGATATGTAAAGGAGGTTCTCAGGATTTGTTTTGGTCTGATGTTTGGGATGGATTCCTTTCTATTTTATCCATATACCCTCATCTTCAGCCTCTTTGTGACTCTTTTCTTGCCGCTGGATGGGATAAAGTGGCTCATTACAAGACTCCTTATCAATTGGGACCTGTTGTTGGTTACAGATGGAAGCATTCCTCTGATTGGCCTCCTGGAGGTACAGACATGGATCGTCAGGAGCTTTCTCAAATTCTGGCCTCTAGAGAGTGTTCTTCTTTGCTTGGTCCAGATGTTTTGGCTTAGGGCGGTACATTGTCTGGTAAATATCATGTCTCTGCTGGGTATCAGGAGATAACTAGACAATTATTTGGTGATGTTGAGGTCCCTTGGTGGAAGCAAGTTTGGAATAAAGTTTCTTGGTCCAAGTGCAATTTTTTCATGTGGCTAGTGGCTCACAACCGTTGTCTTACCTGGGATAATCTTTGTAAATGTGGATTTCAGGGCCCCTCTTATTGTGTTTTGTGTGGTAATGGAGAGGAGTCTATCTCCCATATGTTCTTCCATTGCTCCTATTCTACTCAGATATGGAACCTTTGGTGGAGCGCTTGGGGTTGCTCTTGTCGGCATGCTTCCTCTTTGCCTGAGTTCTGGGCCCACTTGGGTAGTGCTCCCTCCAAGTCTTCTTCTCTCCATGCTGATTAGATTGCTGGCCCATCTTTCATGCTTTGGCATATCTGGTTGGAGAGGAATTTTTGCATATTCCAAGATGTTCAGCTTGGTGTTTTGCATCTTTGGTGGAAAATATCGCATTCTCTTCAGGAAACTATTCTTGTGAAGTGTGAGCTTGATGGGGGTATGGGTCCGATTGATCTTGCTATCTGTAATCGCCTCAATTTCCATCTGTAGGATGGGGTTATAGCTCATAGGTTTCCCTCTATGTCCAGGCAACTTCACCATCAGAGGAAGGGTCGAGTTAACCGGGATGGGCACTGGACTCCTCCTCCCTATGGAGTTCTGAAAATTAACACTGATGGTTCTTTCCGTGGGAATCCTGGTCCGGCTGGTATTGGCGGAGTGGCTCGTTGTAGTTCTGGGGATGTTAAATTGTTCTTCTTAGTTCATAAGGGTGATTATACTAACAATCTCATGGAAGCTCAGGCTATTTTATATGCTGTGGAACAGTGTTGCTTGCGGGGATGGAGTAAGATTATTTGTGAGTCTGATTCCCAGGTGGTGGTGAACATGCTTTCTTTGCAAGAGCTTGAGGATGTTAGTTGGCAGCTGGCCACTATTGTTAAGCAGATTCTTTTCTTCTCTTCCTCTTTTCAGTTCATTAGGTTCATGTATATTCCTCGTGAATGGAATAGAACTGATGATTGTTTAGCCAAATGGGCTTCTAGTCATGATCCGGGTTGGAATATTAGGGATAGGGGGCAACTGTCCTTTGAGATGGTGCAAGAATTTGATGATGTTGTTGCTCAGGATCGAGCTCCTTGTTGAGCTCTCCTTTTTGTATTCCTTTTTGTCTTAATAAATTTTTACCCCTCTTTTTGCAAAATACTTGTTTTTGAAACAATAAACTACAAGCAAACACTAATTGGCATCAGTCAAGACATAAATTTACTCTCCAAGGTGAACCTCTCAAAAACTTTAGGATGCAAATATATACCTTTCCAACATTAGATTGAGACCAAATATGGATCCAACATCAGATATTGGATTGTGCCCTGTTGGAAGTAATTGAAGTTCTCAGAGAGGGTGCCAATGGGTGGGGGAGGTGAATTGGAACCATGTCTTCAATTTAATTTTTTAAGTTCTAATTATTTAAAATGCATTAATAGTATTTACTTATAACATCTTTAAGAAAGTTAATATGTACGATATCAAAATAGAAAAGATACAACTTACAAGAGATAGAGATATGAAATTATCCTTACGATTTCGTCATAAGAAGAAAAACCATTTCATTTGAAAATCGCAACTACAACTATCTTAGAACTACAACCGTTCTTTTCTTTCTTTCAATTTCAATTTCATACACCTATATATGTAGATAATCTTACAAATGAAACTTTCAAATTCAATTCTAATGTTATCTATTTCAGAAAGGGTAGATGTGTCTCTATTACAAAGCATTCAACACATACTTAAAACACCCAGCTATGCATTTTAAGTTATAACAATAACTGTCTCAGAGTCAATTACTCAACTGGAACTGTTACACAATACAAAACTGTGTCACAAGTGATCAAAATATAAAAACTTATTTTTACTTTCAGCCTGGATAATCACATGAATCAAGTTCAATAAATCCGTTAACCAGCGAATGCATCTGGTAAAGGAAAAACACAATCAACTATTAACCTCTAACTAGTAAAAGCCTCTTATCTTGAAACACAACTGTTAGGGTAACCATAGTAACCAATAAATAGTTTTTCACATATATGAAAAACTTTAAACTTCCTTAATAGCTTTCACAAATCAAACGGATGACAAAAACCAGCTGTCGCTATAATGCCTTCACCAACAATGTTTCCAGATTAACCATAATCCAAAGCATATATGCTGATCTACAAAATAAACTTCACCATAATAACATTTAAAACAACATACCCTCCGGTGAAATATTCCATTCCCTCAGGAACATGCTCACGAAGGCAGAGATGCTCCTCCTATTGAAACTCTTTCTGCTGGTCGCCGTTTTCACAACCATCACTGCTATCATGCCTCTTCCTTGTGCGAACATGCTCATGGAAATGTTGTTAGAAATATTAATATAAATTTAAATTTCAACTCACAACCCTAATCTTAAAAACTTTTCCCAGCACTTAAAAGTTGCTTGGCACATGAAGGTGTCGAGTGCCAGTTTTACTTGGTACTTGATGGTGTTGAGTGGCAGGTTGCTTGGCACTTGAAGAAAAGTGCTCAGCACAGGAAGGTTCCGAGTGCCAGATTTACTCGGCACTTGATGGTGCCGAGTGACAGGAAATAGGTGCCGAGTGAACTCGGCACAAAGAGGAGCTTGGTAGCAATAGATGCCGAGTATGCTCGGCTCCAAAAGAAATGCTCGGCAACAATAGATGCCGAGTGAGATCGACTCCAACTGAGAAATTATAACTTAAGAGATTTCAACGTGAATGCTTTGACCATTAAAACCAGAGAGCCAAATCTTTAAGCTTTCAAACAAATTACTCAAATGCAACATACAAGGGAAGATTAATAGATTCAAGTATGCTTGGTTGCTTTCTATTCAATCTTTCATTATACTATTACAAATCTGGGAGGATTCGGCTTCAACCAAAAAACACTAAAATGTTAAAACTTTAAACTTCAAACAACTTTAAAACTTGCAGCTCTAATGGCTGCATACATGAATGCCTGGAGCAATCACTGCTTCAACAAGGCGAATCAAACAATAAAAAACTTAGAAGGTAACCAGCAATCAATCACATGCAACTGCAGGCACGAAAGAAACAAACTTCCTTCTTCTTCCAACGACTGATCTGCTGATCTTCTCTGCTCTGTCTGCAACTTCTCTCTGATTTGCTTGATCTGCACTTGATAAGAATGAATGTAGAAAACATTCCTTTTGTCATATTCTTCCTTTCCCTCTCAACGTTCAAATTTCAAACTCTCACCTACCAAAAATGAATTCTTGCCGTTCATGGATGCCTCCGGTGACCTGACAGGGTAGATGGGCGTGGGGCTCGAGGACAACCTGCAGGTGTTGACGTTAATTTCTAACACTCTCCCTTTGTCCCAAGCCAAACAAACAAGGATCACAGCTGATCCAAATCAACTACACCAAGACTCTGTCTTAGCTGCACAAAAGTTCCAATGCCTAATGGCTCGATAAAGATGTCTGCTAGCTGCTGCTTAGACTTGCAAAATTCTATCTTGATATCCCCATTCTCCACCAACTCTCTGATGAAGTGATATCTGATCTCTATATGCTTTCTTCTCCTATGGAAAACTGGATTCTTGGACAATGCAATTGATGAGATGTTGTCACAATAAATTGTGATTCCATCGTCTTGTCTTTCATTCAAATCTATCAAGATCCTTCTTAGCCAAATTGCTTGACATGCTGCTGCATTTACTGCAATGTATTGAGCTTTTACTGTAGATTGAGCAACAATAGATTGCTTCTTGGATGCCCATGAAATTGCACCCGATCCCATATGAAACATGTATCCAGAAGTGCTCTTCCTATCATCTATACTTCCAGCTCAATCACTATCTGTGTATCCCACCAACTTAAAATCATCATTTGCAGTATAGAAAATTTCAAATCCCTTGGTACCTTTCACATACCTTAGGATCCTCTTTCCCGCTTGCCAATGGAAATCCTTTAGTGTTTCCATAAATCTGGAAATCAGACTTACTGCATGCATTAGGTCTGGCTGAGTTGCAGTCAAATACATTAGACTTCCAACCATACTCTTGTATAATGTTGGATCCACTCTCTTGCTAGAGTCTTCCTTTCTCAACTTCAAACCTACTGTTGTTGGTGTGGGGGCTATTCTGCATTTTAAATCTCTCCAAGATCTGCCCTGCATATTTTTCTTGAGAGATGAATATGCCATCATGCATTTGTTTTACTTCTATGCCTAGAAAGTATTTTAAGAGACCTAGGTCTATCATTTCAAATTCACTTTTCATGGCCTCTTTGAATTCACCAATTAGAGCCTTGTCATTTTCAGTAAAAATTAAGTCATCTACATACAAGACAACAATCAATACATTACCATCTGTTGCCTTGATGTAAAGAGTGGGCTCACCATTGCTTTTGCTAAAGCCATTGCTCATCAAATATGAGTCAATCCTATTGTACCATGCCCTTGGAGCTTCCTTGAGCCCATAGAGAGCTCTCTTCAATCTATATACTTTATGTTCTTCACCTGCAACTTCATAACCAGGTGGCTGCTCCACATATACTTCTTCTTTCAATACACCATTTAGGAAGGCAGACTTCACATCTATTCGAAATACCTTTCACTTTTGCTGAGCTGCAATTTCTATGACAACATGCACGGTTTCCATTCTTGCAACAGGGGCATATGTCTCATCATAATCTCTTCCATATTGTTGTTTGTAGCCCTTGACTACTAGCCCTTCCTTATGCCTATCAATCTTGCCTTCAGCATTGCATTTGGTCTTATAGACCCATTTCACTCCAATCACTTGCTTCTTGGGAGGCAATTCAGTTAGCTCCCATGTCTCATTCCTTTCTATGGCATCTATTTTCTCATCCATGGCATTACACCATTCCTTCTCCTTAATAGCTTCTTCAAAATATATTGGATCACTATGAGAAAATAATGCAAAATTAACACTCTCATCATAATCGTCATACCTTTCATCTTGGTATAACTCCCTAAGACTCTTGGTCTTTCTTGGTAATAGGGAGGAGAGTGTGGGATTAGAATCTTCATTGCTGCTACATTGCCAACTAGCTCGGTCTTCACTGGTGCTCAGCACTGACACTCGGTCATGCTTAGAGGAGCTCGGCAATGACTGAACCTGGTTGCCTTTTCTTCCACTTGCTCCTTCTTCTTGCTATTCATCAGCATCATCTTCACTCATAATTGGCACTTTACTTGAAGTGCTCGGTGACTCATCAATTTGTCCATACCAAGATTGATTTTCAAAAAATTCCACATCTCTTGAAAACATCATCTTGTTGTTCAATGGGTCATGCAATCTATATGCCTTTGACTTTGGGTTGTACCCTGTGAAAATGCATTTCACACCTTTGTCATCAAATTTCTACCTTTTCTCTTTAGGCACATGTGCATATGCAACACATCCAAACACCCTTAAGTGTTCAACTGTCCATCTTATTCGTGACCAAGCTTCCATTGGAATTCTATCACGAATAGCCTTTGTAGGACACCTATTAATTAGGTAAACTGTTGTTGCCACAGCCTCTCCCCAAAATTTAGTTGGGAAACCTTTCTCTTTCATCCGTCTCCTTGCCATTTCAACAATGGTCCTATTCTTTCTTTCAGCCACTCTATTTTACTGTGGTGTATAGCTGGCTGTAAGCTCTTTCTTAATGCCATGTTTCTTGAAAAAATTTACAAAAGAATTAGAGGTATACTCCCCTCCTCTATCTTATCTTAGGACCTTGATATAGTGTCCACATTCTCTTTTAGCCTGGGCTTTAAATTCTACAAATTTATCAAATGCTTCAAATTTATTCTTTAAGAAATACACCCATGTCCTACGACTGAAATCATCAACGAATGTCATGAAATAAGTACTCCCCCCAATGGAAGTAACTTGCATAGGACCGACTAGGTCAGTATGCACTAATTCTAATGGATATCTAGCCCTCCTAGAATTTCCAGAATTAAAGGGAAGCCTATGTTGCTTACTCAAAATACAAGCCTGACACTTGTCACAAGGATTTCCTACACGTGGCAAACCTTCTACCATTCTTTTATTTGACAATAAATTTAAACCAGCATAGCCAAGATGACCACACCTAAGGTGCCATAGCCGTGAGGGGTCTTCAATCACACTCCTTAGAGCTGATTGTGTGGGAGGTGCAGCATGAACTTGAGATGAGAAACATGTCTCAATCCTCAAGGGAAACATTCTATTCTTTGTCATTTGAACTGTTGCAAGTAAGTTCTTACTCCCATCCTTTTCATGAATGACACACGTGTCATTTTTCATTAGCACTTTGTATCCATTTTGAATGAGCTGACCAATGCTCATCAAATTGTGCTTCATACCAGAGGCGAAATACACATTTTGTATTTCCCTTTTCTCACCTTTCTTGGTGTAGACCATAATAGATCCTTTGCCCACAACTAGTAGGGTTCCATTGTTACCCATCTTAATTTCTAATTTAAAACTCTTGTCAATGAATGAAAACAAGGTTTCATTACCACTCATGTGGTTGCTACATCCACTGTCGAGGTACCAAACCTCAGGGCTTCCTTCTTCACCAACATTACACATGATGAAGGCAGCAGCATTGGGTCCACTTCCCATGTTCACATTAGCCACATTTGCTTGTCCTGACTGATCATTCTGCTTCTTCCAACATTCATTTGCATAATGCCCATATTTATGACAGTAGTAGCATTCTACATTACTCTGATTTGAGTTGTAGTTCTTCTTACCTCCTCTTGAAGTATTGTGTGAGCTACTTGCTCCATCTGCTCTTCCTGAGCTTTCTGCTACAGCATTTCTTTGTCCTCCATTTCCTTGGCCTCTACCTCTAGAGTTCCTACCTAAGCCATTTCTTCCTCTCCCCCTTCCTCTTTAATTTGACTGAGCCTTGAATGCTTGCTCTTGGGAAGTAGAAGATGTGGATCTATTGATCCTATGCTCATGGGTTTGGAGAGAACCCATCAAATCATCCATTGTCAAAACAGTGAGGTCTTTTGCCTCTTCTATGGTCATGACCAAATGGTCATATTTGTGAGGTAGACTCCTCAATATCTTTTCCACTATCCTCTGCTCTTGATAGTCTTCTCCATTTGACTTCAATTGGTTAATCACATTTGAGGTCCTTGAACTGAAGTTTGCGACTGATTCATTTTCCTTTATCTGAAGGTTCTCAAATTCCCTCCTTATATTTTGTAGCTTTACAGTATGAACTTTATCAGTTCCCTTGAAGTTTGTCTCAAGGATATCCCATGCTCCCTTTGCATAATTTGCTGCTGCAATCTTAGGGAATATAGACTCTGTCATTGCTACTTCAATCAAACTTAATGCCTTAGTATCCTTCCTCCTAAAATCTTTCAAATGAGTCTTTTGTGCATTTGTGAGGGCAGCATACCGAGTTGGATCAGTCACATCATTGAATCCATTAAATACAAACTTTCATAAATCATTTGTAACCATAATGGTCTTCATCTTCTTTGAAAATGCATCATAATTTTGTCCATTAAATGATGGTGGCTGTTGCCATATCTTTCCTGCATCTCCTGCCATGATAAATATCCCAAGAAAACAAATGCCCCAACTCATTATGGATGTGGGGCCTCAAAGCTTTGATACCATGTTAGAAATATTAATATAAATTTAAATTTCAACTCACAAGCCTAACCCTAAAAACTTTGTTTGGCACTTGAAATTTGCTCGGCAGATGAAGGTGTCGAGTGCCAATTTTACTCGACAGTTGATGGTGCCAAGTGGCAAGTTGCTCGGTACTTGAAGAAAAGTGCTCAGCACAGGAAGGTGCCGAGTGCCAGATTTACTCGGCACTTGATGGTGTTGAGTGACAGGCAACAGGTGCCAAGTGAACTCGGCACAAAGAGGAGCTCGGTAGCAATAGATGCCGAGTATGCTCGGCTCCAAAAGAAATGCTCGGCAACAATAGATGCCAAGTGAGCTCAGCTCCAACTAAGAAATTATAACTTAAGAGATTTCAATGCGAATGCTTTGACCATTAAAACTAGAGAGCCAAATCTTTAAGCTTTCAAAAAAATTACTTAAATGCAACATACAAGGGAAGATCAATAGATTCAAGTATGCTTGCTTGCTTTCTATTCAATCTTTCATTAAACTATTATAAATCTGGGAGCATTCGGCTTCAACCAAAAAACCCTAAAATGTTAAAACTTCAAACTTCAAACAACTTTAAAACTTGCAGCTCTAATGGCTGCATACATGAATGCCTGGAGCAATCACTGCTTCAACAGGATGAATCAAACAATAACAAACTTACAAGGTAACCAGCAATCAATCACGTGCAACTGCAGGCACAAAACAAACAAACTTCCTTCTTCTTCTTCCAACGACTGATCTGCTTGATCTGCACTTGATAAGAATGAATGTAGAAAACATTCCTTTTGTCATATTCTTCCTTTTCCTCTCAATGTTCAAATTTCAAACTCTCACCTACCAAAAATGAATGCTTGCCGTTCATGGATGCCTGCGGTGACCTGACAGGGTAGATAGGCATGGGACTCGAGGACAACCTGCAGGCGTTGACGTTAATTTCCAAAAAATGTGCCTCAGCCACAGGACAGAATGGATGAATAGTGTATGTTCCTTTGTTCAACTTTTGTTTTCAAATGATATAATGGCCTCTATCTATGACTGGTAGTTTCTACAATATAGTTTTGGGTCTTCTCTGTAAAACACCCTGACATGTTTGAGGTTTTTAGTCATCTCCTCCACAGTTCACATTACTCTTCTATTTAGGATTAGAATAATATCTCTTTCTATTCATTAACTTTGAGCTAAATGCCCTGATTTCATCAGTATTTCTATGTTATGTAAAAACTCTTTTCATTAGGCCTTGTTGCCTATTGTTTTAAACCAAAAATATATATTTAAAACAACAAATGAAACTAAACATGAATGTCATGTTCCAAATAAAACAAATATATATATATATATATATATATATATATATATCTTTGCATATATTGTTATTCTTCTTTCAAACTGAATTGCATGATCTTACCTTTTCATACAATTTTTTCAAGAAGAAAATATTATACAGATTGTTGTCTCTTTTAGATTGGTGCCTATGTCTAGCATAGACTGATGGATTTGTGAAATGTGCTTAACTGTCTCTCATGGATAATGGTAGCAGTGATTCCAAGAAGTGGTATCAGAACATTGGGTTCCTTGTTCAAATCGCTTGGATCATGATAAAGGGGATTGTTGAGAGGTCGGTGCTTCCATCCCCTCTAGATTGATGCCTCTATTTAACATAGACTAACAGATTTACATAATGGTATGATTTCTTTCACCAATGGAAATCCTCATATAAAGTTAGGTATAGAAACTATCACAACCACCATTTGTATTAGAAATAGGAAATAGTTGGAAGATCTTCAAGCAACAATTTAATATTCACAAAACCCTTTTATCACATTTACCATTAGAAAATGATTCAATACCTTGCCCATAACAAACCACTCTCGGCATCACATAAACCCAACACAAAAGTTTTCATAATGAATCAAAAACCTTCACATATTCTCCCATGGTGGCCACTTTGCGAACTCTTAATCAGTTCCTCAGTGAGTTTCCACGTGGAAATATCATAGCCAAGTTAAGTGTGTTGAACATTTAATATTTACCTTCCCAAAAACTCAACATGGTCTTTATCAAATGACATCAAAAATGTCCACATTGATATTAACACTAGCACTTGTACTCGCACCAAGGTTAGGCCGATTGTTGAACCATAAAAATTTAGGGAAAAAATCAATTTTCCTAAAACAATTTGTAATATGAATTATATCTTCTGCATCTCTGGCTTTGATATATAGATCAAAACGTTCTATATGCATCTCCCATCCTCGAATGACATACATATAGATTGTTTTGCATCTCTCCATGGTTAATAACATACATATAAATTGTTTTGCATCCCTCGTTGATAACCATGGAAAAAAGAGCTAGAAAAAGCTATGACTGAATAACTCTAGCTAGAAAATAATACATGCATAAATAAAAGAGAGGAAAAATGGATTTGTTGAACAATGAATTTTATTTATGCTAATAATTACAATTTGCAAAAAATGTATAATTTATAGAAAATAAGCCACGACATGAAATAATAAATCATCGTGATGAATGGTCAAATAAACAACTTGTCCTTTAATTAGACTTGGCACATAACTAAAATAACATAAGTCTAACAGTAAATCAGCATAAAACTAAAGGATAGCTACTAAAACAATTTCCTGTCAAGGCTTACTTCCAATGTTGGGCTCTTCATTCTTCTACTTAGGCACTGTTGGATCCTTCTTCAACATGCATATTTAGTTTTGTTGAAGAAAACCATCTACCTTCTATTAGAAATTTGAAAAGATAACGGTTGGTTGCCTCTGGAGGCAAATTCCCACCTACCAGTCTGATAGCATTTAACTCGGTAGGTGAGTTCAAATCCCAAAAAGAGAGGGAAAAGCTTTGAAGTAAGACAAAAGGGAATGAACCCTCATACATTCGATAGCCAACAGATCAGAGATTGAGGAGAAGAAAAAGATGGAGAGAAGATCAGAAGATCGGTGAGTAAGTTTAGAGAGTAGAAGGAACTGGAAGTAGACAGAAGTTATAGCAACATAGTCTTTGTTCTCCTTGTTCTCTGTGAGTTCGTATTTGTTTTTCCTAAGAAATAGTGATTGATCCAGGAGTTATTATATGTAGCCTTTAGTATTGTAAGTTTAGTTTTATCAGCTCAAATACTTTGTATTTTTTCTGGTTGAAGTTGAATGCTCTTATATTTTGTAATAGTTTAACCTAGTTGAATAGAAAGAAACCAAAGGCATACTAATCAATCTAGTTGTTTTGGTTCTTTATTGTCTCCTTTCTATTCATTATTACATAGTGCTTAGTATTTGCGAAGATCATAGTTGCAAGATCTTTGTTTCATTCTCTATGTTTTAATGGTGGAATAGTCTAGACAGTTTGTCTATTGTTAGTTCACTGAGTACCCATTAACTCGGTCAGCCTTGTGCTATGTCTATCGAATCCATTGAGCTCTTGTGCTTACCGAGCTCACTCAATCTCTTCTTATACCAAATTCACTTGGAATTGTGTTCTCTTTAGGTGAGGAGTCCCTTTAGGTGTTGAGACCCCCTTTTGTGACTAAGTCACTCAGCTCCCATTGTTTCAAAGATCACTTGGCATCCCCTACTTCCGAGCACTTCACTCAACTTCTTAACATGCCTAGCTCACTCGGCACCCTCTCCTGTCACTTGGCATCATTTGCATGTCAATAAAAATGTTGAAGTTATTAAGTTGTGAATCTCACATGGTATTAGAGCTTTGAAGCCCCACATCCACAATGAGTTAGGGCGTTTCTTTTTTGGGTATATTTCATATGGTAGGAGATGCAAAAAGATATGGCAGCAGTCACTATCCTTTGATGGAAAAAATTACAATACATGGGCAAAGAAAATGAGAACCATTATGGTTTCTAATGATTTGTGGGAGTTTGTGATCAATGGGTTCAATAATGTAAAGTTCAACCAGACTAGTATGTTGCTCACACAAACCCACAAAAGGCTCAGCTGAAAGAGTCAAGAAGAAATGATTTGATTAAGGAAGTAATGACAAAAACTATTTTTCCCAAGATTGCAGCAACAAATTACTTAAAGGAAACATGGGATATCCTTGAGAAAAACTTTAAGAGAACTAATAAGGTCAAATTAGTGAAGCTACAAATGATCAAAAGGGAGTTTGAGAACCTTCAAATCAAGGACCATGAACCTATTGATAATTTAGCTCAAGAATCTCCACTTTGATAAACCAGACCAAATCAAATGGAGAAGAGTGTGAAGAGAAAAGATTGTGGAGAAGATATTGATGAGTTTACCTGAGAGATATGAAAATCTTGTAATGACCATTGAGGAAGCAAAGAACCTCACCACATTGAACATGGATGAGTTGATGGAAACTCTTCAAACCCATGAGCACTAGATCAAGATCAACAAATCAGCAACAACTTCGCAAGAGTACTCATCTAAGGCTGAAGAGAATTTAAGAGGCAATGGGAGAAGAAGAAATAGCTCTAGTAGAGACTCAAGAAGTAGAGGTTGTGGAAGGAATGGTCAAAGAAATGTTGCTATAGAAAGCTTAGGATGAGCTAGCAACCAGAAGAGTTACAACTCTAATAAGAGCAATGTAGAATATTACTACTGTCATAAGTTTGGGTATTAAGCAAGTGAATGTTGGAAGAAGTAGGGTGATTAGTCAAAGCAAAATGAAAATTTGGTTGATGTAAATATGGGAAATGCAAACAATCCCATAGCCTTCATCATGTGTAACATTGGTGAAGAAGGTAACCCTAAAGTATGGTACTTAGACAGTAGTGGTAGCAACCACATGAGTGGAAATGAAAGTTTATTCTCTTTCATTGATAGAAGTTTCAAGTCTAAAAATAAGATGGGAAATAATGGAACCATTTCCATAATGGGCAAAGGATCTATCATGGTCTGCACCAAGAAAGGTGAGAAGGAGATACAAAATATATATTTTTCTCTGTGAAGCACAATTTAATGAGTGTTAGACAACTCATCCAAAATGGTCACAATGCCCTGATGGAAAATGAAAAGTGTGTCATTCATGAAAGGGATGGGAGTAAGAGAATACTTTCTTTTTTCCAAATGATAAATAATCGGATGTTCCCATTGATGATAGAGACATTATCCTCTTCTCAAGTTAGCACTGCCCCTCCCAAGCATCCATGTACTACAGTACATTAGCAATCAACTCCAAGGACCATGATTGAAGGCCCCTCCAAGCTATGGCATCTTAGATATGGACATCTTGGCTTTGCTAGTTTAAATTTTTTGTCCAAGAAAAGAATGGTAGATGGTTTTCCAAGAATTATAGATTCATGTGACAAGTGTGAGGCTTGTATTTTGGGTAAGCAACATAGGCGTCCTTTTAATTTTGTTAATTCTAGAATAGTTAGAGCACCATTAGAATTGGTGCATTCTAACTTAGTTGGCCCTATGAAAACGACTTCTATTGGGGGAGTACTTATTTTATGATATTCATAGATGATTTTAATCATAGAACATGGGTGTATTTCTTGAAAAAAAAAATTGAGACATTTGATAAATTTGTTGAATTTAAAGCCCTGGCTGAAAAAGAACATGTGGACACTAAGTAAAATTCCTTAGACCAGATAGAGGAGGGGAGTATACCTCCAATTTGTTTATAATTTTTTGCAGAAAGAATGGCATCAAGAAAGAGCTTACAACCAGTTATGCTCCACAAAAAAATGGAGTAGCTGGGAGAAAGAATAGGACCGTTATTGAGATGGCAAGAAGCATGATGAATGAAAAGAGACTCCCAACTGAATATTGGGGAGAGGCTATAGAAACAACAATGTATTTGTCAAATAGGTATCCTACAAAGTCAATTCATGACAAGATTCCTCTTGAGGCATGGTCAAGAAATAAATGGACAATTGAGCACTTGAGAGTGTTCAGATGTGTAGCATATGTACATCTGTCGAAGGAATAAAGGAAAAAGATGGATGATAAGGTGTGATGTGTATCTTCACTAGATAGAGCTTAGAATCAAAGGCTTATAGGTTGTATCATCCAATCACCAAGAAGATCATCATTTCAATGGATGTGGAGTTTCTTGAAAATAAGTCATGGGATGGCTCGATTAATGAATCTTCAAGCACTTCAAGTAGAGTGCTGACTATTAATGAAGAAGAAGAAATTGGTGATCAAAAAGATGATGGAGCAGAAAACTTGGATAATTGCAGACAAAGGAAAAAGGGCAAGTAGGCTTAAACATTCTAAGCTTCAGCTTCAAGAAATTCAAGATAGCATTGAGCAAGCATCCAAGCCTCCCTATTTCCAAGAAAGACTAAAAATCCAACCTGGAGATATACCAAGAAGAAAGGTATGATGAAGAGTTTGATGAGAGTGTCAGTGTTGCATTATTTTCTCATAGTGATCCAATTTATTTTGAAGAAGTTATGAACGAAGAGAAATGGTGTAATGCCATGGATGAGGAAATAGATTTTATTAAAAGAAATGAAACATGACAGTTAACTACTTTGCCTCCCAAGAAACAAGTAATTGGAGTGAAATGGGTTTATAAGACCAAGTGCAATGTTGAATGAAAAATAGATAGGCATAAAGTGTACTTAGTGGTCAAGGGGTACAAGCAACAATATAGTAACGATTATGATGAGACATATGCCCTGGTTGCAAGAATGGAAACTATGTATGCTATCATAGAAATTACAACCCAACATAGATGGAAGGTATATCAAATGGATGTGAAGTCTGCCTTCTTAAATGGTGTATTGAAAGAAGAGGTTTATGTGGAGCAGCCACCTGGTTATGAAGTTGCAGGTGAATAACACAATATGTATAGATTGAAGAGATCTCTATATAAGGTCAAGCAAGCTCCAAGGGCATGGTATAGCAGAACTAACTCATACTTGATGAGCAATGGCTTTAGAAAAAGAAATGGTGAGCCCACTCTCTACAAGATTTTTATTGTTGTCTTGTATGTAGATAACTTAATCTTCACTAGAAATGATAAATTCCTAATTGGTGAGTTCAAAGAGGCCATGAAGAATGAATTTGAAATGATAGAACTAGGTCTCTTAAATCATTTTCTAGGCATAGAAGTAAAACAAATGCATGATGGTATCTTCACCTCTCAAGAAAGATATACAAAGAAGATCTTGGAGAGATTCAAAATGCAGAATAGTAAGGAAACTCCCACACCAATAACAGTAAGCACTATGAAGTTGAGCAAGGAATATTGTAGCAAAAGTGTGAATTTCCAACAAGAGTATGGTTGGAAGTTTGATCTATTTGACAACAACTCAGCCAGACATGATGCATGCAGTAAGTTTGATTTTTAGATATATGGAAGCACCAAAGGATTCTCATTGGCAAGAGGGAAATATGATTCTAACGTATGTAAATGGTACCAATGGATTTGGGATTTTTTATACTACAGATAATGATTTCAAGTTGGTTGGTTACACTAGTAGTGATTGGGCTAGAAGTCTAGATGATAGGAAAAAGACTTTTGGGTACATGTTCCATATGGGATCGTGTTCAATTTCATGGGCATCCAAGAAGCAAGCTATTGTTGATCAATCTATAGCCAAGGCTAAATAGATAGTAGAGAATGCAGCAAAATGTCAAGCCATTTAGTTAAGAAGAATCTTGACATATTTGAATGAAAGGAAAGAGGATGGAACCATAATCTTTTGTGATGATATTTCCTTAATTGCACTATCGAAGAATCTAGTCTTACATGGTAGAAAAAAGCACATAGAAATATGATATCACTTCATTAGATATTTGGTGGAGAATGGAAATATCAAAATAGAATTTTGTAAGTCTGAGCAGTAGCTAGCAAACGTATTTACTAAGTCTTTGGGCATATCAAGTTTTGTGCACCTAAGAAAGAGTCTTGGTGTAGTTGATTTGGATCAGGAGTAAACTTTTCTTTGTTTGGTTGAGGACAAAGGGAGAGTGTCATAAATTTGTAAAGACAATGGTCGGTTGCCCTTGGAACCAAATGCCCACCTACTAGCTTTATAGCATTTAACTCAGTAGGTGAGTTCAAATCTAGAAAACAGAGGCAAAAGCTTTGAATCGAGACAAAAGGGAATGAACCCTCATTCATTTGATACCTAGTAGATCAAATATTGAGAAGAAGGAGAAGGTAGAGAGAAGATCAACAAATTAGTGCAAAAAAAAGTACAACAATTTTAGAGGACAGAAGGAACTAGAAGAAGATAGAAGTTATAGTAGCACAGTATTTGTTCTCCTTGTTCTATGTGAGTTCATACTTATTTTTCCTAAGAAGTAGTGATTCCTCTAGGCACTATTGTATACAACCTTAATTTCTATAAGTTTAAATTTAGTTTTATCAGTTGAAGTACTTTTTATTTTTTCTAGTTGAAGATGAATACTCACAAATTTTGTAATAGTTTAACCCAATTGAATATAAAACAAGAAAGTAAGAATACTATTTGATCCATTTGTTTAGGTTCTTTGTTGCCTCCTTTCTATTCATTATTGCATGGTTCTTAGTATTTGAGAAGATAAGAGTTGCAAGCTCTCTATTTCATTATCTATGTTATAGTGATGGAATAGTCTAGATAGTTTGTCTATTGTTAGTTCACTCGGTACCCATTAACTTGGTTGGCCTTGTGTTGTATCTACCAAATCCACCCAACTCTTGTGATTACCAAGCTCACTCCATCTCTTCTTATGCCAATTTCACTTGGCATTGTATTCCCTTTAGGTGTTGAGTCCCTTCAGGTGCAAAGCTACCCTTTGGTGACCAAGTCACTTAGGTCCCATTGCTTTTGAGCTCACTCAGCATCCCCTATTGCCAAGCACTTCACTTAGCTTCTTAACGTGTCGATCTCACTTAGCACCTTCTCCTATTACTTGACATCATTTTTGTACCAAGCAAAATCTTGAAGTTATTGAGTTGTGATTTCTCACACCATTATCTTCCTCCCTATTTTACATATTGGAGCCCACCTTCTTCTAAACCAATGTCCTCCTATTCTTTCTTTTTATCACTTGTTGTCAATCTTCCCCCTCTTCATCGGAGTTAGGAGGAAATTTAATTAGATTGTTCTACAATTTATGGATTTCCTGTTGGTAGTTCTAAATTACTAAAATATTTGTAGAATCCATATTTTTTCCTTATTAGCAAAAATGCTAGGGTTGTTCGCATTTGATCATAATTTCCTACCTTTTTTGCTAAGCCTATCATTTTTGCACCCAAACTTTTATTGATTATAACTATTTTACTCTAACTTGATTGGTTGGTATATTTTGAGTCTTATAGGAATGGATTTTGAGTAAGCATTAACCCTATTTTAAACTTTAAAATATATAATATTATGTCTCATAATGCATTTCAAATTTGACTTTATGACCATTATTTTCATATCAATGAGAATGATATGATAGTGAAATTAGGATTAATAATATTAAATTTTAGTAATTTTGCGTGCAAGATTCTTTAACATTTATGTTCAAGTGATAAATATATATTTTTTAATTATTAGCATGTTTTAATGTCACTAAATTAGGAAGCTAATCAATTTGTAAATTGTGCATAATATAAGTAGTGAACTTGGTTTCATTATAGGGTTATAATTCAATCTTGAGCCTTAGCCAATAGTATATGGTATGCTTCACATCCTTGGATCAATATATCCATTCCAAAGAGAGGAATGCTTCAATTTGATCATCATGTCTTCAATGGAATTCTCAAAGAAGGCATGGATGGAATCATAAAATGTTATCCTATGCATAAAATTTTATAAGTTCCAATAGCATTACTAGATTCTATTTTTTAACTATAATCTACTTGTTGTAAGATATATCTAATATGTCTTGAATAACATTATTTTTGAATTGTATTTGATAATAATATTATATTAATAAAAAAATGATTAGTTAGCTATTTTTAATTTTTATTGTGTGATTCTATATTTAATGTATAGGGATATATGTTTTTTATATGTAGGTAGAATTCTCATGCATCTACTATTCTATTAGACAATGAAGATGATATTTTCTATGGAGTATCTATCTTATATTTTAGCAAGCCCTATCCATAAGGCCTTAGAATGTCCACATTAATAGCACAAAATTGAAGGATTATTAATTATTGTAAAAGTATCAGTATTCCAGTAAAATAATATCTTGATATCCATGAAACCCAATCAGATTAGACTCAACATTTTGGGAGAAATCAGGGCCAGTTTTCACAAAGAAAAAATGTTTGATCCAAAAGGCATTTTGGCTCCTAGCCAAAAACTCTTTACTAGAACAATTTAATATTAGATATAATTCTACCTACACTCTATCATTGTATTGAAAGATTAATAGCTCATAATTATTCAATTTAAAAATTCCCTTTGAGAATTTATGATTTCTGTTGGAAATCTGATTGAAAAGATCATTGTTGAAGATCAAAGAGTGAGATTGTTGCAAAGGATGAAGTTGGTTGATAAAGAATGTTTTCAATAATTATTTTTTCATTGATGTCAAACCTACTACTTGCTGGAATGACAATTTCTTATAAGATCCAAGTACTATCACTTAGTTGATTGATGAAGAGGATTTAATCAGCAAGATGTAACAAGATCACCTAAGGGAAAGGTTGAGTTATGGTTTTGTAATGAAGTGCAAGGATCAATTAAGATGATGGTTAAATGATGTATTGATAACATACTCAAAGATACAGAGGTTGGTCACGCTTAGAAACTTTGGAGGAATAAGTTGTAACAAGGTTTGACTGCAAAGCTTGAACTAAGTTCATTAGTGGGTGCCGAGCAAGCTAGTTCAAGCCGAACAAATTTTTAGTTGGAGCCTAGCAAATGCAAAATCTAGTGTGTGTCGAGTAAACTTCAAGTGCCAAGTGAATTTCAGGTGCCGAGTGAAGTTCAGGTGTTGAGTGAAGTTCAAGTGTTGAGTGATATAGAAGGAGCTAAGAAAATAGGAAAACTTAGTGGATGTCGAGTGAATCCATAGTAGGTCTCAAGCATTAGTAAAACATAGTTGATATTGAGCAACACAGTATGTGCCAAGCACCAAAATTTTAGTAGTGTCAAGTTGAGCTACATTAAATATTAAAAGCTGAAGATTTGCCAAATCTGAGCTGACAAAGTTGTTACCTTGAATTTTTTGAACTAGTTGGAGGATAAGGATGATGAGCTAGTGGCACAAAATTCTATGTAAACCATTTTTGAATGAATTCAAGAGGATTCTTCAAATTTTTCTAGAGGAAACAAAATGTGGGTTAGATCTAATGAATCCTACCTAATCCATTCGAACCAAAACTAAAGGAGGGAATAATCGAGTGGAAAAAGCAACTCCAGACTTCTATTTAAGGAGTCATAGACCAACAAGCAAGAGTTGCTAGAGTGCCAAATTGTGAAGTGGTTGAAGGGTATCAAGAAGAACGCATCTAGGAGAAGGAAGAACAGAGCATAGGACTCTGCTTCAATAAGTGGCCAGAGAGAGAGAGGTGGTTGCACTAGTACATTGAGCATGGATACTCAAAGAGACAAAGCTTGAAAGGAGGCAAGTTGTCAAAGCTGTAGAGACTGAAAGCCAGGCAATGTTATGAGTTGAAGAGTGATCTTAAATTTGCAAGTTAAGTTGTATGTTTCAATCAGGTCAAAACCCCTTATTATTACTCTCTAGCAATTGTATCAGTTAGGGTAAAGGAAAATCCTATAGACTTAGGTTGGTTTAACAACCATTTGTAAATCCTTCAACAGGGTGGTATTCCAAGTGAATGTTCAAAAGTCCTCTAACCAGGCCCACTTCTAACAAGGTGGTTAAATCCTTTAACCAAATCACATTTAACAGTGTGTTGTAGCCTTTAATAGGGCAAGCCTTTCACAAGGCATCACTTCAAAAGAGTGAGGATGGAGTAGCATGATACTAGTGGTTTTTCCCAAATTGGATTTTGACGTAAATAACTGTGTTATGTATTGATCTTTTCATGTGTTATGCTTGCATGTTGATTTACAGTAACTTGCTAAATAGGAAAGTTAAAGCTTGGATAAATGAACAAGTTTGATGGGCACACTTTAACTGATAATAAGTTTGATTTAGACATTTGGACCTTGAATAACTGATTCACCCCCCCCCCCCCCTCCTCTTAGTTATTCTAAAGCATTTTTGACAATTGGTATCAAAGACAACTACTAATTTAATTTTAAGGTAGTAGAAGTAGGAAGATTAGGATGTCCAAGGGAGAAGTTCCCAAGCTCAACAAAGACAACTTCTTTGTATGGCAGAGTCTGATGAAATTGCACCTTGCATCAATAGGTGATTATGCAAAAACCTCAATTGGAGTGGAGCATGTAGACCCAGCTGGACCCCTCTCTATAGATGATTTGAACAAAAGGAAGGAGCACAATCAAGAAATACTAGAGATTGCCTTTGCACTTAGTTATCCTAAATTTGATGACATCAAAGGATGTGATACTGTATTCAAAATGTAGAAAGCCTTGACAGATATCTATGGAGGAGATCAAAATGTTCAGAGAGCAAAGAGAGAAAGCCTCAGAGGAAAGTTTGATGACATGAAAATGGAGGAAGGTGAAAATGCTGCTCAATATGGTTCCAGAATGAAAGAAGTCGTAAGTGCAATAAGAAGCTTGGGTGGTCAATTGGAAGAAGAGATTGTGAATAGCAAATACTTGAGAACCCTGCTCCCTATTTATGCTATTAGTGTTTTAGCCATCCAAGAGCTAAGGTATGTACAAGGAAACACACTAACCTCTAAAGGAATAGTAGGAAGACTTCTTGCATTTGAATTGTCAAACTTTGGTAATTATAGACCTAAGAACCTTGAAACTACTTTCAAGGCCAAGATGACAATGAAAGACACTGAGGAGGTGAAATCTAAGAAGAAGAGTAGAAAAGGAAAACATGCATCCAGTGATAGCAACACAGATGAGGAAGATGTGGAACAATTGGAAGCACTACTAGCTAGAAGATTCCATAGAAGCAAAGGTAAATTCAAAGGTAAGCTTCCTATCATTTGTTTTAATTGCAATGAAGTAGGACACATTGCTGCAAGGTATACGCAAAAGAAAAACTACAAAGAAGGAAATAAGTACAAGAACAAGAGAGAAGATGATGACAGAGATTACAAAGACAAAGGAAAAAGATGCTACATTGTTAAAGAAGATTCTGATGAGAATGATGATAAAGTAGTCTATGTGGCCATGAAGGATGAATCAAATGAAGATGAAGCAATAGTATTGGTAACCTGTGTGAACAAAAATGACAAATGGATCATAGACAATGGATGCTCACATCACATGAAAAGAGACAAAAGTAAGTTTATTACCTTTACTGAATATGATGGAAATAGTATTATATTTGGAAATGATGCTCCATGCCAAATCAAAGGAAAAGGTTCTATTAAAATTATAGAGAAAATATCATGTGATAATGCATACTATGTTGAAGGATTGAACTATAATTTGTTGAGTGTATAATAGTTAGGGAATGTAGGTTGCAAAGTAGAATTTGGAAACAAAACTGCCAAAATCTATGACACTGACAAAAATCTGATAGGAAAAGATGAACAAACTAGGAATAACTTATTTTAACTAGATATGAATGATGCATCTTGTCTTGTTGTTAGATTTGATGATGTTTGGTTATGGCACAAAAGATTGTGTCATGTTAACTTTGACAATCTGATAAGCATTAGCAAAAAGAAGAAAGTTAAGGGGTTGCCAAAATTGAAGAAACAAGAAAATACATTGTACAAAAAATATCAACTAGGAAAGATGACCAAGTCTAGTTTCAAAGGCAAAACCTACACTTCCAAAGAAGTACTAGAGCTAGTCCATACAGACTTGTGTGGTCTAATAGAAGTACAAAGCTACCAAGGAGACAAATACATAATGCTATTTGTTGATGACCATTCTAGGATGTTGATTGCCATGTTCTTAAAGAAAAAATATGATGCATTTCAAATGTTTAAGTGGTATTTGGCCAGAGTTGAGAAGGAAATAGAAAAGAGTTTTAAATGTCTAAGATCAAACAGAGTAGGTGAGTTTACATCAAAAAAATTTGAGATATTCTACAATGATAAAGGAATAAAGAGACAAACATCAGTACCAAGAAATCCACCTCAAAATGGTATCTCTGAAAGAAGGAATAGATCAATAATAGACTATGTGGACCTTGATGATGAAGAAAAATGTTTCTTTAAAGTATTGGAGAGAAGCTATAAGTACTACTATTTAAACCCTGAATTGAGCCCAAGTCAAGAAAAGAACAAATGCAACACCTTTTGAACTATGGTATGGTCATTCACCTAATTTAAAAAATTTCAAAGTATTTGGTTGTAAATGCTATATTCTTAAAGATACTAGAAATGGCAAGTTTGATGCAAAGAGTGATGAAGGCATATTCTTTGGATACTCCACTAGAAGCAAAGCATATAAGTGTTTGAATACTAACACTAACAAGATTATGGAGAGTGAAAATGTAAATTTTGATAAGCATGCAAAAGTTCAAGTTGATGAATCTAGAAATTAGAAGATTATAGATCCTTTGTATACTTCTATGAAGGAATGACTATTGAAGATGATGCTGCCAATCAAGTTGGAAATCAGCAAAAAAAATTAGTATCTGCCGAGTCTCAACCAATGAATGTCAAGCTACATTCAAAAGCTAAGT
Organism: Cupressus sempervirens; assembly: GCA_028749045.1. Classification (NCBI taxonomy): domain Eukaryota; kingdom Viridiplantae; phylum Streptophyta; class Pinopsida; order Cupressales; family Cupressaceae; genus Cupressus; species Cupressus sempervirens. Next base: position 609,427,649 of record CM053787.1, on the reverse strand, counting down.
TGTAGAATGAAGAAATTGCACATTCTGACTCTAAAATTAGTACACATGAAAGAGATGATGAAATACTAGATGGAGAAGACCAAAATGACTCTAAAACTAAAGGATCAAACATGGAAAGAAGGACGAAACCAAGATTAGCCAAGTATGTGAGAAGACATCACCCTGTAGAACAAATCATTGGTGACAAGGATATCAGACCAATGACAAGGAATAGACTAAGAAATGAATTGTGTATGATGATTAAGATTGAAACTAAAATAGTGAAAGATGCACTACAAGATGATGAATAGTATAATGCCATGAAAGAGGAGATAGACTAGATTGAGAAAGACAAAACCTGGACCCTAGTTCCTAGACTAGCTGATAAAAATGTAATTGGTACAAAATGGGTTTTTAGAAACAAATTTGATGAGAATGGTGAGATAACTAGAAACAAAGCCATACTAGTTTGCAAAGGCTATGCACAAGAAGAAGGATTAGATTATGGAGAAACATTTGCCCCTGTTGCAAGAATGGAAGAAGTAAGAACACTACTTGCATATGCTACTTACAAAGGTTTCAAAGTCTGCCAAATGGATGTAAAGTCTACTTTTCTAAATGGTATACTCAAAGAGGAAATCTACATAGAACAACTAGAGGGATTTGTTTATGATAAGAACAAGGATATGATTTGAAAATTGCACAAGGCACTCTATGGTCTGAAGCAAGCACCTAGAGCATGGTAAGAGAGACTGCACAAATATCTTGTGAAGATTGGATTTGAAAGAACACATGACAACAACAATAACCTGTATATCAAGGTAGAAAAAGGTAAAGACATTTTGATATCTAAAATCTTTGTTGATGATATAATATTTGGAGGAAAAGATACTCTATGCAAAGATTTTGTTGGTCAAATGAAGCATGAGTTTGAAATTTCAATGTTTGGGGAAATCAAATTCTTTGTTGGATTGCAAGTACATCAACTGAAGTATGGCATATGTGTAAATCAATCGAAATACATCAAGGAGATACTTAAGACATTTGGATTAGAAGATTCAAAACCAGTAAGTATACCAATGGTAACTGGACATAAGTTATCCAAGAATGATGAGTCAGCTAAAGTGAATCAGATAATGTACAGATCAATGATTGGAAAATTGCAATATGTTGCACATAGTAGACCATACATTGAATTAGTAGTTGGAATAGTGGCAATATTTTCTACAAATCCAAGAGAAAATCATCTGATGGTAGTAAAGAGAATACTGAGGTATCTAAAAGGAACTAATGACTTTGGTTTGTACTACAAGAAAAGTGACAAGTTTGAGTTGAGAGCCTACACTGATGTAGATTGGGGAGGCAATATTGATGATAGAAAAAGCACCAATGGAGGAGAACTTTTCTTAGGGAGAAGAGATTAGTGCATGGATCAATCCTTTGTTGCAAGGTATGAAGGAAGAGGTAAATGAGCTTGTGATAATTTATTGTGATAATACAAGTGCCGTCAACATATCAAAGAACCCTGTAATACATGCCAAAACAAAGCATATTGCAATCAAGTATCACTATGTAAGAGAATTAGTGGAAGACAAGCAAGTGAAAATGGAATATGTTAGTTGAAAGGGATAGATTGCTGACATTTTCAAAAAAGCATTACCTAAAGATGCTTTTGAATATCTTAGAGGTAGGTTAGGGGTGATACCCCTAGCTAAGGCTACTTAAGCAATAGCAAAGATTGCTCTGCATCAAACGAATTGATTGTTGAAATATTACATTGATGCAGAGGATAATTACTTTAGGATTTATGCCTGAAGTAATCCAAGTGTAGAAGTTCCAAAATAGTCACAAGTAAGGTGACAGAGGGAGAAATTGGAAGTTCCAAAAGATGCTATATTTGCATGATAAGATATTGAAGTAATGTGTCTTTAGCATTGTTGTCAAAGAGGGAGAAAGTGCAGAAACAAACTGATCAAATCCAAAGAAAGAGGGAGAAATATCAAATAGACAAAGGGAGAAATAATGTAAAAGGAAGACAGGAGCAGTACAAAAAAAAAGTGTAAGGAAACAACAACTAAAAGGGAGAATTAGAAGTAAAGTAATCAGGATAGAAAATCAGAGAAGGAGAATTGAAAACTAATGGTAACACATATTTCCTTTTGGCATTTGACTTACTATTTTAACCTAGTTAGCATTTTGAGAAATTGGTTAAATAGTTTGGTCAGATGATAGATCAATTTGGTTTGTCATCAATGCCAAAGAGGGAGATTGTTAGAAATCTTATTGAAAAGATCATTGTTGAAGATCAAAAAGGGAGATTGTTGCAAAGGAGGAAGTTGGTTGATAAAGAATATTTTCAATCATTGTTTTGTCATTGATATCAAACCTACTACTTGCTAGAATGAAAATTTCTTATAAGATCCAAGTACTATCACTTAGTTGATTGATGAAGAGGATTTAATCAACAAGATGTAACAAGAGCACCTAGGAGAAAGGTTGAGTTATGGTTTTGTAATGAAGTGCAAGGATTAGTTAAGAAAATGGTTAAATGATGTATTGATAACATACTTAAAGATACAAAGGTTGGTCACACTTAGAAACTTTGGAGGAATAAGTTGTAACAAGGTTTGACTGCAAATTTTGAACTAAGTTCATTAGTGGGTGTCAAGCAAGCTAGTTCAAGCCAAGTAAATTTTTAGTTAGAGCCGAGAAAATGCAAAATCTAGTGTGTGCCAAGTGAACTTCAGGTGCTGAGTGAACTTTAGGTGCCAAGTGAACTTCAGGTGCTGAGTGAACTTCAAGTGCCAAGTGACATAGAAGGTGCTAAGAAAACAAGAAAACTTAGTTGATTCCAAGTGAATCCATAGTAGGTGTTGAACATTAGTGAAACGTAGTTGATGCCGAGTAACACAGTATGTAACAAGTACCAAAATTGTAATAGCGTCAAGCTGCTACATTATTTTAAAAGTCAAAAATTCACCAGATCTAAGCTGACAGAGTTATTACCTTGAATTTTTTGAACCAGTTGGAGGATAAGGATGACGAATTGGGGGCACAGAATTCTATGTAAACCATTTTTGAACAAATTCAAGAGGATTCTTCAAGATATTTCTAGAGGAAACAAAATGTGGGTTAGATTCAATAAATCCTACCTAATCCATTCAAACCAAAATTAAAGGAGAGAAGAATTGAACAGGAAAATCAATTTTAGACTTCTATTTAAGGAGTCATAGACCATAAAGCAAGAGTTGTTGGACTTCCAAATTGTGAGGTGGTTGAAGGGTGTCAAGAAGAAGGCATCTAGGAGAAGGAAGAACAAAGCATAGAGACTCTGCTTTGATAAGTGGTCAAAGAGAGAGAGAGATGATTGCACTGTTACATTGTGCATGGAGACTCAAGGAGACAAAGCTTGAAAGGAGGGAAAACTGTCAAAGCTACAGAGACTGAAATGTAGGCAATGTTATGAGCTGAAGAGTGATCTTGAATTTGCAAGTTAAGTTGTATGCTGCAATCATGTCAAAACCCCTTATTGTTACTCTCTAGCAATTGTATCAGTTAGGGTAAAGGAAAATCCTTTGGGCTTAGGTTGGTTTAACAACCATTTTTAAATCCTTTAATAGGGTGGTATTCTAAATGAATGTTCAAAAGTCCTCTAACCAGGCCCACTTCTAATAGGGTAGTTAAACCCTTTAACCAGGTCACATTTAATAGTGTGTTGTAGCCTTTAACAGGGCAGGCCTTTCACATGGCATCACTTCAGAAGAGTGAGAATGGAGTAGCATGTTACTGGTGGTTTTTCCCAAATTGGGTTTCCATGTTGATTTATGGTAACTTGCTCAATAGGAAAGTTAAAGCTTAGATGAATGAACAAGTTTGATGAGCACACTTTAATTGATAAAAAGTTTGATTTGGACATTTGGACATTGAATAATTGATTCAGCCCCCCCCCCCCCCCCGCCTCCCCCCCTAGTTATTGTAAAGAATTTCTAACAATTTCATCTTTGTATGTGTATACTTAACTTGGAATTTTCATAAACTCAAAGTTTATAGAGTTCTTTTTTTTTTTAAGCAAACTCTGCCTAGGGTGCAGTACCCTTTATATTACCAAAATAGAATTTACAAATGATATTGGAGATATCTCTCCCGATACAAATAGCTAATCAAAAATAGGCTAGGTTACCCAACTTTAATGATACAAATTATTAGTCTCATATTGGTTTTGACATTTGAGTGTCAACACACTTAACCAAATTCTCAAGATGATGTTGAGTATAATATAGAAGTTGAGCTACAAAGAATGTCAAGCTAGAGAATTCAATAGCTACCGAGTGAACTTCAGGTGTCAAGCAATATTTATGTGCTGAGTGAAGTTCAAGTGCCAAGAAAAGTATAGATGTTGAGTTACTATAGATGCTGAGTGAAATAGAATTACTATAGGAGCTAAGTGAGCTAGTTTTCCTATATGTGCCAAGCATCAGCAACTAGTAAGTGTCGAGTAACACAAAATCAGCATATGATTTTGTATCTTCACTAACTCAGATGTAAACCAGTTTTTGGAGCTGACATAGGATGAATCTTGAAGGATTTTGAAGAGAAGATCAAATCTTTTGCATTACCTATGCAATCAGCATGCAACCAATAAGAAAAATGAAGAAGGCATGCAACCAATAGGAAAAGTGCAAGAAATGAGCAAGAAATGAAGATTTAATATTGATCCTAGATTCATACCTAATCCTAAGTCTTCAAAATCTTTAAAAGGAGAAAAATACCCCATTGTATGTGCACGTATGAGAAGTGTATGCGTGAATTATAGCAAAGTGCAAAAAGGTGAAAAGACTTAGTGGAGAATAGAGCAACATTGCAAAATCTAGTTGATCAAGAATAGAGTATCAGAATGTTGGAGAGTGACATATCAGATCAAGCAAGGATCAACTCAGTTAGAGTAGAACAAGGATCTATAATCGGCAATTGAGGATTGTAAGTTATCAAGTCAAAATCTTCTAATGCTCTCTAGCAATTGTATTAGATATGGAAATCCTATGGACTTAGGTTGGCTTAGCAGCCATTTGTAAATCCTCTAACAAGGTGAAATTCTATGTGAATGTACTAAAGTCCTTTAACTAGGCCTACTTTTAACAAGGTAGTTAAATCCTTTAACTAGGTCACTTTTAATAGGGTGTAAAGTATTTAACAAGACAAGCCTTTCACAGGGAAAACCATTGGAAGTGGTCAAACATTGTAACCTTGAACAGTTACACATTGTTGTAGTGATATTTTGTGGGTGTCGTCCCCACCCTAGTTTTACCTTCTCATTTTGGAGCATTTCTAGGGTACCAAATCTTGTGTTATTAGTTTTCATGCATGCTTTTACTTTCATGTTTATTAGATGAATTAGATGCATGTGAATGATATCAGCTAAAGATTTTAAATTGTTAAAGTTAGTTACTTTTGATTCACCCCCTCCTCTCAGAAGTAAATCTTCCAACTTGTTAATTCCAAAAAAAAATAGCCAATTCATCTACCGATAGATAGTAGCCTAGTAGCAACTTCTTTTGGGAAGAGATTAATATTAGCCTAATAGAAGGCCTCAAATTTATTCATATCATTCTCCTTTACTATGCACAATTTGAGCAATACCCAGGCCTTTTTCATAATCTTCTAGTTCCCTTCATCCTCCAAACAAAAAAAAACCTAGAAAACAACCATCAAAGATATTAATGTCTATCATATCCATAGCATCGAGCACCTCTAAATATAACTCCTCCAAAACAATTATGTGAGCCACTACAAAATTGTGTCCAAAGTATGAATGCTCTACTCCTTATATCAAGCTAAGAACCTACTCTAGATCTACTAGAATCCTCTCCATGGATTCAAAGGATAGTAGTAGATATATTGGGGACCAAAAACTTGTACAATAGTTTCCATCTTCCTCCTATCACATTAGCTAAGCCTAACTGAACTAGCTAATTCTAAATCTCAGGAGTGTTGTAATGTCTACTGAAATGACATTGTGCAAACCCACCAGGGGAAGATTGTCCTGACCAAACACCTTCTTTGAAATAGAATCGATACCTAGATTAACCAAATATTCCACAACTTTATTCTCTTCACTAAATTCATGTTGAAGGTAGTAATCCTACAATGCTTTTAATGCTTCTTTTATCCTCAACAACTAGTTAGCTAATCTCCAGCTACAAAATTCTACTTTATCCACCCAATTTATTATGATTTGGGAATCCCTCCTATTAATAAATTATTTATACCATTGTTAGAGCACCAACGTAACCCTACCTCTAGAGCCAATATCTCATCCAGATTGTTGGTAGTTATCCCAACACTATGAGAAATGCCTTACAACAATTTTCCTTGATCAACCCTGATGATTGCTCCTATAACACGTCTAAGTGGGTTGGTTGTGCTGGCACCATCAAAATTCAATTTCTTCCATCCTTGTAGTGGAGCCTACCAAACTATGGTACTCCTTTGACCCTTCTTTTTAAGATCATGTGATCCCCACATAGTTTGAATTGTCAGGACCTTTCCATATCAAACTACCATCTTGACTGATAGTGATAGTGTAGACCATGAGTTCTAGTAATGAAAACTTCCTCAATGGCTTTATGAATCATGTGTTTCAACTCATTTAATGTCAAACATTCCTCCTTAAAAATCCTTTGATTTTGCACCTTCCATATATGCCACACCAACATCGACAGACTCACTAGCCAAATAAATCCCCATTTAAAATTTACTTTGTCTATGGGCCATGAAGATAGAAACTCAAATAAGGAGAAATTTTTTACAACAAACCACTACATCCTCTCTAACAACCAATTAGAGAATTCACATGAAAAATGGCACAAAAATAGTAGATGATCTATCATCTCCTCTACTTGCTTACATAAAATGCATTGATTAGGACCTGTAATACCTATCAATTTTAGTCTACTAATCACAATCCTTATATTAAATACTATCCTTAGAAAATCCCCTAGCTTTGGTAAAGGCTCTTTACCCCAAAAAATATTTGATGGCAAGAAAGGATTGATTTGTCTTTGCCTAAGTAATTCATAGCCAAGATTGACCTTATTTACTCTTGATTTGGAAGTAGTCTAGATTAAAGAGTCTTCTAAAAATGAGTGAAGCACAATTCTATTCAAGAGAATATTAGGTAAAGTATTATAATGAGGTTAGGAGACATCTCCTATGAACCTCTAGCCTTCCTTCAAAGAGGATGGAGACTCAAACACCATATAATCCGCAACCCATTGGCCCACCATGGCTTCCATCAGATTAACCCATTCTTTATCTAAGAAGGAGTTAATAGATAGAACCCCACTCCAAGAATCCCTCCAAAATCGATCTCTCTATCCATTACCAATCTGTCATGATAGATTCCCTATTATTAACTAATGACTCTTCCAATGTGTCTCCAAAATAAGAACCACTAGGTGTGTTTTCTATCATCAAAATTCTATCTAATTCCCAAGAGTCAAAATAAATTTTCCACCATGATCTAACACCATGGTTTCTTTGAAGCCTTATACAACTTCCAAGACAACTTCACACCCAAAGCTTGATTCTGTAAAGATATTTTATGCAGACCTATCCCTGCATCTTCTTTTGCCAAACAAGTTGTCCCAACTAATAAGAGGAATTTTCTTCTCATCTTTAGAACCCTCCCAAAGAAACTTCTTCAAGATACTTTCCAAGCTACTAGATACTATGTTCGAGAGTTTATAAACTAACAAATAATAGATTGGAATGGATGATAAAAAGATTTAATCATGAGGATCCTCCCATCCTAAGAATTCCACTTGTTCTTCCATGATGTGGCTTTCCCTTGACATTTGTTACTAATTTCCTCTCAAAAGCTTTTATCCACCCAACCTACAAAAAGAGTTAGACCTAAATAGATGATTGAGAATGTTCCTTGCTTGAATCCTAGAATAGCTGATATGTTTTCCCTCCTTTTGTGGGTGGCATTTGTATGCACCATAAAATGGTCGCCTAGACTATGGGCCCATATTATTCAATTTATCAAATTTCTTGAATCAATGGTTTGTAATATTTTATTAAATCAATTCAAATCAATTTCTTTGATCAAATTGTAATTAATTTTATTATTTTAATATTTCATAAGGTTTGATCATTTTATCCTAAATCTTGTTTAATTAAAAGACAACCTCTCTTTTAATTAAATAATTAATCCATATGTAATTGATTAAGAAAAAAAATTCTCTTTTTAATTTAATTAAAAGAACCTGCTTCCTTTTAATTAAATAAACTCCCCTTTGAATTAAAAGAAGATCCCTCTTTTAATTTAATTAAATATTTCCTATTTAATTATAAGAACTTGCTCTCCTTTAATTAAATAAACTCCCACATAAAAATAAAAATGAAATAAATTCTTTTTTCCTTCCCTCATTTAATATTCCTCCTCTTTTCTCATTGGTGGAATTTTGTCTCACATGAATCAAACTCTATTACCCCATATTGGTTGTGAGAAGCCTCCCACCACTACATTCTTCTTTATAAGGGAGAGCCCTCTCCTCATTTTTGCAATCCATAATTATGCTATTGTTATGCTGCAGATTTGGAGATTCATGATTATGTTATTGTTATGTGTTAGGTTTGGAGAGTGATTTTTGGAGGAGTTTGAGCATTAAAGCTTTTTTTGGAGAACTTCTATCTTCTTCTCTTCTTCTCTCATGCATCCATGGTTTTCATTATCATGATCCATCCTTGCATTTTTATATAAGCTTAGATCCATATTTGTTTTCATAGATTAATATTGCATTGTTATTTCCTTGCATAGATTAGATTTCCTTTCTTGCATTGTCATCATTTAGATTAGCTTGCATCTTCATTTGCATACATATTTTGATCCTTGAATCTCTCATTTTATGGTGTACTTGCATGGGCACAAACTAGGTCAAACTGAGGGCCTCCATTACAAACCCTTGCACTCCATAAATCGCGAGTTATAAGCCACCATTCAAGACCTCATTCTTGATAAATCTTGGATATAATGACTCATAGAAGTGTGCTCACATTTTAGGCATACATCTTTGGTTTACTTGCTGGTTTTGGATATTTTTGGAGTTAACCCCCTTGTGTAGATTTGTTTGGAGACAAAAAAATCCTAGATCTGAAAGATTTGATCATATCTCACAAAAGGTTAGGTATTTTGATCTAAATGTTTTTTTATAAGGTGGAAACCTCTTGGAAAAGCTTCAATCCAATTTTCAGATTTTTCTGAGATATTTACGATTTTTTATAATTTTTTCTTTATTTTTCATTAAAAATCATTTTAGGAAGAAAATTAACAGATTTACTATAAAAGTTTATAGTTTTGGAAATATCTCTAAATTTTAAATAGATTTGGTCCTTTGTATTTTTATTTTAGATGTCATATTAAGGCTTAATAATTTGATTTGTGAAAACTAATCTATTTTGACAAAATGGCTCTCTAGGGCACAAATGAAAAGATCTTTCCAAAATTATGACATTTTTGGAAAGCTCTCTGAATTTTGATAGGGGTCTCTTTTCTGCATTTAGGGGTCTGGATCCGAATTCATATCATATAGGACCAATCTTGTTGACTAGGTCAAAAATCAATATTCAAAAAAGGACATTTATTGAATAGCTTGCATTTAATTTTCATATGGATCAATATATGATGTGAGCTTTTATTTGGGTTATTTTCTGGTTATTACCACTCTTCAAAATTAGATTTTCAGATCTAACCCTATTTTTGCAGAAGTTGGATATATATAGTGTAGAACCAGAATCAGTATGCAAAGAACATTAACAAATGAAGTAAACATTCACAAACCAAAAACTAAATTCACATATATGCTTAGACTAAGAAAGAAAATAAGAAGTGCAAACCTCACAAGAGAAAACACTTCATGCTTTCTTGATTCTGTAGATGTGTCCTTTTGCTGTGGATGTATGCTCAAGATGCTCAAAAGCTGCTTCAATGGAGATGGGTAATGGCAAATTGGTAGCTTTGTGAGCTCTCAATTTGGCATTATAAGGGTATGGTTGATGGCTTTGGTTCTCAAAATAGCATGGTAACTTTAGCTCAAAGATTGTTGATGAAATGGCTTGGGATGGGATTCAATTTATAGGCTAAGGGGTAGAGGGATGGAGGGCTTAGATGCAAGGATGGATGAAGGCTTAAGGAGGGCTAGGATGCACTCAAAGGAGAGCACATGGATTGTGCTTGTTTAGCACCAATGGGAAGGTGACACTTGTCATAAGGAGGATGAGTGTGAGAGGGTAGGGTAAAGGGTTGGTTAAAGTCATGATGAGTGGGGTTGAGTATGTAAGAGGGATGTAAGAGGAATGAGTGTGGAAGAGGGAAAAGTGTGGAAGATGGGTGTAAGAGTCATGAGTGGGCTTGTAAGAGTCTTTATGTTTTGTAAGAGCACTCATGACTTAGTGGTTGGGTTTTTTTGAGGGGAGACTTTGGTTTGGATTAGGAAAGTCTTAAACTTGTTTAAGGAATGTGACAACATTAGGGGGTGGATTAGGCTTGGGTTTAGGATTAGATTAGGGATGTTAGAGATGTGCAAGTGGATGGCATTAATGAGGGTGGGTGAGTTAGTGGCTAAGCTTGGTTAGTATGGGTGGATGGGGTGGATTAGGCTAAATGGAGGATTAGAGATAGGTTAGGGGTTTTTGAATTTGAGGATTTCATTTATCAAATAGATTTATTTAATAAATGGGGATTTTTGGAATTAGATAGAAGAATAGGATTTAATTGATAAATAATAGATTATTTGATTTATCAATTAGGACTATAGATGATTAATTAAATTAATCAACTAGGGGATGAAAAAGGATTAATTAAATAGAAATTTAATTAATAATTCCTTTTTAGATAACTAAATAGGATTACTAAAATAGTGTAATCAAATTTAGGTGTCTACATATAGCATATCTTGTGTTTGCTTGTTTTGCTTGTTACTTTGTTCGTTGCAAGCAAGTGTTCAAGCATAAACAAAAGGTACAACAGAGAAAAGATGTGTTGCAAGGATTACCAAGTATTTTTTTGGATCTCAATAACATTTGGATTTGGAAGTAAAATGAACCCTCTCATGTGTTTGGCTTGAGTGCTTTTACATGCTTTCATAGATTCACACTTCATTTGGTGCTCTAAAATTGGATCTAGATTTAATTACACTAATATGTGTTTTGCATGTTAATTAGGCCCTATGAACACTATTTGTGAAGTTTTTGAGGGAATGTGCTTTATTCATTTTCTTTACATGCAAAACACTTCTCAAAGATAGATCCCCTTGTAGGTAGGGAATGCTATTTGTTATTATCTCACTATTCCACTTGGATTTGTCCTCAACATCCATTAGTACTTTCTCTTTTGAGATTAGTGGTTTTTGTTGTTGGCTTTTCCAAACATTTGGTGAGGTGATTTTGAATTAGCATGTCAAAGAATCTTGTTTGCTATGTTTGGGTAAGGTGAAGAGGCTAGAGGAGTATGCTCTGTTCCGTTTTGGGCACATTAGAAACTTGGAACCCGTGAATCAAAACCAAGTCCCCATGTGGTACAACTTTGTGAGTCTTCCTTGATTAGAGAGGGTTAACCATATTGAACATTCCCTTTATTAGGTCAACCATGTGGACAAAACCTCAAGAAATAATCGCCATTTTTGACATAGTAGTAGCAATTGCTATATAAATGTCCTTGTGGGAAAAATCCTCACAGGTGTAATCTTTTGTTGGGTTGTCAGATCTCCCTAGTATCTCTAATAGATTAAATTCTTAGAATATGTCAAAACCATAGTGCACCAAGATTGGATTTCACCCACTCTAAATTGCCAAAGATGCAGAGTTGAACATTACTAAGAACCATAGTACTTCCAAATTTTATTTTCTAAGACTATGTGCGTGATTGGAAAACATTTTGAGAACATACACAATGGTGGTTCCAAGGATTAGATTGATACTACAACACTATTCTTGTTCATGTACAAGGTTTCTTTGTCCCTTGCTCATTGTTTGAAGATGTTTTCTTGAAATTCCTAATTGTTTTCTTATGTGTCTGGTTTATGATTTGAAATTTATCACTCCAAGTTGGATATTTAAAAGAAATAAAATCTGAGTTCCTGAGTCAAGACTTTATGATCAAACTGCTTTGCTATCCTATTATTTCCAATCTCCCTAGGTTGATCTGGTTTAGATTAGGCTACTTACCCCATTGTTAGAAACTTGTTTGCACCTTGGGTTATTATTCTTTGACCCCTTGAATTAGTTATTTTTGATTTCACAAGTGGCCTTGTTTGGAGTCGGTGAGTTAGAGACCATCCTTGTTGAGAAAGATATACCTTTGGATTCTTTGATATTGTGCTTGGAGAGTCTTAGTAATTTCTTATCCATTCATTTTCATAAAAATTCAATTTTAATTATATATAATTTGGGTAAATCATCCTCCTAGTCCATATGTGCTAGGGTATTCACTCAAAGTTGCGGGCACCTCTGTGGCACTGTTGGTTTATGCCTATTGCAAAATTATATCTTGTCACATCTCTTTTGGACAAGTGAGTGCTTTTACTATCCTAGTTTAGTACCATCATTTTTTAGGGTTATCCTATCACTTAGTACCTTGTCTTTCATGCCGATTACAACAAGAAATCAAGTAGATCAAGGAAAGTGACCTCAAGTCATCTTTAAAAAATTACCTTTAATTCAAACTCATCAAAGATGTAAGGAAAAAGAACCTCTATTTGTTCAATCACCTTTGAATATTCTAGAAGCTTTGTTTGACCCTAGTAGTGGTCTTATTGAGTTGAGTACACCCTTAGCATCACCTCACTTAGATATGCATATGGATTTTACAATGGCTCCACAAAAGAATAATCAAATTGGTGAATACTATGTTGACCTTTTGAGTGGTGGTCCCACTCATGAAAATAGACCAACCTCACCCCATATTGAGGAAAGATATTTGGATGCACACCAAAGGGCTAAGAAAGTTAAGCATTATACCTATCAAGAAGAGAAATCTCAATATGATGATTGAATTAGTGAGCCTTCTAGTTCTCATGTGAATGCAACATTTATTGGTAACTAGTTTAGGTATTCAAGACCATGTACACCACTCATGAAACCTTTAGGTTATGCTAGTGGTAGACTAAAACTACTTGAGCATGAGAGAAAATCTCTTCTAGAAGAACAAGCTAAGAAGGAAGAAAAATTTAGATGCCTAGAGGAAGAAAGGAATGTTATTATTGAGATGGAAAGGAAGTCCCATCAAGAAGCACAAGACCTTCTCATGGCTTCATAACTTGATAATAAATTCAATAATGTGCACATTGGTGGTTGAAAAAACTCTCCTCCATCCACCCCTCCTAAAACTCCACAAAGTGGAAGACACTCAAGAACATCTTCATGATCTCCTAGCCCTAGAGGAAGGAGAGCTTCAAAACATGATTATTATAGGAGACCAACACCTCCTAGAGTTTCAAGACAACCTTCACAACAAGCTCATCATGATTCACAATATGGAGGTGGTAGCTCAAACTTTGACTATAATGCTTATGATTTCCCACCTATCCAACTAGACCCACATTTTCAGCAATGTATGGAAGCATATACGGACCAAAATAGAGATGAATGCTTTCAAAATTTAATCAAAAATGGTGCTAAGGTCCCTTAAAAATTTGATGTAGACAAAAAGATTCAAAAGCATGATCCCTCTATGAAAGAAGAAATTAACCAATTGAAGAAACAACTAAAGTAAATATCAGCACCCAAGATTTTTTTTTCACTTGATTCAATTTGTCCTAATCATTTTGATAAGAGTGTTGACATGAAAGATTTTCCTAGAAAAATTGAGATCCCCCAATATGACAAATATGATGGAAATGGGGATCCAAATGATCATGTGCGTCATTTCTATCCTATGAGTTTTGAGTTTCATCATCAGGACTCATATCTTATGAGATTACTTCCAAGGAATCTTAAGGGTTAAGCAATGGAATGGTTTACCAACATAACTCCTCCTGTTAAGATGTTCCTTGAGTTAATTTAGATATTTTTTCAACACTTTACATACAGTCTTTCACAATTTGTCTCACTATTAGACTTATGTCACACAAAGAAAAGTCAAGGAGAATCCTTTGTTACTTTCTTGCAAAGATGGAGATAACAGTGCTCTTGCTATTCTAGGACTATTCTTGAGAAAGAAAAGATTAGAATCCTTATTAGTAACATGCTTCCTAAGATGAAGTATGAATTTAAGAATATGGTTTTCTAGTCCTTTGATACCATTGTTGAAGCTGCATTTAGAATTGAGGATGTTTTGAGAGAGCAAGTTATTTTGACAAAAAATGGAAACAACAACAACAATGGTTAGAATAACAATAATAAAAAGGATAAAGGAAAGAACACATATTGGAATAAGAACAAACAACTAGTTAATGATGGAGTTGTGGATTCCTCTAAGCCTAAAGACCAAGTTGTTCTCCATTTGGCTAGTACCAATCAACACAGTAACAAGCCAAGATATAAAGAAAGGCCTAAAGGAGAGAAACATAACTTTACACAATTGGGTGAGTCATATGAAGAGATATTCATGAAGCTCCTTACTCATAATCTTGTGCACCCTTATGATGCCACAAATTTCCACATACCTAAAGTTAAGCCATGGTGGTGGGATGAGGAGGCCTATTGCAAGCTTCACAATTACATTGGACATGATATTGAAAACTGTGGGAGAATTAAGCATATTTTTCAAGATCTTATTGAGAATGAAAAACTTGAAATAGATGGATTAAATACCAATGCTGATCACACAGCATTCAAAGATCCTTTTCCCAAATATGAGAAAGGAGATGCTTCCCAACCTAAGAATGGTAAGGCTGCAATCAATTACAGTTATGCAAATGCAGAAAATGTTGTCAATATGGTTGAGATTGTAGAAGAAAGTGTCAACATGATGGAAGATAAAGATCCCAATGGTTATGATTTAAATTTGAGCTCTCTTATCCTTGGTGAAAAACTTGTTTTTGTGCTAAGGGGTGCTCACTCTAGAGAGTCATCTCAAGGGCCCCTTGTCATTAGGGGACCCAACTCAAACTGGTCAAGTAAACCTAAAATAATGTCTTCCCAAAGTCTCAATGTTGTTACATGAAGTCGAGGTGCCCTTGTCATCAAAGGACCAAGTTCAAACCAACCAAGTAAGCCAAAACAAGTGCAATCCAAGTATGTTCCTTCAAAACTAGTCATCAATCCTAGGTTGAATTATAATCATGTTGATCAACTACAAAGAACCCCCACTCAAATTTTAATCTTTGAGCTTTTAGAGTTGTTTCCAAGACACAAACAAGTCCTTGAGGATGCTTGTCACGTGGTGAATGTCCCCAAAAATTTAGATGTCCATCAATTCTAGAACATTTTTAATCATATTGCTAGCCCTCATTACCTTTCCTTTTTGGAGGAAGATGATGAATCTTTGAGCCATCCGTACAATCTTGCCCTTAACATTAAGGTCGTGATCCATAGAACTTGTATTAGGTGTGTGTTGATAGATGGGGGTGTTGGGCTTAATATTTTTTCTTTGAGTCTTTTAAAGACATTATGTTATTCTGAACAAGTTATTGATACTAGAAGGAAGATTATCATCAAAGCCTATGATGAGGCAGAGAGAAGTTCAAAGGGGTTGGTCATCCTTCCTGTTAGGGTTGGTCCTATTGAAAAAGATATTTTATTCCAAATAGTTGATGTTAGACCCCTTGCATACAATATTTTACTTGGTTGACCATGGTTTCATGATATGTAGGAAGTGCCATCTACCTATCATCAATGTGTTAAGTTCCCTTACAGTGGAATAGAGATTTGTATACTTGGGGATAATACTTTGTCTATTAACTCAATTTCAGCAAGTACTCATGTTCCCCTCAATAGAGAAGTAGATGATTTTGATGCAACTTTAGTTGAATGTAAAGACAAGTTCAAATCCCTAGACCTTGGCATGGGGGGATATCAACTCAACTTCCTCGCAGCATTACCAATTTCACCTAGGTCTTATGGTAAACCTTTACAAGAGATAAAACCTTCCTCTTCAAATATGACATTATTTGATATATTTGTACAGTTGTCAGTGCCTATTCAAGATGAGAAAGAAGATGTGGTTGTTAGAGATTGGATTTATAGAGAAGAGAAGTATATGCACAATGAGAACTTCACTCCCTCTCCTAAAGCTTATGGAAGAGGGTATACTTTTGTTAAGAAGATGGGCTATCGTGGACATGGCCCTCTTATTAATAGATTGGATACTAGATGTGAACCACTTGATCATGGTCTTTTCATACGCAAGTCTAAGCAGCCAATTGGCTTAAGATATGAAAATCACAATAATGTTGCTTATATCCTTGATAAGTCAGATAGTGAAGAAGAACAAGAGTACATACCTAATTTGGAAAATCAACAAGATATGTGTGAATATTGGGTCCCTTCTACTAATCTCCTTTGGGGAGATTCAAATAATCCAATATTTCATCAGACAGTTACCAATTTAGAACAAGAGAGTGTGGCCCTTGATGACATTGAGGCTTCCATGTCTAGACCTCCCAAGCATTCATGGTGTAAGCATCGTAGTCAAGATTTAGAAATAGATTCTAATGAGTATGAATAGGACTCCCTCTCGGAGCCTTCTACAATTAATATGAATATTGACATTATTCATACATATAGTTCTCAACCTGAGTTAGTCGATGATTCATGTGTAGGATCAGATGATTTGAACTCACATGTTACCTTAGTGGATGATTCTTCACTTGTTAGGACGAATCCAAAATTGGGTAGTTTAGGAAGCTACTTAATAGATTCTAACTCTTCGATCACCAAAGATATCATTCATATTCATAACCTTGAACCAATCATCAATTTACCCCTTGTTCATCCTAATTTGATTGATTGGTCCCAATGCAATCAAAAACTTGAGCTTTTAATGTTTAAAAATGATTATGAGATAGCTTGCTATTTGAATGCCATTGAACCCATAGTCTCTTCCACTAGTGAACTAGCTACCAACATGACAGAGCCAAACATCAAGTACCTTAGTTGTAAAATAAAAATAAAATAAAATAAAAAGAATAGGAGTTTTGATGGTGAAAACCACTATGTGGCAGTGTCAAAACCAAAAAAAGTAAAAGGATAGGATGTATCTGAGGGTGAAAACCTCTCTGAGGCACTGAGGATGAGGTACTTGATCATCTCCCTAGTTATTTTCAAGATAGATCTTTAGTGCTCATTGAACCCACACAAGTAGTCAATTTGGGTATAGATGAAGCTCCACAAATGGTACATTTGGCTCAGTCTTTTTCATTGCAAGAAAAAGAATCCTACACTAAGTTCTTACAAGAAAAGAAGATCAATTTTACATGAACTTATTCAAATATGCCAGGGTTGGATACTAATCTTATTATGCATCACTTATCCATAGATCTAGGTGTTAAACTAGTTAAGTAGAATTTGAGAAAGATGCATCCTCACAAAGCTCTCCTAGTCAAGGAAAAATTAGAAAAACTCCTTGGTGCAAAATTAATAGGAGCTATTGACTATGTTGAATGGATATCAAACATTGTACCAGTTTCAAAACATGACAAAACCATTCAAATCTGCACAGATTTTAGAGATGTTAATAGAGCATGCCCAAAGGATGATTTTCCACTTCCTAATATAGACATGATAGTGGATATGACTATAGGTTATGAGATTTATTTCTTAACATATAGTTTTTTCAGATATAATTAGATTAAGATAGCTCTTGAAGATCAAGAAAAGACTACATTCACTTGTGCATGGGGTACCTATTGTTGAAATATTATGCCTTTTGGGTTAAAAAATGCATGAGACAACTATTTTTCATGATATGATGCATAAAAACATGGGAGATTATGTGGATGACACCTTGTCCAAGTCTAAGAAAAGAGAAACATACTTAAATGATTTAGAAGTCATTCTAGATCCTAAAAACTGTGCATTTGGAGTCACCTCTAGAAAATTACTAGGATTCATTATTTCAGAAAAAGGAATAGAGGTGGACCCTGAAAAAGTTAAAGAAATCATGGATATGCCACCTCCTAAAACATAAGTCAAATGAGGAGTCTTTAAGGGCATCTTCAATCTATAAGGAGGTTTATTTCATAGTTGCCAAATAGAGCTCAACCTTTCAACAAGAACTTATATAAAGGAGTCAAATGTGTATGGAATGGAGTGTCAAAATAGCATAGATAAAATCAAGAAATGGAAAATCCTCCTATTTTAATGCCTCTTATCCCAGGGAAACCACTTATTCTATACATTTCATCGATAAAGTCTTCCTTGGGGGCATTATTAGCTCATTTGGATGAACATGGGAAAGAAACAACATTATACTACATTATTCGTACTCTTGTTTCATATTAGGTTAATTACGCTAGTATTGAGAAAGTTTTCCTTGCAGTTGTGTTCACTTCCCAAAAGTTGCAACATTATATGCTTGCACACACTATACACCTCATAGAAAAAATTGATCCACTTAAGTATTTACTAGGTAAAGTTTCCCTCATGGGTAGACTTGCTAAATGGATGATGATCCTTTCAGAGTTTGACATAGAGTACATTGAGTGTAAAGCAATCAAAGGGCAAGCCATAACAGATCAATTGGTTGATTTCCCGCTACAAGACAATGCACCTATTCAAGTTGATTTCCCAGATGATCATCTCATTTATATGATTGAAAGAAAATGGAAGATGTTCTTTGATGGGTCCTTTATGCAAAGTGGTTATGGAACTAGTGTGTTGTTTGTTTCTCCTCATGGCTACACGATTCCAAAATCTTACAAGTTATTATTTTCATGTACAAATAACATTGCTGAGTATGAAGCTTTAACAAATGGACTTAAGATGACTATAGAATGGAGAATTAAAGAGTTACACATCTATGGGGATTCACAACTGATAAACAACCAAGTCAATGACAATTATTTAACAAAAATGAGAAATCAGTACCTTATAAGCACATGGTTGATTCCTTGAGATGCTACTTCACTTTTATCTCATTTCTAAAAATACCTAGAGTAGAAAAAAATTAGTTGATGCTATGGATACACTTGCTTCACTTCTTTAATTAGAACAATATGAATCAAGATTTGAATTCCTAGAGGAAGAGCTACATCACCCTATCTATGATTCCCAAGAAAGTCATGTTATTTGTACCCTTGTTGGTCATGTGTCATCTCATTACAGTGCCATTTATTCATACCTTCATGATGGAATTATACCTAACACCTTTAACTGATCTGAACATAGAAACCTTATTCAAAACACCTCTCATCATTCCCTTATCTTTGAATATTTGTATAGGAAAGGTCTAGATGGAACATTTCTTAGATGCTTAGAAAAGGAATAATCTAATCAAGTGTTAGTTGACATCTATGAGGGCATCTATGGGGGACATTCCAATGGTCTTTTTATGCCTCGATGGTTTCTTAGGATGGGGTACTATTGGCCTACGATGCAAATTGATGCAGTAGCTTTTGCAAAGTCGTGTGAAAAATGTCAAAAACATGGTAACCTGATACATGCTCCAGGTAGGGAACTCATTCCTTCTATCTCTCATTGGCCATTTCAATGTTGGGCCTTTGATCTTGTTGGGAAAATTCATCCCAACTCATCATGTGGACACAAGTTTATTATCACTGCTACTAATTACTTCATTAAACTGGTAGAAGTTATCCCACTTTCTATTGCCTTGGGAAAGACAATTTCTCTATTTATTTTGAATCATATTATCTATAGATATGGAGTTCCCTCCAAGATTATCGCTGATAGTAGAGGCCAATTTAAAAATAAGGACCTTAAACAACTTTGTAAGTAATTCAAGATAAAACAACATTGGTCCTCCATTTACTTGCCACAAGGAAATGTTCAAGCAGAAGCGTCAAATAAAACCATTTTTAAAATCTTACATAGAACAATTCATAAGAGTGGTAGGGATTGGCACTTACAAATAAATCTAGCTTTGTGGGCCTATAGAATGAGTATTTGTACTCCCACTGGGGCTACTTCTTTTTCCCTTACATATGGTGTTGAAGCAGTCTTACCTTTAGAGGTTGAGATTCCTTCACTTATATTTTCCCTCAAAGGTCTAGTTATAGATGAAGACTACCATGCCATGAGACTTCAAGAGTTAGAACTTCTAGATGAGAAATTCCAAGCATCATTTGACCATACGAGGGTCTTTCAAAAGTGCATGTCAAAAGTATTCAACAAAAAGGTTCACCCTCGAGAATTCCAGGTGGGAGATCTTGTCCTGCATGAAAATCCTACAAATCAATAGAGTAGAGATCAAAAGGGTAAATTTGAACCTAATTGGCTTGGACCTTACATTATTACAGCAACTTTTGGTTCTAATGCCTATTTACTATCTACAGTAGAGGGAGAGAAGCTCCCCAATCCTATCAATATCTTGCACTTGAAGAAGTTTTATTCATGATGCCCATTCTGTCTGGGGGCATCTTTGTACATATTTATTGATCCTGCAAAAATTCATAAAAAATGATATATTTCAAAAATCCAAAAAAATGATATACTATCAAAATTCTAAAAATTGGAAAATGTCTTGAAAAAATGATCATCTTAGTAATAAGTGCTTTGATGTATCTTCAAAAAAATTACATATTTCAAAAATAAATAAATAAATCCAAGTGGTGAAAACCCAGAAATAGGTGCTACTTGAGGTCTTTGCACCCATATTTCTTAGTGCATGTCCTCGACACTTGGTATTTCTCCATCATGCCTTGTCCTATTGCATTGGTTTGGAATTGGTCTTTATCTAAGGGGCATAGATGTTTTTTATTTGGTTTGGCTGTATTAGTCTTTAGAACATCTCACAAATGGTGTTTTTCGACACCATCCCAACTGTATTTTTCAATACAGCCCTTGGCATTGAGTGTTTTTCAACACTTATTGGTTTGGTCTTACCAAGTTTTGTCATGTGATCTTACCTACTTGCAAGCTTTCAATCCTTATCCTCAGAATTCAGTATCAATTAACACAATTAAATTGTTTTTAACACAAACACTTAATGCTTGACCTTTTCTTTGTGTGTTGATTGTTATTGATTTTTGTTAAGTGTCATTGTCTGATAAGTCTCTCTGGGATTCATAGCTAGAGGACTTTGGGCATGGGACATGTTTTATTTGCTTTCTACTTGTGGGTGTGGTCTTGAAACTCTAGAGTGTCTATTATTGTTCCCTTGAAATTCTTAGGAGATTTGAGGCATCATCCTTGACTACTTTTGCACAACCATTCTTATGGTCATTCTGGCATCTATGCCTTGATGCGAGCATGGTTTTGCTACATTAAATTGGGTAAGCTAACATTAAAGTCATCTTGACCTTAATGTCTTTGATGCTTATGTTAGAATCTTTCCACATTCTAATCTAATATAAATTGCATTCATATCTTCATAGTTGTACTTGTAACTAGTGATGATTGTGTGATTTCTTGATGTCTATTATTAATGGCCCAATGATGAAAATAAGTTCTTTTCCATTCTCTAATGAATGATGAACACATCCTATGTTATAGTTTCTCTATTGCAAGTACACCTTTACATTTTTATGTAGCTTGCATTATTAGACTTCATGTTAGTTTTCATTTCTAGGCTGCATTATGAGTTTGAGAGGGTTTTCCTGTCATCTTTCTTGTGGACATTTAATCAACTATGGTCATGTTTTGATCTTCATTTTCTTATCTTCTTTCATGATCTCAATCAAAATTTATATCTTAAATAGTTTATTGATTTTGGGGCATTATATTTTCTTCTTTCTATTTCTTTCCATATCTTCTAAACTTGTATCTTTCATTTTCTTTTACCCCGCCTCTTTTCTTCTAATTCACCTTTGGGGCATAATATTTCATACTTGATGATCTACCTTGGTACTGTGATTCTTATATCTTTCATCTTACATCAAGAACTTTATCTTTTGTTCAACTTGATCAAATTTATCAGTTTGTTGTTTCTCCTCTATCTCATTTCAATTTCGATCACGAGGGGGCAGTATCTATCAACTTCAATCCTTGGTTCAGTTTTATCAATTTTATCCTTGACTTTTTTAAGACAAAATTTATTTGTATTCTTTTTCCTTATGTGTTCCCAAATTGACCACACATCTAGGTTTTTTTGTGATCCCAAATTGATCTCACACTTCAATTTCTTTCTTTGACTGCATGTGTTCCCAAATCGATCACACATTAGTCAAAGAGGGGAAAATGTATGCACCCTAAAATGGTCGCTTAGACTATGGGCCCCCATTATTCAATTTATTAAATTTTTTGAATCAATAGTTTGCAATATTTTATTAAATTAGTTCAAATCAATTTCTTTGATCAAATTGTAATTAATTTATTTATTTTAATATTTCATAAGGTTTGATCATTTTATCCTAAATCTTATTTAATTAAAAGACAACCTCTCTTTTAATTAAATAATTAATCCACATTTAATTAATTAAGAGAAAAATCTCTCTTTTAATTTAATTAAATATTTCCTATTTAATTAAAAGAACCTGCTCCCTTTTAATTAAATAAAATCGCCTTTGAATTAAAAGAAGATCCCTCTTTTAATTTAATTAAATATTTCCCATTTAATTAAAAGAACTTGGTCTCTTTTAATTAGATAAACTCCCATGTGAAAAAGGAAATGAAATAAATGAAAATTAAATAACTTATTTTTTCCTTCCCTCATTTAATTTTCCTCCTCTTTTCTTATTGCTAGAATTTTGTCTCACATGGAACAAACTCTAGTATCCCATATTGGTTGTGAGAAGCCTCCCACCACCACATTCTTCTTTATAAGGGAGAGCCCTCTCCTCATTTTTGGCATCCATGATTATGCTATTGCTATTTTGTAGGTTTAGAGATTCACAATTATGTTGTTGTTATGTTGCAAGTTTGGAGAGCGATTTTTGGAGGAATTTGAGCATTAAAACTTTTTGTGGAGAAATTATATCTTCTTGTCTTCTTCTCTTATGCATCCATGGCTTTCATCATCATATTACATCCTTTCATTTTCATATTAGCTTCGATCCATATTTATTTTCATAGATTAATATTGCATTGTTATTTCCTTTCATAGATTAGATTTCCTTTCTTGCATTGTTTTGCATTGTCATCATTTATATTAGTTTGCATCTTCATTCGCATGCATATTTTGATCTTGAATCTCTCATTTTATGGTGTATTTGCATGGGCAAAAACTAGGTAAAATCGAGGGCCTCTATTACAAACCCTTGCACTCTAAGAATAGAGAGCTATGAGCCACCATTCAAGACCTCATTCTTGAGTAATCTTGGATATAATGACTCATAGAAGTGTGCTCACATTTTAGGCATATAGTATTGAGAGGTACACCTGCAATTTTTGAATATTCATACTTGGCCTAATTCTCTTGCATATATGTATAGCACCTCCTTGATAATCTTAGCCTCCTTAATGGTAGCCTCCCCAAACAAAATTGCATCATCAATTAGGTGGGAATGAGAAAAAGGCTCCAACCTATTGTGAATAGAGATCACTTTCCATCTACTAAGTGAGGTTTGTTTCCTAATGAATCTAACCAAAACTTCTAGCATCAATACAAATAGAAAAGGAGATAAGGGATCACCTTTTCTCAACCCATTAGTCACTTTGAAAAAACTACATACTGCTCCATTCACATATATGGAGAAATGAATAGATGCCATGCTGAATGAAATATATTTTATATGTTAGAATGAATTTTGATAACACTACATTGGGGGAGTATCTTAAGCATTGGAGAGTATTGATATGTTGGATTCATGACTATATTTATCATTGATGTCAACATAGCAGTAATTTTGTAAAGACTGGAACAATAGTAGTCAGAGATCTTATGATGCATAGAAGTTGAGGAAGGTTCAGATGATGCACAGTGAAGGACATGTTCCTCTAAATATCTTAATGACGTGGTTCAAAGGACTAACTCTAAGCTGATGGTGTACAAAAGTTACACTTAGTTTATTGGAAGCAGTATTGAAATAGAGTACTAGAAAAAAATGCTCTAATGATCTATTATTATCTTTCATCTACGATGTAATGAAGAGATGCATAATCACATAGTGATAGAGGATAGTCATGTGGTGACATCGATGTGTGTGCAATACTTGGTATCACATGTGTGAAGTTTTTGTATAGACTATAAGCCAATAGTGCTATTGCAATTGTGAACTAATCAATTGTCTTATTTTACTTAATTGGGAAGCCTTAAGGCTGACTGAAGGAATTATTATGAAGATACAGTATAAAGGAAAGTTTTTTTTCCTTATTTGTAGTGTATCCTAGATTAGAGGATCAAGAGGGATGTAAAGGATTAGTGTGTAGTGTAAGAATGATCAGAATACTTACTGAATATGTGTAAGATATCTAAGGGATCATTGGATGTGCAATATGAGATTTGGTTACAAGATCTGAAGGAGTAGAAGTATGGTTGACACAATAAGAATAGAGGAAGAAATTACAATTTAGTTCTATTATTCTACAAGGAATAATACAAAGATCATTTTGATAGTGGGTTCATTGATCTTAACCTTGAAGCTATTTGGGCAATAGGTCTAGCTACCTTCAACAACTCCTAATAGGGTTGGCATATCTCCTAAAAGGGTTGGAATCTCCTAACAGAGATTCAAAGCCTCCTAATAGGGACTCATATGTACTAAATTTTGAAATAGACTCCTAACAAGGTCTATCATTTAAAAAGGAATATTTAAATTAGTACATCATCTTGTGGGTACCATCCCCACTGGGGTTTTTCCCTTTGATCAAGGGTTTCCCTACTTAATATATTTGGTGTTAATTGTGCATGAGTAGCTTGTTGTGGTTTCATTTTATATTAATTGCATGGTTAAGTTTATTTAAGGATAATGATTGTGATAATAGTTGGATAACCAATTCACACCCCCCTCTCAGTTATATTTGTGGACTATATATTCTAACAATTGGTATCGGGGCATCAAGTCCTTGAAGATAAGGTTTAATATCTTAGGGAGATCGATGGAAAACATCTTCAGGAAGGAAATTCCAAGATTCAATGGGGCCAACTACAATAATTGGAAGGAAAATATGAAGACTTGTCTATTATGCATGGGTCCAAGATGTTGGCTTTTGATGAAAGCTAAGAAGGCAATTATTGAAGAATCAAATCTAGAGGAATGTAGTGAGGGAGAAAGAGATATGTTCATGTGTGACATGAGAGCCAAATAATCCCTACTATCAGCTCTTCTAGAGAATAAATACAATCAAGTAAAAAAATTCAAAATTCTCATCAAATTTGGAAAGCATTAGAATTCACATTTGAAGGTGATGATCATACAAAAAGAATAAGATTGAAAATTTGGATTTGTGCATTTCAAGATGCTAAGATGATGGAAGATGAAACTATAAGAAGTTATGTTTGTATAATATCAAAAACTATTGCAGGTATTTAGTCTCTTGGTAGAACTAAACAAGATGATGAGGTTATATGGAAGATCTTGAAAATTTTGACACCACCATTCAAGCAGACAACTCAGATGATTCAGCTAGTAATGTCATGGACCAAATATTTCACAAAGGAAACATTGCTTAGAATATTATAATTTGTAGAAGTAGAATTAAGACATTCTGGAAAACTAGCCAGAGTTGAGATAGCTTTTGGTGCTCTAAACATTCAACCTTATCTATCAAGAAGTGCAAGTGAAAGAGGAAACTTTTTCAGTAGTAGAAGATCTGAAGAAGATAAGAAGATTGAAGAAGGAATAGCCCTTCTAGTAAGAAGAGAGAAAGATGGTAAGAAAATCTTTAAGTGTTGGACTTGTGATGAATATGGTCATTATGCATCTAAGTGTCCTAAAAGAGAGAAAAGGTTTAGAGCAAAGTTTAAGTCTAGAAGAGATAAGGATATAATTTTTTAATATGCTAATGAGGATAAAGAATCTAATGAAAGATGTTAGAGTGAAAGTAATGATGGATTAGGATTTTTGGCTATCAAGGAAGATGATCTTGATAGAGAAATTAGAGAAGAAAGAGCTCTAGTTACTCAAAGAAAGAAATCAAATTGGATAATTGATAGTTGATGTTCACATCACATGACTGATGATATGAACAAGTTTTTTAAGTTCAGGAATCATGATGGAGGTATTCTTAGAGTTTGTAATAATACAGCCTATCATATTACAGGAATTGGATCTATTACTCTTGATGGTAAAATTAACACTGATGATGTTTACTTTGTTGATGGTTTGAAACATAATTTGTTAAGTGTTGGACAATTGGTAGACAAGGGATATTTGTTGCATTTTATAAAGAAGAATTGTATTATCAAAGACAAAGATAGTAAGTTGATTGATACTGGAACTAGATCTAGAGGTAATGTATTTCAATTGAATCCTACTAAAATGACATGTTTGGTAGCAAAAGTTGATAATAGTTGGTTATGGAATAGGAGGTTCTATCATATGAAATTTGATAATATTGTAAATTTTAGCAGTACATTTGCAATGAAAGATCTTCTTAAGATTATCAAGCCTACTAATGTTATCTACAAAGAATGTATTTATGCTAAGCAAAGAAAAATGTCTTTTACTAGCAAGAAGTTCTCTACTATAGAGAATTTGGAGATTATTCATACAAATTTGAGTGGTCCTACAAGAGCCAGGGGATTCTATGGTGAAAGGTACTTTATGATTTTTGTTGATGATTTCACTAGAATAGTGTGGGTAGCATTTCTTAAAGATAAGTCTCAATATTTTGAGAAATTAAAGATATTTAATAATAGAGTTGAAAATGAATCTAGTGTCAACATTAAATGTTAGAGATTAGATAGAGGAGGAGAGTCCACCTCTAGAGATTTCAACATGTTCTATGAAGAGAATGGAATCAAAAGACAGTTATCTTCATTAAGAACACCTGAACAAAATGGGATTGTTGAAAGAAGGAACAAGTCAGTAACAGAACTAGTAAGAGTGATGTTATTTGAGAATGATGTCTCAAAGACATTTTGGATAAAATAAATTAACCACTAGTAAATTTTGACCTATTTTTGACAAATTTTGGTTGAAATTCTGACCCATCTCGGTCGAAAGTGTGACCAAGCAATACATCATAATTTTTCTCATCAAAATTTTGACCAAACTTTAAGTTGATCAAAATTTTGACCAACGCTTTGGTCAAAAAGTTTATATTTCTTCTAACCCTAATTTATCATTATTGATCAAAATTTTGACCAAATCTTGGTCAAAAATTTCTAAGAATTGGTCAAAATTTTGACCAATCCTAGTCTATCCCACAACTATGATGCCATCATGACCAAATGATTGGTCAAAATTTTGACCAAATCTTCATGGAAAACTTTAAAAAATTGGTCAAAATTTTGACCAGTTCTAGCCCATCCCATGACTAGGATGCCATGGTCATGACCAAAGGGATGGTCAAAATTTTGACCAAATATTGGTGGAAAATCTTGAAGAGTTGGTCAAAATTTTGACCAAACTAGTTTTTTTTAAATAAAAGTACAGTGGGTTGTAGTGATATTGATTACTGTCAATATGCTATGTAGCTACTATAGAAATTTTCTATGTGGTTGAATCCCCCAATGGATTCCTAACTGTGGACTCTCTCTTAGATCATCTTCTTTGATCACTCAATCGACGCAATTTTGGAAGAGGCTTGGCTACAGTTGCCATTTTAAAGTGTGTCTATTCAGCAATTTTGAAGTTGATCTAATGGTGAGCCCTCATCTAGAATTAGGTGGTTTCTTGGCACTCTACCAATTTTTTATGAACCTATCATGGCTAATGGAAGATTTGATAATGAAAGCTCCTAGCGACCCTCTAATAGAATAAGTGCTAGTGTTCAAGAAAGACACATTTTTTGGATTTTGAATATTGGCATTAGAATCCTTTGTATTGGAGGGTTGTGAAGCATCTTGATTATTATGCAAGGGCTCCCCAAAGTCATCTCTATGAAACTTCATTGGTACAATTTTCAGAATACTTTGGTCATAGGTGTCATTCCAACATGTCATTGTTGTTTCTTGGAAAGCGATCTGAAGGGTGAGTTGTCATCTAGCAATTGGGCTACTTAGCACAAGTGATGAGGAAGCTTTTGTTATTGGAAGCTCCTTGTGGCCATCAAATGGGGTCATTTCCAAGAATGATCAAAGAATGAATGCAGTACTAAATTCCAAATGAAATCAATGACATCAGATCTATAAGAGCATAATGAAGCAACATCTGATTTGCTATGTGCAACTCCCTAAAGATGCTTTTCTTTCTCACTCCATTGGCACAAATTCAAGAGTGTGGTTTGACAATGGTTGTTGTTCCAGTGTGTCATTAAAGTGATCTAGAAAGTGATGCTAAGGTCAAAGATTACATCTAGCACTTGGGATGTGTGTACAAGCAAGAGGGGGAGCTTCTATTCTACAAGCTTGGTCAAATGGAGAAAAGCTATTGGCACCATCAGCAACCACAGATGAATCATTAAGAGTAGAGTCTGAATCCACAAACCATTGGGGCATTAAGTTTGATATTCTTAGGGAGGCCCTTCAAAGAATCAACCACCATGAGGATGCACATGAATATCTTCCATGACAACAAGGTTTTAGCACAAATGGAATCATTGTTGTGACAATCACCAAAATTCAAACTCTCATTGGATCACTGCATCCATAAGTTAGATGTCTTCATTGGGGTGACATATTTACAAGACATGTGTCTTCATGGGACTATTGTGCTCATAGGCTGCAGGCTTTCACTTGATTGAAATAAGAGCCCATCTTGTTGACAAAGGTACATTACAATGGTAATAATTTATCATACTAACTTTTAAGAAGTTCATTAAAAGGATTTACAATAAAGCATTTTCTTCCTATTCATAGATGCTTCCTAATTATTTTCCTAATGCACTGCAAATGGTTTGTAGCTTTTGCATAATAACCACTAAGCATGAAGTCCCAAGGAAGGTGATCTTGGGCTTCTTTCCATCTTTACTCTGAAGATAGTTGCACGAAATTGAAAATGTAGCTACAAGCATTTAAAATTTAACGTTCTTTTTACAGTAGGAGACCTATATATGTAACTATAAACTAGCATGGAGTATAGAGAACTTGCATGAAATTTCCCTTTATAATTTTAATTTCTATTTGAAATAGTCATAATTTCTTCTATATAACTCCCGAGTTCCATCATTTATCATATAAAAGAATTCCAAAAATCATCGAGGCATTAATTTCACTATTAAATTCCTAACTTCCATCCTATAATTTCTTAGATAAAATAAGTCAGATCTAATGGGGGCCAATTTCTTAAGGAAGGCTCCTAATTTCCTCAACACAACACACTAAAGGGATAGTTCCCAAATTTATCGCATAGGAAAAGAAAGGAAGCACACAAATAGGAAAAAATTATTACAAGTCACCCAACAAGCAAGGTGCTTAGAAAGTGTTGCACAATATCCACTATCTAAAACAACAAATAATGTGTGGCTATTAGGAATCAATCTATTTTAATTTGGCATTACAACAGCTACTGCAAAATATTGCCCAGTTCACTTGGTGCACAGTGTTGACCTTCTACCTCTTGGACAAGCACATCCCCACACATTGATAAGCTCAAAAATAAAAGATTTCTATTCTGAAAAGTGTATGCTATATAATCCAAGCAACAAAACTTGCAAATGTCATTATCACAAACTCCACCATGTAGGCTAAACTACTTGTCATAGCTAGCTACAAATGCACACAAGAACATCAAGGCCACTTTAGAATCATACCCATAAGCAATATTGATAGTTGCTCTTAATCTTAGCTAGTAGTACCCATTTAATTTACTTTTACTAAGGTATAACCAACATGAAGAATAAAAATGTAGGTAAATTATAAACAATATCAGGAAAAAGGTTCATGTTGATACTAGTGGAGTAGTCAATTCCAGTATAACCAAGTTTACAATCACAAGTACTAGCTGAGATGCACGTGCAACCAGCAAGACAAGTTCCTAAAGCAAGTATACTTTATATTAGATAAGATTATACAAAACAAAGAAATTAATAAGGGAAATTTATGGGATTTCCTTATAGGTTTAAGTTTGGAATGGATGAAAGACCCTTTCTTGTAGAAAACATGAAAGAGTATGGTTACTTACATGTGGCACATTTGTCACCTTTGCATCCAAGAAAACAATCACACTTTCCATCAATACAATCCCTGTTAAAATTATAGGAATTGGCACATTGATCATAAAAATCTCAAGATATGTCATAACAAAGTTCATGATAAGGAGGGTAAATCAAATCCCCTAAAAATAAGATTAAGAGGATTTAGAACAGGGATAAGCTAGAGTCATTCCTTACGAGAAAAGGATATCTTTTATTTCAAATATGCAAAAAAATAATTGATGAAACAAAAAAAAAAAATACTTGGACAAACCATGAGAGAGAATCTAAGATATAACATAATTGATGTTGGTGTAAATACATATTTACTATTTACAGTTAAGTTTACTTCGGTTAATGCATTATTTTATTATTTTATTTTGTGAGACACTTAGGATTTTTTGTACCTTTTTGAGTTTTCATGTTGACAACACAGAAGTATGCAACTCTATTTTAGCACATGGTGTCTACAACACTAATTTGTTTTTCACACCCTTGTAGGCTTATCCTCTCATCACTGCACTTACTTCCATGCTTAATGGAGGATAACCCATATTTGGTGGACATGTGCCTGGTTGTATGATTTTTCATGTCACTGATTATGAGGCATTCTAGATGTATCTCAGAGGCCTTTATATAAAGGCACTCCTAGTGTACTCTAAGCATGGCATATTGAATGAATATATCATCATTCTAATCATACTCTCTCTTTCTAGTCTACAGTTGTGCTTGTCTTTGAGTTCTTAGTTCTTGGGTGAATTTTTCCCTTAGAAAAATTCTTACATGATATTAGAGCTAGGATATTTTCTCATCACATAGTCATTCGAGACCATTTTTGCTTCAACACTTCAGCCCAATTCCAAAGGACTACAAAAATTGGGAGTGTCTAGAGCTAGATCTAACCTCACCATTGCGTCTGAAACATTGATTCAGTAAAAATTGACTAT
The DNA here is from genome assembly GCA_028749045.1 of Cupressus sempervirens. Lineage (NCBI taxonomy): Eukaryota > Viridiplantae > Streptophyta > Pinopsida > Cupressales > Cupressaceae > Cupressus > Cupressus sempervirens. The sequence continues at coordinate 609,396,492 of CM053787.1, read as the reverse complement.
AAACTTGGCTACTGATGCAGAAGCATCCAAAGATATACGGGCAATCTTGTGTCACCCAAAAAAATGTACTTAGACTTAGTTTCTATTTCATGTGTTTTCATTTTTGGACACCCATTTGGGTCAAATAAAGGTTCCAACTCTCACAGTTCCACTATCAGTGTGCTAGAAAATCTTGAAAAAATAGGAGCATGTAATTGGGCCATAATTTTGGTAAACTAGAAGGTGTGAATTGGCCAAATGAATTTAATTATGATTTAGAGCATTCCAGAAAAAGAATTAGGTCAAAAGGCCCCACGGTTTGAAAGTTATTGCAGTTTTTCGAGTTTTGGAGACCTCCTAAGAATGCTTCAAAGTCAGGTTAGGGGCATTAAATGACCTTTAAAAGGGCCAAAAAATGGGAATGAGCAAAGCTGGTCCATAGGGCTATAGAGCACTTTGAGAGCTTTACAGAAATGTAAACGGTTCATCAATCGAAGCTGCGGTTCAAAAGTTATGCCTCCCGGAAGTTCGATTACCGTTTCTAGATTCTTCTAGATTTGCACCGACTTCTAACGCAGCTTCTGGAGCCTTCTATTTGGTCAGTGGATGCCTACTAGCACTTTCTTGAATGTATTCCTAGTCCTTAACCCTTTGGGGTCTATTTAAGGAGATTCCTGGCATTGTAGAAGGCAGTTCGGAGTGGAGTTTGAGAGGAGGTACTGAAAGGAGAAATTATCTCCACATTTATGATATTGTAAGCCCTTAGGGCATGTTTTGAAGTTTATTTTCTCTATACTAAATGTACTAGCTTATTTTTTAGTTAATAAAATTTCCCCTTTTCTGTTGTGTCCTTTCTGTTCTTGGGTTGTGTCCCCATCAAGTGGTATCAGAGCTAGTTTTTCTGAGCGTTTAGATAGAGCGTCGATTGTGAGGCAGTTGGCACTAGGACTGTGTGGTTGTGGGTTTGAGTTAAGAAGATGCCTCCACAAAGAGAGTGTGGCGGAAGGGCCAAAGCTATTAATCCTAAGGAGGTTAGAGCCCTCCAAAGGTAGGTACAAGCATTGCAAGAGGAGCTCCGTAGAGGAACAATTGTGGCTGCAGGTGATGAAAGTGAAGATGACAACAAAGAAGATGAAATTGGACCAGAAGGGGAATTTGACAGGGAAGTTCTAAATCATGCAGAGGAAAGTCTTTTTAGGGCCATTACTATGTTTGGGAAAAGACCTACAATTGAAGTGGGTGTATTTTCAAGAAATCTGAAACCAGATGAGTTGATCGATTGGATCAATGAACTGGAAGAATACTTTGAGTATAAGGATATCAAGGACCCAGATAGGGTTAAGTTTGCAAAGGCCAAACTGAAAGGCCATGCCAAAATCTGGTGGCAAGAGGTCCAATTGGAAAGAAACAGAAGAGAAAAGGAGAAGATCACAAGGTGGGATCGCATGGTGGACAAATTGAAGAAGCAGTTCATTCCTATGGACTACGAACTTGATTTGTTTAAGAAGATACATGGGTTAAAGCAAGCAGGAAGATCAGTCCAAGAATATACAGAGGAATTTTATCGACTCTTGATTAGAGTAGGGCATGTAGAAGAAAATAAGGAGAAGGTTTCTCATTATATCAGTGGGTTGCAACCTAGCATCCAGGATGAATTAAGTCTGGTAAGAATGATTAGTGTTGAAGAGGCATACTAGTTTGCCCTATCAATTGAAGAGAAGCTAAATAAAAGGTTTGAAGGAAGACAAAGAGGGCACAGTCAAGGAGGAAGGGGAAGCGGTAGATCATCTGGAGGCTGCAATGAAACCCAAAAGAAAAATGAAGATGTGGGTACTAGCAGGAACCAGAGGAATGAGGGTTTCAACCACTCCCATGATCAAGACTTTGGAAATTAGAGAGGAAGAGGTAGAGGATGTGGACAAGGAAGAGGAGGCTTCCATGGTACCTATTTCCATTGCAATGAAGAAGGTCATCGTGCCTTTGAATGCCCTCAACAACAAGGAAGGACAGATAGGAGAGCTGAGGGCCAAGCTAGGGTTGCTCATGTTGATGAGGATGCACAATCATCACATTCAGAGGATGCAGAAAGAGGAGAGACCTTGGTAAATGAAAGAGTCCTACTAAGTGGTGAGATTGAACCAGGACAATAGAGGAGTTTGTTTCGTACCAAATGCAAGTGTGAGGATAAATATTGTGACATGATCATTAATGGTGGTAGCACTGATAACTTGGTATCAGAAGAGATGGTCTCTAAGCTGAAGCTCAAGAGGGAGAAACATCCCCAGCCCTATCGAATTACTTGGGTAAAAGATGATCATAAGGTCTTGGTAAGTGAACAATGTTTAGTGAAATTCAAAATTGGGAGTTACCATGATGAAGTTCTCTGTAATGTTATTTCGATGGATGTTTGCCACCTATTGTTGGCTAGACCATGGCAGTCTGATAGACATGTAGTACATGATGGGCATGCAAACACATACTCTCTGACAAAGGATGGAGTTCGTCACAAATTGAAGCCCATGAAAAAGGAAGGTGAAAAGGTATGTAGCAGTGCTAGGATTTTTCTTGTTGATGGAGGGAAGTTTTTAGATGGCATGAAACATTAGCATATGTGTTATGCTTTGATTCCTAGGAAAGATAAAGAAGGTAGTAGTGAAATACCACTTGAAGTTTTAGATTTAGTAGGGGAATTTGGAGATATTATCTCTGATAATGTTAAAGATGGATTGCCACCAGTAAGGCAAATCAGTCATCAGATAGATCTAATTCCAGGAGCTAGTTTGCCTAACAAGGCTGCTCACAGGATGACTCCTGTTGAAACAGAGGAGCTAAATAGACAGGTTCAGGAGCTATTGAGGAAGTGCTTGATTTGAGAGAGCCTGAGTCCATGTGCAGTACCTACAGTACTCGCATCAAAGAAGGATGGAGAGTGGAGGATGTGTACAAATTCTCAAGCTATAAATAGGATAACCATCAAGTACCGGTTTCCTTTGCCAAGGATGGATGATCTTATGGACTGCTTGAGTGGAGCTCAGTACTTCACAAAGATAGATCTCAAGAGTGGCTATCATCAGATACGGATTCGAGAAGGAGATGAGTGGAAAATATCCTTCAAGATCAAGGAGGGTCTTTATGAGTGGTTAGTCATGCCCTTTGGATTGGCGAACGCCCCAAGCACCTTCATGCGGTTCATGAATGACGTACTTAAGAAGTTCTTGGGAAAATTTGTTATTTTTTATTTGGATGATATTTTAATTTTCAGCAAGACTTTGGAAGAACATTTATTGCATATTCATAGTGTCCTTGAAAGGCTAAGGGAAGAGAAACTGTTAATTAATCTGAAGAAGTGTATCTTTACAAAAAGGGAGTTAGTCTATTTGGGGTTTGTTATATCACCTGAAGGTCTCAAAATGGATCCAGAGAAGGTAAAAGCCATCTTGGAATGGCCTACTCCAAGGTCTGCTACTAAGGTAAGATCATTTCATGGTCTGGTTAGTTTTTATAGGAAGTTTATTAAGAATTTCAGTGGCATATGTGCACCCCTAACTGATACAATAAAAGGGGATAGAAAAGAGTTCAAATGGACTGCAGCAGCTGCGAGAAGTTTTGAATTGCTGAAGAAGAAGGTAACAAAACAACCTGTGTTGGCACTTCCAAATTTTAGAAAGGTTTTTCAGGTGGATTGTGATCCCAGTGGCAGTGCTATTGGGGTTGTATTAAGCCAAGAAGGTAAGCCTATTGCATATTTTAGTGAAAAATTGAATGATGCAAAGAAGAAGTATTCTGTTTATGATCAAGAATTCTATGCAATAGTTCAAGCCTTAAAGAAATGGAGGCATTATTTATTGCCAAAGGAATTTTTTTTGTATACTGATCATCAGGCATTACAGTACCTAAATAGCCAAGGTAAATTGAATCAGAGGCATATGAAGTGGGTAGAGTTCTTGCAGAGTTATACATTTGTGTTGAAGCATAGAAGTGGAAAATCTAACAGGGTTGCAGATGCACTAAGTAGGAGACAGTTGTTGCTTATAGTAATGCAAGTTGAATTAGTTGGGTTTAATGAACTCAAGAATTTGTACCCCAAGGATCCTAATTTTGTTGAAGCATGGAAAGCTTGTAAAGAACCTATTGCTGTAGATAGAACCAAGTGGTTAGACTATTTGATTCAGGATGGCATGTTGTTCAAAGGTAGTCAATTGTGCATTCCAAGGAGTTCCATGAGGGAAAATCTGATTAAGGAGAAACATAGTGGAGGGATGGCAGGACATTTTGGTTGATATAAGACCATTGCCATTCTTAGAGAACATTATTTTTGGCCTCAAATTTCATAGGATGTGAAGAAGTTTGTACAGAGTTGCCAGATTTGTCAAGTTGCCAAGGAGTTTAGTCACAATACTGGCCTATATCAGCCATTGCCTGTTCCATCAAGGCCATGAGAGGACATAAGTATGGATTTTTTTCTTGGATTGCCAAGGACACAAAGGGGTAATGACTCAGTATTCGTGGTGGTTGATAGGTTCTCCAAAATGGCACATTTCATTCCATGCCACAAAACTCATGATGTTGTCCATATTGAAGACTTGTTTTTCAAAGAGGTGGTAAGACTACATGGTCTTCCAAGGAGCATAGTTTCTGACAGAGATACTAAATTTGTGGGGTATTTCTGGAGGACATTATGGAAAAAGTTAAGAACCGACTTGAAATTCAGTTCCACGCATCACCCACAAACTAATGGCCAAACAAAAGTCTGGGCAATTTGCTGAGATGTTTAGTTGGGGATAAGCCCAAGGGATGGGATTTGATTCTACCACAAGCAGAGTTTGCATACAATAACTCTATAAATAAGAGTACTGGAAAATCACCATTCCAAATTGTATATGGGAATAGCCCAAGGACTGCACCAAAATTGAAAAAGATAGAGCAAGGGGAGAGGACAAGTGCTGAAGTGGAAGAATTTGCTGAACATATCAAGCATCTACATGAGGAGGTTCAGGCACACATTACCAAGATGAGTCAAGAGTATAAAGCTAGGGCTGATCAAAGGAGAAGACATAAGGAATTCCAAGTAGGGGATCTAATCATGGTGCACTTATGAAAAGAAAGATTTCCAGCCGGTACTTACAACAAGCTAAAAATGAAGAAATTTGGCCCTTGCAAAATTTTGAAGAAACATTACTTAGGAAATGCATATGAGGTGGAGCTTCCAGATGGTATTCACATTTCTCCCATTTTCAACATTGTAGATTTAATAGAGTATCATGATGATGGTGCAGATGAGGAGCTAGTGTTAGAGCCATGTCTGATTCCTACTTCTAAGAAGGAGGAGATAGAAGACATTCTAGATCATTGTGAGGGTGGGAGTACCAGAAACAAGCAATATGAAGAGTATTTGGTCAAATTGGAAGGAGGATCGATCGAGGACTCAACTTGGATTTCAGCAGCTGAGGTTTCCCATTTGGGATTTCCTCTACCATTCATAAAGTGACAGGGTCACTTTTCAATCTACCCTGGGTGTCTGATGCAAGAGCATCCAGAGGTATAAGGGCAATCTTGTGTCACCCAAAAAAAATGTACTTAGACTTAGTTTCTGTTTCATGTGTTTTCATTTTTGGACACCCATTTGGGTCAAATAAAGGTTCCAACTCTCACAATTCCACTATCAGTGTGCTAGAAAATCCCAAAAAAATAGGAGCAGGTAATTGGGCCATCATTTTGGTAAACTAGAAGGTGTGAATTGGCCAGATGAATGTAATTGTGATTTAGAGCATTCCAGAAAAAGAATCAGGTCAAAAGGCCCCACGGTTTGAAAGTTATTGCAGTTTTTCGAGTTTTGGAGACCTCCTAAGAATGCTTCAAAGTCAAGTTAGGGGCATTAAATGACCTTGAAAAGGGCAAAAAAATGGGGGACAAGCAAAGCTGGTCCATAGGGCTATAGAGCGCTTCGAGAGCTTTTTGAAAATGTAAATGGTTTGTCAATCGGAGCTACGGTTCAAAAGTTATGCCTCCTAGAAGTTCAGTTACCATTTCTGGATTCTTCTAGATTTGCACCGACTTCTAACCCAGCTTCTGGAGCCTTCTATTTGGTTGGTGGATTCCTACTAGCACTTTCTAGAATGTATTCCTAGTCCTTAACCCTCTGGGGTCTATTTAAGGAGATTCCTGGCATTGTAGAAGGTAGTTCGGAGTGGAGTTTGACAGGAGGTACTGAAAGGAGAAATTATCTCCACATTTATGCTATTGTAAGCCCTTAGGGCATGTTTTGAAGTTTATGTTCTCTGTACTGGATGTACTAGCTTATTTTTCAGTTAATACAATTTCCCCTTTTCTGTTGTGTCCTTTTTGTTCTTGGGTTGTGTCCCCATCAACTACCTTGGCCTAAAGTCAACCATAAGCCAAAAATTTTTTGCAAATTGAAACCCAGAGGCCCTGATTTGCAGTTGGGGTATGGTCATTTTTTGCATATTTAATTGATTTATTCAGATCTACATTTTTTTCTCTCTTTTTCAACTACAAATTTTTGAAAAAAAAATTGCCCTTTGGGCACCCAATAGAGAATTTTTTTTTAGTAGAACTAGGTAGTGATACCCTGGCTCTACTATTTGGTGGCATATTATTTTATTTGTCGTAAGACAATATGTTTTACTTGCAGCCAAACCAGTCAATATTCATGGCGAGCTTTATCAAATTATTTTTGAACACCACACTACATATACCAGTGGATTAAAATCTAGCCACAACCTTACCATATCGACTATCCCCACTTCTAATCAGTAGATGGGCACTCATCCAACTAATGGTAAGCTCTTTGCCTGCATAACTAAGTGCTATGTGTTATAAACTCTTATAACACCCACCATAGCATAGATGTGGGATTAAACAAATCAAAAATTGGCAATTCCAAAGCAAATTCGGCCCTCGTGGAACTTTTATAGCCTCCATGTCTGCAGTCTGCAGCATCAACCACTGCTCTGACCTGCAACTTTGGCCACACCAAAAAAAAGTGAAGCAACCTTTTTTTTTGTTTCTCGGCTATGGTGGCATCATTTTTGGAAGTCTGGCGACCTATTTGGAGTTTTGCTGAAGGTTTTTGTCATCACTCTTTGTAGACCTTTCGGCATGCAATTTTGAAAATTTTGGCTCATGATGCGATTAAATTCAGCCACAAAAGTTAAAAACCTGGCACCTGCACGTTCCTACCCACAAAAAGCCACATGTAAGCCCACTCAGCATACACCTCAATGGACCCCTGCAGTCGGTGCCACATCAAGTGCCTAACAGTCTACCCTGTCATGTGTAGTCAGCCATAGCTCAATAGGGACCAATTAGAACCTTTAGACATGTAGCCCACTTACTACTTGCCACATGTATAGGTCCACCCACATTAGCAAAGACAAGTCAATGCCACATTGACACATATGTACACCACGTAGATCTATAGTTATCTACCACATGTAAAGATGGACACGTAAGCCCAAAACTGACATGTACCACATGGAATCTGGTAGTTTCTACTACCACACAAGATCTATACAGTACAAAATTCCACATCAACCTATCATACCACCACATCACGTCTGTATGCCTAATCACCCTACCACAGCAGGGGGCCTTTTTTCACTGATGTCAGTAGAAGATTATGTTAAAATTGACGTCCATTTAACTGTCAAAACTAGGCATTTTATAACTATTGTGATAGCCATTTGACCATCAAATTTAGTCACATAGTTTTCTTGGCAGACTCCTCTCCAGATTGCTTTTCAATTTGGCAGCCTAACTTTGCGAGCCCATAACTTGGACATTTGAACTCCGATTCAGGTACAATTTTTTTTTGAAATTGGGTAGAATTTCCTGAATTTTCTACTGGTGGTGTTATTTTCTAGTTTTGGTGCAAGAATTTTTTAGAAATTACATTTTTTGGTGACTGTACCTAGATAATCTTGCATTTTGCAACTTCAAACACTTTGTACGAACACATCTGGTCACTTATTCAAGTTCCATTTTTTTGAAAGTGTATATTTTTCATCTACTTTCCATAACTAAAGTCAAATTCTAGGGTTGTGTGGACCAAAATCTCACTTTTAGAATTAGGCCTTTCTTTGCATTATAAAGCTTTGATTCTTTTTTAGAATTATTGTACATCTAAGCTATAGTGCTTAGTGACAAATTTGGGTCTCATAAGTTAAATGTAAAAGAAAAATTAGAAAGTCCACTTTGTTCATTTTGACAAGTGGCCCATTGTACACGCACTCCTTATAAAGTGCCAAAATCATCTTTTTTGGGGGGGGTCTTTTGATTGAGTGAAAAGGGGGGGGTGTACTATGTTTCTTGTGTCTCTCTTTTGTGCTCTTTTCAATTTTTGCATAATGGGTTTTAAATGTCCTCCTCTAACTTCATGTAACTATTCTACTTGGAAAGATATTTCATGGAGTAGATTAATGAAAAAAGGATATAGTCTTTATGTTGATGGTACAATTACCAAACCTACTAATGCTAAAGAACTCATTAATTGGCAAGCTCAAGACTGGTAGGCTTTAGGATTTATCAAGAGTTGTGTACATGGGGATCTCCTCTTTCACATTACTAGTTGTGCAGAACCCAAAGTAGCTTGGGACAAGCTTGAATCATTGTATGGTAAGGTGGATGAAGAAAAAGGATTTCAAATTGAGGATAATCTATTTCTCTTGGATCCAAAGAATTTTGACACAATTTAGGATTATATCATCAAAGCCAATGAGTATAGGACACTTCTTAAAGATTTTGGAAATCCCATGAAGGATGAAAAGTTGATTCATCACATCCTAAAGAGGCTACCTTCAAAGTACACTTCCTTTGTTTCGATTTTTAATACTCACAGGTTGACCATGGGATCTTCTTACCAGAAACCTTCATTTGATGCAGTCATAGAGATGTTGATTTTTGAACAATCTCACTTGATGGATTTAGGACTTCTCAAATCATCAAAGACCAAAGCCTTGGTGGCTAGTGACGAGCACCAATCAAGTCAAGGAGGGAAAAGAAAAAACAAGAAGAAGCAATGGAAGCAAAAATCACAATCTGAGACACAACAACCCTCCCTGCAACAAGGTGGTTCTTCTTCCAACAAGAAGGGAAGTAATGAAAAGAAGGACAAACTATTTTGTGCATACTACAAAAATCCAAATCACGATGAGCATCATTGCAAGACAAAATGAATTGATGAGATGGAAAACCTACTTAGGAAGAACAAGATTCAAGTGCTAGGTACTTCCAAGGATTCAAATCCAACCTCTTCAAAGGGTAAAAGGCAAGCACTTATGGAAAACACAAGTTCTTCTTTAGAATAGATACTTGACTCAGGTGCTTCTTACCACATGGGTTCTTCAAAGGGAGACTTTTCTTCATTGAAGTAGTCAAAGGTACCACACATCTTCGTGGGAGATGATACTAAAATGGAAGTTGAAGGGAAAGGACATGTGGAAATGGAAAATGGGGAATTCAAATATGTTCTCTATGTTCCAAACCTTAGCTCCAATCTCCTATTAGTTTACCAAATCACTCACCTTGGAGATAATCATAAAGTTGAGTTCCTTCCAAATTTAGTGATGGTGCGCAGTCTTAGAGATGATTCATTGGTTGCAGTGGGGAAAGTCAATAATGACAAGAGGCTTTATTCCTTCTCCCGCTTTGTGCCTAAGTCTCCTTCTCAAGCCTTTTTGACTCACTCTACATCACAAATCACATTATGGCATGAGTGGTTTGGTCATCTTGACTTCTACTCTCTTCAGCAACTTTGCTCAAAACACATGGTCAAAGGTCTACCTAACATCAACTTTTCTAAGGCAGAGTGTTCATGTTTAGTGGATATGCATCTTGAGGAGAAGTATGATAAAAAAAAGTCTTCCAAAGCTCCAGTTGTTCTTTAGTTGGTTCACATAGTTTTAGTAGGACCCTTTACAGTGACTTTAGTCAACCAAGGCCGCTACATCCTCACATTTGTTGATGACTTTTCAAGATTCACTTGGGTCTACTTCCTTCATCACAAAATTGAAGTGGTTCATAAGCTTCAATAATTTAAGACTCATGTTGAACACAAGTCAAGGAAAGCCATCAAGGTACTATGAGTGGACAATGAGAACATATATGTAGATAAAAGACTTAAGGACTTTTGTAGAATTGAGGGGATTGATCTTCAGAACCCACCAGCATTCATTCCACACAAGATAAATGTTTCAGCTATGAGTATTAGAACTCTCAAGACCATAGCAAGTTGCATGATAAAAGCCAAGTCTCTTGATCCTACATTAGAAGTTGAAGCCATTAGCAATGCTACTCACATACTTAATAGGTCTCCTCATAATGCCTTAGATGGGAAGACTCCTTTTGAGGCATGGTGCAAAAAAAAACTAGTTGTGAGTCATTTCAGAGTCTTTGATTGTCTAGCATGGGAAAACCTATCTTCTAGGGGTTGCAAGGAACTAACACCTAGGCCTTGTACCTTCATTGGTTATGAAGACAATGCAAAGGCTTGTAGACTTATTGATCGACTCATGAGATTTTTGTGGAGAAGGATGTTCACTTTGAGGAAAGTTCACCCAGCTTATCCTATAATCCTCTCTGCACTTCATACATAGTAGAAACTAATAGTGACACCAATGATAGTGCTTCAACAGCTTTAGACACATGAGGTTCTATCGACAGTTACAGTGAGAGGTCACAACATCAGTCTAGTCCACATGCTTACATTGCCACAGTGAAAGGTCCAACACAACATGGTACATCTCATCTTACAACTCCATCTTTAGTTGACTTGGGAAATAGCCTTGAAGACTTACATCTTCTCTTTGATGAAGGTGATCCTTCTACAATTGTTGTGAGGGCTCACTCTGACCCTCAAGTCCATTCTCTACATGATCAATCTTCACAGGTTGGCATGATTATGATCCTTATGAACAAAAATTGTAAAAGGTCTCTTTGTTAGTGGAGGAGATAGATGGTTCATTGGAATAGGTTCAACAAACATCCTTGCCAGATCTACATTCATTCTTTTCAGCATAGTTGGAAGGGGTGAGCATCAGCATCAGCATAGGGATACTTGAGCAGGTTTTAGGGCCACCATACATCTTCAAGATTGTACCTATGTCTTTGTTTCTTCCAAAGGCGAGGAACACCATTCTACACTCTTGGACCAGCTTCTTCATTGGAGCAGCTCTCACTGACAGGCATTCTTCATTTTTGGGGGGAGGGGGGGGGGACTACCTTGTCTCTCTTCCTCTTCTTTCTTATGGGGGGGACTTTTCCCTCTTGTAAGGTTCTTGTTCTTCTCATTTTTCACTATTCTATATATTGGATGTATGTCATAATGGGGGGGTCTTGATTACTCCATCCATCAATGCATCCCTATTTATCTCTCTTTTTGGGGGAGGGTGTTTTCCTTGTGATTTTCCCTCTTTCTCCACTTTATGAGAGATTGCATTTTCATTATGTGCATGGGTACCTAGCATGGCCTAGTAGCTGGGACCCATCTTGCATATTCATCCTAGTCTTCATAGGCTTAAAGGAATTCCCCTAAGTTGCACTTAAGGGGGGATGTTGGTGTAAATACATATTTACTATTTACACTTACTTAAGTTTACTGAGGCTAATGCATTATTTTATTATTTTGCATTATTTTATTATTTTATTTTGTGAGACACTTAGGAGTTTTTGCACCTTTTTGAGTTGTCATGTTGACAACACAGTAGTACGCAACTCTATTTTAGCACATGGTGTCTACAACACTGATTTGCATGTCACACCCTTGTAGGCTTATCCTCTCATCACTGCACTTACTTCCATGCTTAATGGAGGATAACCCATATCTGGTGGACATGTCCCTGGTTGTATGACTTATCATGTAGCTAATTATGAGGCATTCTAGATGTATCTCAGAGGCCTTTATATACAGGCACTCCTAGTGTACTCTAAGCATGGCATATTGAATGAATATATCGTTATTCTGATCATACTCTCTCTTTCTGGTCTACAGTTGTGCTTGTGTTTGAGTTCTTAGTTCCTACATGAATTTTTCCCTTAGGAAAATTATTACAATTGATAATACCATTGAAGCCAGGAAACTAGATTAGTTTACCATTTTCAAGACAAGCTCTCCATTCTCCATCAACAATAATCTACAGGTACTGCAAAAACACTTTAGACTTAAAACATAATTATCATTAAAAAATTAATTGAATCTTGGGAGCAACATAATCCTTTCTTGCCACAAAATTTTATTTTCCACAATCAATGTATGCTTTATATTTTCAATGTAGAGAAGCATAAGTTCTTGATAAAGGATCAGCAAGAATGGTTTAACTAATCATTACTACTAATTCCAAAAAGCTTCCACTTATGTTTTCTTTTCATAATATCAATTGCATTTGGTAAGTCTTAAATCTACAGGTATAGTTGGGGTTTTCAATACTAACAATTGCATCACATGCATTACAACGGCTATGTCAATAGGCAATTCGATAGGTAGGTAGTAGTATAGAAATTTATAAATCTTATCCATCATTGTCCATTCTTTTTAAATGTTATCACCACAACCTAATTATTTCTTAAGTGTTGGCCCTAATACAAGTGCCATATCTCTAGCAAACTCAATTATGATTGCAAAATATTAATCATGCATGAGTTGAACAAAAAATACAAATAACTTAAGTGCAAAAAATATCCAAAATGTCTTTCTGGTGTCTACACTTGTCCTTTCCATGTAACATGACATTATCCACACTTCAACTTTTGTACTTTGGCTAAATATTAAATCCATGCTTGCATTAAATCTATTTTTTCCCTACTCTTTGGAATGTAAATGTTTCACAAGAAGATATTTTACATACATCAAATTGATGATAGGAAAACATTCTCTTAATTTTTCTATTTAGAGTCTTCATAGTCAAATATTTAAATGTGCAAAAGAAATCAAATATCAACCAAAAAAGACTACAATCGATTACTTCTTAATATTAGTTTAGAATATATAGTGAGATAGAGCTACTGGAATCGAGAGATTTAGATAAACTTAAGATATTTGCCATCAATATAAGTGGCTAAAAGTATTTACCCAATAACTTTTTGGCAAACAATGGACACTATCCTCTAGTCTCATATAAAAAGGCTATCATGAGTCAGAATGTTGTTGCTGCCTTAACAAATGGAATTTTTAATTACTGAACATTGTCATTATACTAAGGGAAATTCTTCCTAGATTATATAATGTTTCCAGTGCCTGAAAAATGATTGGCTTTGGTTCTAATACCAGAAAACAAATTATAAAGGAGTTTCACCTTCTAAGTTTTACTTTTGGCCTCTCCATCTTGGACAAGCTATTTTGTAGGAGCAATTTACAGAGTTTATAATCTTGAAACATATTTATCAACAAAGGCACTTGTTGCCATGTCTCCTTTTTCAGCCAAAGATATTAAAAAAATCCTGACATTAAAAGAGAAACAATTGAATAATTTAATTTGTCCAAATAGTAATTGTGCTCATCAAGAGGCAACTTATGTTTTATTATTAAAATTATTTTACAAAATAGTTAATAAAATGTCACTACAATTGGGACCTGGTGTTTTTTTTTTAAGTCTTTCTAGACACTTAACAATAAAAGAAATTAATATTATATTCCTTGAAAGAACCTAAATAAGGAGGAATAGAGTATTTTAGAAGATTATTTGTTTATGAAAAATGGATTCAAGGAAAAAGACCCAACTATTTATATGAGCAATTTCATCCACTGATCATCCATGAACTTTAATGATTGGGTTTGGAGATGAAAACACTTGTCTCCATTAAAATGATTTAATATAGTCATTCAGAGATTGCTAGTGTGTTTAAAATTGCAGTTATTTTCCCAAATCCAATTTTGGATTACAAATTTCAGAAGTATATGAAATTAAGTTTAAACAATTGAATTGATTTGTGGTGATTATAGAATACCATTTTTGGGTGTTCATAATCAGATTTTTTAATATTATAATGTTATATCTTTTCCACCCATTGACAATATGATTGAATTGCCTAATTGCAGCCTCCATTTAACTAGCATACATGTGAAATAATATTTTAATTTCTTTCGAGGGTTGTATAACTTTCATTTTCAGCTATTCCTAATTGATGTAAATTTGCAAAGTTGCCATATATTTCAAAAAGAGTTATAAATTATGTCACAATGTGCTAAAAAAATTAGGTAGCAGGTAATTTGTAATAAAATAATTGCCTTCTATTGGATGTCATATCCTGCTATATTTCTCCATAAGTCTAAAAGAATTGTCTTTAATTGGGTATTGTAACCCACTATATTTCTCCAAAAGTATTTGTTTAATATTAGAGACAACCTCACATTTCTAAAGGAATTTGTTATAACTAAAAAGAGGATATATATATATATATATATATATATATATATATATATATATATATGATACTGAAAATACTTTCTAATAGTTGTCATACCATTGTTGGTAGGACATTTTTATGGTTTCTGATTTTATTTTCTTAGATAATTCATGGGATATTCAAGTTCATCTTTTCTAATAAAAATCATAAATTTTCAAGGGATCTGCAAAATCAATAAATTATTCATTTATCTAGCATTAGCAATTAATTATATCATAGTCTATGCAATCCTCCAAAATATGTTCGTATAAATTGTTCCAAAAGGATAGCCACCCAAATCAATTTGTGAAAGCTTTAGATTCCTAGTATCAATCTATGTGTTTTGCTAAAAACATGTTATTGAATTTTTGTAATCATTCTCAAACTACTAGCATTTGGGTTCCCAACGATTAAGGAGATCTTTAAACTGTTAAACCCGTGTATTGCTGAGAGTTTCCTTACTGACCACCATGTCTAGTTCCTACACTCTAATAGACTGCCTTTCCTTCTCTCCCAAATGGTTTTTAGTATCTTCTAATTGAAAGAAATCCTTAAACATTCATGCAGCTCCTTCACTTACCTCTACCACATCCATAAATTTTTGATTCACTGTGTTATTCTTTATAATAATAAGAATTTCTGATTCATGGCATCTTCATTACAAGACACCAAGATATTGTGTTTGAACCCATAAGAAGGAAAACCAAACAACCAAAAAGAACCTTTCAATCTTTCCAATGTTCTACAATGATAATATGTAGTTATCTATTTCAAAAACACATGTAACTTTTTGTAATCTATGAATACAGATTACTTTTCCATAACAATGATGTTAGTTATATATAAATGTTGTCATGCCTTCAATAAATTTCATAAAGAAGTTTAATAATCATCAAAACCATGAGATAGTAAGGAAGAACATACCGTTGTAATCAAATACCTAAGCATGTAGATTTTACTGTCTAAGAAGTGAATAAAGAAAAGTATTCTCATAACCTATGCTATTAGGAAGACATGCAACAATGATAAAGATGCTCATGTCAATGTCACATGTAAGGGAACTTCAAAAAACATTACAACCACAACACCAAAGATAATATGTGAAGGAAGCATTCAAGCATCAATTGTACTCTAATAGATTACAATGATTGCAGGATATTCAAAAAATGGATTTTCTAAAAAAAATTTACAAAATTTAATACAAATCTTTTCAACCTTTTCCAATATTCTCCCAACCTATGCTTGAATTAGTTCTTTGGAACTAGTCACGGTTGTCCATTGAAACAAAAATAAGAGAGAAATCCACTTAGATATTCTAGTTGGAAGTGCATTGGTAAACATGTTGGTAAAATGGGGAAGCATGTGTAAGGCATGTGAACTATTTGAAAAATGCATCAATGACAGATAGTCTCATCAATTGAGATGATTGCAGGATATGCACAGAATGGATTTGTTCAAAAAGCCTTAGAATCTAAGCATATACAGCTCGCGGGGGGTAAAGCAGGACTCCATAACCTTTTCCAACCTCCTCCCAACCTATGCCAAAATGGGACCTTTTATAACACGCATGAACAACCATCAAAAATTTTGAAAAAAGCTTTTGGTCAAACGTTACTGTTATCAATGTTCTAATACACATGTATGTAAAATATGGAAGGATGCAAAGGTCATCTAAATTGTTTGACAAAATACATAAAAGGGATGTGGTCTCATGGAATTCAATAATTGTAGGATATGCACAATGTGGGTTTGTTAAAAAGGGTATGCAAAATTAGAAACATTTAATCAAATTCTATTGGCATATGTAATGCCATATTTCACAACCTCTCTAACATCCTAACATTCTATGAAACAATGAGTGCCTTAGGATTAGATAGGGATTTTGATCAAAGTATAATAAAATGTGGATATTTCTTAGATTTTATAACTATAAAATCCCTAACTGACTTGTATGGAAATTGTGGAAACATGATTAGAGCATGAAGTGTTTGATAGACTGTCAAAAAAATGCCATCTCATAGAACACTAAGGTTGTAGGATATGCTCAAAATTGATATCTTGAAAAGACATTGTATACCTTTAAACAAATGTTATTGAAAAATGTAAAGTATGACTCTGCAACCTTTTCCATCATCCTACCGGCATTGTGGAAATTGTTAGATTTTATAACTATAAAATCCCTAATTGACTTGTATGGAAATTGTGGAAACATGCTCAAATCATGGATTGTTTGATAGATTGCCAAATAAAGGTGCCAACTCATAGAATACCAGGGTTGTGGGATACACACAAAATGGATCTCTTGAAAAGGCATTGTAAATCTTTAAGAAAATAATATTGGAAAATGTAAAGTTTGAATCTACAACCTTTTCTTGCATCCTACCAACCTGTGTAAAATTAGAAGCTTTATAATGGAGTATATAAATACATCAATCTATAAAAAGTGGATTTTCCTATGATGTTTTTGTTACCAATTCCTTGCTAGACATGTGTGAAAAATGTAGATACATACACAAGGCATGTGAATTGCTTGACAAAATGCTTCAAAAATATGTCAGTAGATGGAATACCATTGTTACAAGATATGCACAAAATGAATTTTTATATGATGCTTTCAAACTCTATGAAAAAATGAAACATTGAGGGACATACTCTAACCATGCAAGCTTCACATGGGTTTTGTTTACATGCAGTCACACAGGTTTAGTGGATGAAGGCTTTCAATACTTCAATAGCATGAGTGACTCTTATTGCATTATGCCTAAAACCAAGCACTATGTATTTATGCTTGACCTCCTCAGCCAACATGCCTATCTTGAGGAAACTCTAAACTTTATCATCAAAATTCCAATGGACATGTTTCCTCAATGTGTAGATTACATAAGAATATATAGTTGGAATTGTTTACAAAAAGTCTTCTTTTTGAGATGGATCCAAGAATGCCATAACTTATGTTCTTCTATCAAACTTGAATGTAGAAATAGGTAGATTGAAAGAAGATCATACAGAGAGGAGGTTGATGAATGACATAGAAATTAAAAGATACCTACAAATTGAAGAATGTAAGGTGCTTCAGTGAACAAGGAAAGCGTAGAATCATTTCACCAAGTTTATTATAAGGAAAATTAAATTAGTAAATATAATAGAAATTTCCTAACAAGGAGGAATGATAATGGTTGATGTTTCTACATGCTAAGTGATGTGAGAAAACAAATTTTTCATACGCTCTTATATATACCATTGTAATAATTTGAGAAACCACATGCATTAATAGAGACCACGAGATTTGCATGATTGTCATAAGATATGCCAAACCACCTATGCAATAGTTTGTTTCATTTATTGTTGTACTCATTAAGATGGACTCATTGAAGGTAATTTTGAAGTGAAGTAGAGCATGGGATGGATGGGAAGGAAATCTCATGGAGGATGATGGATAAGATATAAGATGAGGGAAGAAGAAAATAAAAACTAATGATGAGCATAAATGAGATGGAGATGGCCATGGGGAAGTATGCATTTTCTTGTTTTTTTTTTAGGGGGTGAAAAATGCTCTTCTAAATGTTCATGCCTTTTTTCAAGATACACACAAAGTGGTTTTTTTTAGAAGGCCTTACAAGGTTTTAATCAAATGCAACTAGTTGGAGCAGAGCCAAACTCCTCAACTATGCAAGCATTCTCCCAGCCTGTGTTCAAATCATAGCTTCAGAAAATGATGTAGTCATCCATCAAAATATAATTAAATGTGGAGTATATTCATATATCATAGTGGGAAGTGAGATTAAAATGTAGAATCATGCACAAAACATTTGGATTATTTGATGAAATTCTTTAATAAAATGTACTCTCGTGGACTTTGATGAATGCAAAATATGCACAAATTGCATTTTTTTCAAAATGCATTGGAAACTTTCAAGAAAATGTCAACCTACTCCCAACCATATTAGATTGGAAGCTCTAGAAAAAGGAATAAACCTCCATTGTGGCATGTGTGTCAGAAGATTTCCATAAGATGTCACATTTTGCAACACCTTGATAGACATATATGCAAAATGTGGAATGATAAACAAGTCATGTGAAATATTTGAAAAAAAAATCCATAGGGATGTGATTTCATGGAATTCAATGATTGTAGGATACGTACAGAATGGATTCATTGAAAAGGATATAGAAACCTTTCAAAAAATGCTATTGGCGGATGTAATCCTATATTTTACAACCTTTGTGGGCATCCTAATAGCCTGTGCAAAATGGAAGCTTTAAAAATGGATATGAACCTCCATCAAAGCACAATCAAAAGTGTATTTTTTTAAGATGTTGTAACTATAAATTCCCTGATAGAAATGTATGCAAAAAGTGGAAGAGAACTCAAAGCACATGAAATGTTTAACAAACTTCCTTAAAGAGATGCCATCAAACTCAAAGCAAGTGAAATGTTTGATAGACTTCCTTAAAGAGATGTCATCTTATGGAAACATACGCAAGGCATGTGAATTGTTTGACTACAAATATCTCAAAAAGGTGTCATATGATGGAATGCCATGGTTATAGGAAATGGACAAAATAGGTTTCGTAATAATGCTCCCAAACTCTTTGAAAAATGAAGCACTCTAGAACATATCCTGAGCATGTTAGCTTCACACCTATTTTGTCTGCATGCAGCCATCCAAGTTTTATGGATGAGGGTTATACATACTTCAATATCATGAGTAACTCCTATTGCATTGTGCTGAAAACTAATCACTATATGTTCTTGGTCAACATTCTTAGTGGAGCTCACAATCTTGAGGAAACTTTGAATTTTATCATCAAAGTACCAATTAAACTTGCAACCATTATGTGGGCATAATTCCTCAATATTTTTAGATTACATAAGAAAAAAAGAAGAAATAGAAAATAAAATGACATTCAAAGAGCCTCAGGTGTGGCTAAAGAAGCCAAAGTTTGTTAATGTAGATGAGCTGGTTTGAATTGTGGGTTTTGCTTTCCATAGATTTTGAATTTGATCCTCTTCCATAGGGACTACTTATGAGCTATGCCTTTCTGAACCACAACTTACCAATATATAAGATCAAAATAAAATAGGTTGAATCAATAGACTAAACTACATATGCTCTACATATAGAAAAAGAAAAAGAAAAACCCACCATTGCCGAGAAACAAACTCAGTCTAAAAATTTAACTCAAGCCTACACCATAATTCACATTTGTAGTATCCTCTAGTGAGAAATTTTTGACACAAATGTTCTCTTCTCATGACTCAAAGGTAGGCACTCTATAAGGGTTAAATATTAATGTTTGGTTTCATCGGAACTACAATCTCCACAATATATGTGTTGGTTACATGGAGAATAATTTATCGTAACCAATTACATTCAATGACAACCATATATTGTGTATAAGGACTAAATTTGAATAATTTTTTTTTCTAACCTTAGAGTTATGGGAAGTAAGGTGCCATTCAAGTAGTGGTTTCTTCAAAAGTGTTATTCATATAAGGCATAAAACTTAAAAACATATATTTCTCTCTTACAACTCATTTTTGATAAAATAGAACTGATCAAAGAAAATTTTGTAACTTTATCTCCCACTCTTCCTGCTATGACTATAGTAATGCCACAATTTATTTTTATTTTCCAATCACCAATTAAATGTAAAATGGCTATTATTAAAAAATTATCAATCAGAACATGCACTACATAAATATTCCAATTTGTTTAGTATTATCATATATTAAAAATTTCATCAATTTGTTTAGATTGACTGTAATAATAATGAATTTGTTAAAACAAACTAAGTAATCAATGATAATCATGAGATGGCTTGCTATTGAGTATGTTGTGAAATGGCACAAATTATAAATGGTGTGTACAAAGATGTCTCTTTAAAATATACCTTTTGGTGAGAGAAAATATATTAGGAAGGTATAAATCATTCTTTCAACATCGTTATGGAAATTTCTTCATTTGTTATATATAACTAGTATTGAGTCTACACTTTTGACCTCTTAGCAAATTAATATCCTACGTCATTGAACATTACCTCTCTAATTAGTCCTATATCAGACCTTCTCTACTTGAGTGAAGTGTCTCTCGAAAGAATCACTAGCATATTAGATTTAGAAAATCAAACTACTAAAGAAATACATAGTAATTTCATGAGCATATCATGTACATTAAACATAACATCATCCACATATCACCACCAATACCATTTACTGTCATAGCATATTCTAAATCAGATATTTCTATCCCTTCAATATCAATAATTGTGTATACAGATACAAACATTCCTTTATGTGTAAATCTTTACCTATTTAGATTGTAATTATTTAACTAAAAAGAATAAATTACATATTTGACTTGGTTTTATAATTCAGCTAGAAAGGGATCATTACTATTAATTTTGATCTGATTTATATGACAGTTAATTTTATTTTATTATATTTGTTATATAGGAATGTATAATCAACAAGAATAGAACTCTACATAGTTCACTAATATGGAAATATGGATGTTTGTACTTCATAATAATATCATTGAGATATGTTAATAAAAATTGATCTGTGTAGTACAATATTGTTGAGATATGTTAATCGATCTATTGTATGCTAATATTTCTCTACATTATTGATTTGTGTACATTGCAAAGTATTTGGAATAGCTTCATATACATATGAAAATGAAGATTTGTGTCTCACATATGTATTAACATGGTTGTTGACTCTATCCCATCAATAATTGAAGGGAAAGCACCTTTCAATTTGGACCAAAAGTGTCAGTATTCACTTACAGCTAGAGAACAAGAATGTGCATTACTAGAAGAGAGTAATTTAAGTTCATCAGGTATCTCAGATGACAAGCACCATCCCATTTCTGATCATCCTTTTCCTAGAAAATGAAACAAATAGGTTACCTCCAATTCTCTCCATTTCATCTCAAAAGGAACAAAGAACATATTTATGTTTTTTAGAGGAAAAGGTCAAT
The DNA here is from genome assembly GCA_028749045.1 of Cupressus sempervirens. Lineage (NCBI taxonomy): Eukaryota > Viridiplantae > Streptophyta > Pinopsida > Cupressales > Cupressaceae > Cupressus > Cupressus sempervirens. The sequence goes on along the minus strand of CM053787.1, from coordinate 609,375,130 downwards.
CCTACATCTGATCACCCTATTCTATCAATAAAAGGAATGGGTTACCTCCAAGCATCCCCATTTCATCTCATAAGGAAGAAAGAAGAGGTCTATGTTTTTCAAAATCCTAATTAAAACCTACTAGTACCAATGATCGTATTGGTTATGGTGTTCGTAATGAATGTGATTCTTCTTAGTTGTTTTAGTTAAAGGGAACAAAGAAATTTTCTAACTTGGCTATCATAACTAATGACTCTAAAGTTCATTCCTCTAAGCATAATTATTTCCATGAATATCTAAAAAAATTATTATTAAAATTATTGGTAACATTGAAGTACATAAGTTATTCATCTACTACCCAATTGGATTTGTCTTTAATTTTTTCAAGTGGAGGGGGCAGCTCACTTAGTAGGAATGATGTGCATGGAGAACTTGTGGACTTTGCTAGTGGAAATGAGATTATAATGAGCATGAAAGATACCTAGACTATGGGAAAGATCTAGAAGTTAGAATGGACCTTATAGATGATTTGTTTCATATGGTATTTCATTTCCTCGACCAATAAAAATTTGTGTAAAGCTACTACGGTTTGTAAGTAGTGGTGGGTTGCTAGCACCCACAAGGACTTCTAGAAATCTTTGCATTTTTGATAGCTTCAAAATTATCATAGAACAAGTTTCACAAATGTGTCAAAGGTTCTCAAAAGCTACTAGGGCAATTATTACTAAATTGGGTTCCTTGCATGTTGTGCATACATATTACATGGTGTCACACCTCCAAATATTTTTCTCCTCATACTGCTAAAGTAGGATATGTTTTTCATGCTTTTTCTTCTCCTCTATGGCCTCCAAAAAAGCAAAAGGGAACCAAGATTCATTTTTCATGTCAAATTGAACTAATTTATTTCCTAGAAGCATGAACTTATCAGTGCCACCGCTTCATCCCAAGAAAGAAACAAATGTATTGGGAGACATATCTTTGACTAGATCAAGGTTTGATATTTCTCTTAGTTTCATCTTAGATATTATTGAAATAGAAAGAGATGTTTTTGAAATACAAGATCTCACAAAGTAGTATAGATGAAGTTCATCCTCATCTTATGCAATCACGGTCAATGCAAGAATATCTTTGCAATGGTGGAAAAAAATTTCTTCTTTATGCTATCATAAATGAGAGTAAGGTGCTACCATAACTTCATGTAGCTACTAGAGAACTTTAAAAAAATATATAAAATCTTTAGTGCTTACATATGTGACATTCTTCATGGTTGTATGAAAAATTGCTAAAAATAAATAGCAATGCAAAAGTTTAGAGCAAGAGAAACACAAATTGTTCTTTCAACTTAAACAATTGAAATTGGAATTGATGTTCATGAGGTGACAATGTTGGTAATTATTAATGCCGATAGGTTTGGAATGACCCAATTAGACCAACTTAGAGGCCATATTGGAAGGAGCAATAAATAAGCTTCTTATATTCTTCTAGCATCCTCAAAAAAGCCTTGCAGGAAAGGAAATTCATTAATGTAAATATGTTGGCCATGTGAGTACATATTAAAAACTTAAAAGGTAAACTATGAATTGAATCTAAGATTTCACCCTAGTAATTTCCACTATGCACAACATAAAATCTACAAAACTAAGAAAGCATTCAAAACAAATAGATCATTTTTTAATAAAAAATATTTAAATGTTTGTCTAAAAGTTATTTATAATAAAAAAATTGATAGAATTTTGAATGTGGATTCATAGAATTTAATGAAAAATAAAGAGAATTAAGAATCACACATCATATATTTATCTAATGGTGTGACCCAAATTCTAAAATTAACCAAAATCTTTTTCTACAATAACTTAGGCAAAAATAATTACCTACAAATTTCATCATTTGTGGCTATTGGACAAGCAGCACACCTTCTATCTTGGGTTGTGGCACTGGCAAAGAGCTACAACCACTTTGTAGCTGACCAAAGATTGAGGCTACTGATACTATGCTGCTAGACATAAATAATCTTAGAGGATGAATAGCTCAAGGCGCAATTGTAGATGCAGGATGTTACTTGAACCCTAGAATATGATTCTAAATTTTGTAGTTAGAATGATGAATGCAAGAATGTATAAAAAATCCATTTAGAATGAGGAAAGGTGGAGGATTTATATACATCTCAAATCATTTCATGGAGTTAAATTTGACTGGGTCGACCAAGAGACCCAATATCCTTTCCAAATCTTGGCATGGACCTTTGAAGAATGGGCCTAGATTTGATTTGGGCACCAAGGAGATATATTGAGAGTGGGAATTTTGATGACAACTCATTTCAAGGTCATAGTAGATCACAAAGGCTAAAAATAAGCGGGTAGGTTCTAGGTTAGGAAATGAATTAATTGGATGGAAAATAAGAAAACATGCTTAGAAGTAAAAGAGACATAATCAAGTAAAAGAAAATTTAGAAGGAATGAATGACCCATATTTGAATCTATAACATCAATAAATACAGTTATTCTCACAAACTCCAACAATAAATTGTTAGTTTCATCATTAAATTTGTAACCTTAGCATGGTTCTACAGAATAGTCCAATTAATCCAAATTAATCAGTTATCCTCATAAACTCTTTCAATAAATTGTTAGTTCCATCACTAAATTTTCAACCTTAGCATGGTTCTATTCTAACTTAATCCAAATTCTATGTAACCCCAACCCATGGTTAGCAGCAATTTTGGGTGGTGGAACTTAATATTGAAGGTGGATATGCATTAAGTTTGATGTCAAGGATCCAGTTGGATAAATCAAATGGAAAAAAATATAATTCACATTAAACCATGTAAGAAAATAGAGAGTAGAGAAAATTATAGAAGAAATATATGTCTATGATTTTACCTTCCCCATAAAACCAATGTTAAGGGGCAGATCATCAGTTGCAAATAACATAAATTGCATTTGAATTGGTGCAAGTGTGTGAGTTATTTCCAAAGTACTAGTTGCTTAGGGTTTTGTCTTATTTTGTATGATTCAAACCACAATAGACTTATTCTTCTTATATAGATTTTTACACAATTCTTTTAATTTGATATAAATTTTAAATTAAAGTATATATTTCAGTTCTCTCCAATATTATACTTAACCGTCTAATGGACTTTAACCAAAGAATGCAAATCAGAACAACTGTCAATAGTTATCGAAGTTGACTAGATTACAGAAAGGTTGATGGTGTTTGTATTTTATAACACCAAAAAAACATGTTTCAAATTTGCGTAAGTTGTGGGCAAAATGGTTTCTCTAGATCATCCAACAACAATGTGGTCTACATTGAATTTTAATCCTCACTTCTATTACAATTGATAAAATAAAGAAGGATACAATGAGCTAAGGCTTCTTTAAATGCTTATAAGCTACACATATAGTTTAGTTTTTAAGCAATCATAATACATATCCAACACACTATTATATGCCTTAAACTCTTATGGAATTATTAGTAACAATTACCAGGAAAAGTGAGTGAGAGATTGAAAGAGTCACAAGGCATTACCTATAGGTTGCTCAATTTGAAAGGCATTTCTAGCTGTTATAGAGGAGGTTATATATTATCTCCAATATTTTATGGTGAGCTCTATCCATGTAATGCAAAATAGCACTGCTGATAGTAATCAGAAGCATTAGATAAAGTTAGAGAATGTTTTAAAATCACAAATTTATATTTATTATTTACCCATCTAGTGCAAACGTGATGTTCATTGAGCTCCATTATGTTTTTTAAAGTATTGAATATGATAGATGAGTTCATAGACAAGGAGAAATGATATAATAAAGATGCATACAATGACAAGCCAATCCTCTATTCGGAAGCAACATGAATGGTAGTTGGACTGAGGCTTATTCAACCTATTATGACTTGAATGTAATTTTTTATTTTGAAGAAAGGCATCTAGAGCTTTAAATTTTATTTGGAGCTATGATATTCCTAAATAGGTAACATAAGGAATACAAATTAAACATAGGTTATCTCTAATTTATGCAATGTCCTTAAATTGATCAATTGTTTCTCTTATATTATGTGTTGAATGAATTCACAAACTAAAAGTACAGCTTGCATAGCTTTCGGTAATAACTGTGCCTAGAATTAATAGTTGTTTAATAGGCTAATTATATCAAGTTGTGTTGAGTCAAACTATAAGACAATCTAGTGGATCATGGGATCCTAATCTTATCTAATTTCCTAGATACTAGACTCTTAGTGTTCCTGTGTAATGTTCGTTATTTCTAAATCCTTATTGAGAGGACAAGTATAAATAAGGGCCCTACTTGTCACAATCATCATTAGTTTACCTTTTTCATGATGATGATCTCTAAGAGCCTTAAATTGACCAATTGATCTAATCATTAACATTTGATGATACACCCTCATATAATAATCTAAAAGTACAACTTTCAAGAGATAGAAACATCATGGTTCTTCATTATAATCTAAGTGGTGGAGTGATTGTCTTGACTAAATCATCACTTCACTTTTTGGTTTAAAATTTATTCAAGTTACAATTTCATCTTCCAGATAGGATTTCTCATTTTTTTGGTACACAAACATAGGCTTATAAAGGTTCTTTATGCCATCAAAATCTGCTAGTTGTTGTTGAATGCACTTGGACAGAAACTCATGCAGTCAAGTATCTTTAGTAATTTCTTGTTGGGAAGGCAAATGTAAAGGGGGGTCTTCTTATCAAAGTAGTGTTTGTTATAGACTTGAGAGAGGTAACTAGATTCTAGGTATTGTGTTGTGTGTGGTGATCTCTATAAATACAACTAAATTTAGAAGAAGTAATGTAGTCAATCTATTCAATTGAGAAAAGAAGAAGAGTTTCCTACAATGTTTTAACAAATTTGAATGTGGAAACATACATAAGGTTTCAAAATTATAGATTTAAAAAAGTAATTCTAACAAGAAACATGGATGGATTATCTTGCACTAACCTTTCAATGGCTCCTGCACTACTACATAGCGGTGGTAAAAACACAAAATGCCCAAATAACAAAATAATAAAAACACACAACACCCAAATCATATCATTTTTTTTTCTTATGGGCCCAATTTGGTTGAAATTTTGACCAAATTGGGAAACCCTAAGTTGGTCAAAATTTTGATCAACTTGGGAAAAAAAAATTTTAAAAAGCATTGAAGAAGTCTATTTAAGGATTGGTCAAAAATCTTGGTTGAAATTTGAGTGAAAATGTACTAGGAAACACTACAATATATACACTTAATAGAGTATAGATCATAAAAGGTATGAGCAAGAAACCCTATGAGTTATGGTTTCGTCATTCATCATCAGTCAAATATTTCAGACTATTTGGAAGTAAGTGTTACATAAAGAGAGATGATGATATTGGTAAGTTTGATCCTAGAAGTGATGAAGGTATGTTTCTTGGTTACTCATTGAAAAGTAAAGCATATAGATGTTTCAACTATAGAACTAAGACAATAGTAGAGTGCACAAATGTAAGGATTGATGAAAATTTTGGTACTAAAGAAAAGATGGTAGATTATAATTTTGATGAAGACAAGAATAATTTTGGAACTATTAGATAGAATGTTGAAGTTATTTTTGAGACTAACAATGATGTATATTTTGAACATAGAGAAAACAGAGATTTGAACCTAGAGAAGAGATAAGAGTTGAGATGTTAACTCCTACCTCTAGCAAAAACATGACAAAGAATCACCCTCTTGAGCAGATAATTGGGAGCAAGGATAAAGGTATGATGATAAGGAACAGAGTGAATGAGGAATTATGTCTAATTTCTCAAGTGAAACTTAAGAGCATAGATGAGGCATGTAATGATGATCACTGGATGCAATCAATGAAAGAATAATTAGATCAGATTGTGAAGAATGAGACATGGGAATTAGTTCCTAGACTTAAGGATTGGAATGTGATATAAACCAGAAGGGTATTCAGAAATAAGATGAATGAGAAAGGAGAAGTTGTGAGAAACAGGGCCATACTTGCTTGCAAAGGTTACTCACAGCAAAAAGGCATAGATTATGAAGAGACATATGCACCTGTATAAAGAATAGAAGCAATAAGGATGTTCTTGGCTTATGCAACAAGAAAAAATTTCAAGGTTTATTAGATGGATGTCAAGTCATCTTTTCTTAATGGAGAACTTGAAAAGAAGTCTACATTGAGAAACTTGATGGATTCCCTTTGACAAAAGAAAAAGAGTTTGTATGCAAATTGAAGAAAGTATTGTATGGTCTAGAGTAAGAACCTAGAACCTGGTATGCAAGGTTGGATATGTATTTATGTAAGCTTGGATTTAGTAAAGGTACAACAGTTGGTAATCTATACTTAAGGAAAATTGATGATGGTTTGTTTATCATTGTAATATTTGTGGATGACATAATATTTGAAGGAAATGATGAAGAAAGTGATAAGTTTGCTAAAGATATGAAAAATGAATTTGAAATGAGCATGATAGAAGAAATGAAATTTCCTAGGATTGCAAATTATGTAGAGCAGAGATGGGATATTTATTTCACAAGACAAGTATCTGAAAGATTGATTGAAAATATTTGACTTAGAAAGTTGCAAACCTATTGGTACACCCATGATAACATGTCATAAGTTATCTAGCAAATATGAGACACCTGCAATTGAGAAAAAGAAGTATAGATCTATGATTGGAAGATTGCAATATCTGACTTGTACCAAACCAATAATAGAAAATGTAGTTGGGATTGTAGCAAGATTTCAAACTGATCCTAAGGAATATCATTATGTAGTAGTGAAAATAATATTCAAATATTTGAAGGGTACATCTGATTATGGAATTTGGTATGACAAATCCAATTATTTTACTTTGTGTGCATATGCTAATATAGATTGGCAAGGTAGTATGGATGATAAAAAGAGCACCATTACTGGAGCATTCTTTCTTGGAGGAAGACTAGTTTCTTGGTTGAGAAATAAATAGGATTGTATATCTCAAAGTATAAATGAGGCTGAGTATGTTGCAGCAACAAATAATTGTAATCAAGTTATGTGGATGAAGAAAATGTTGAAGGATATTGGGATTGAGTTTACAAAACCTATTAAATTTACTATGATAACACAAGTACAATGAGTATGTCTAAGAATCTAGTATTGCATTCTAAGACAAACACATATCCATTAAGTATCACGTTTTAAGAAAGAAGGCAGTTGAAAAGGAAATAAGGTTTGAGTATGTAAGTACTAAAGATCAATTTGCAAATATATTTACGAAGCCTTTGTCTAAGGATACTTTTGAGTATCTAAGAGGTATACTACGGGTTATGCTCTTTCCTACTTCTAAGTAAATGATGCAAGGAGTGCATAAGTCTAGTGGTACAAAACACTATTGTTAGACCAGATTGAATTTTGATGCTTCCTATATGGGGGAGTATTTGTTATACACTAAGCTGATTAAAGATTTGGAAGAAGTATATTATAACAATTGGTATTCAACATTTGGTATTTTGTACTTGTATTGATACCTTTGACATTGATTTTAATGGGGGAGAGAATATGTACATGAAAAACATCCCCTAGCCAATGGGGAGAGAAAATACGAAAGAAGCACATGTTGAGATGTCAATGGGGGAGTGTTATCTCTTTAGGGAGATTTGGAAATATTCATGTAAGTGTGCAGAAGAATATGCTAGTGCACAGAAAGAAATGTATGTGCACAAAAGAATATGTTAGTGTGCAGAGGGAAATGTTAGTGTGCAGAAGGATATCTCTGTATAGCCAAAAAGTGTTGTAAGTTGTTCACTGTGAACAACAAATGCCAGTTCTAGTAGCCAGAAGATTCCATATTGATGAAGAGGATTTGAAAAGATGACAGTAGTAGCAACAAAGTATAGTTTGGTATTCTTGGAACTTTAAAGATTGGTATTCTTAGAACTTAGATGTTTTTCATCTATGTTATCATCAATGCCAAAGGGGGAGATTGTTAGCAAGAATTTTGATAACACTACATTAGGGGAGTATCTTGAGAATTGGAAATTATTGATATGTTTCATTCATGACTATGTGTGTCATTTCAGTGTCAACATAGCAGTAATTCTATAAAGACTAGAAGAATAGCAGTTAGAGATCTTATGATGCACATAATTTGAGGAAGGTTCAGGTGATACGTAGTTAAGGACATGTTCCTATGAATGTCTCAATGACATGATTAAGAGGAGTAAGTCTGAGTCAATGGTGTATAGAAGTTACACTTAATTTACTGGAAGCAGTGTAGAAATAGAGTACTAGAAAATAGTGTTTTGATGATCTATCACTATCTTTCATCTAAGATGTAATAAAAATATGTTTAGTCACACAGTGATAGAGGAAAAGTGTTTGGTGACATCAGCACATGTGCAAGACTTGGTATCGCACGCGTGAAGGTTTTGTCTAGACTGTGAGTTGATAATGCTATTGCAAGTGTGAATTAATTAATTATCTTATTTTAATTAATTGGGAAAGCCTCAAGGCTAACTCGAGGAATTATTATGAAGATACAATATAATGGAAAGTTATTTTCCTTATTTTTAGTGTATCTTGGATCAAAGGATCAAGTGGAATGCGAAGTATTAGAGTGTAGTGTGAGAAGGAGAAAAATGCTTACTGAATGTGTATAAGCAATCTAAGGGATCATCTGATGTATAATATGAGATCTAGTTACAAGATCTGAAGGATCAAAATTTTGGTTGATGGGATAGAAAAAGAGAAAGAAAGTACATTTTAGTTATATTATTCTACAAGGAATAATATAGAGGTCATTTGGATGGTGGGTTCATTGATCTCAACCTTGAAGTTATTTGGGTAGTGGGTTTAGCTATCTTCCACAACTCCTGACAGGGTTGGAATCTCCTAACAAGGATTCAAAGTCTCCTAATAGGGACTCATATGTACTAAATGTTGTAATAGACTCCTAACAGGGTCTATCCTCTAATAAGGAATATTTATAATAGTACATCATCTTTTGGGTACCATCCCCACCAGGGATTTCCCTCTGATCAAGGATTTCCCTTGATAACATATCTAGTGTTAATTGTGCATGAGTATCTTGTTGTGGTTTCATTTTATATTACTAACATGGTTAAGTTTTTTTAAGGTTAATGATTGTTAAGGTTAAGTTTGTTTCATATGAAGCACCAAATCTAGATATCATTTTTGATCTAGTACATGAAGGTATGAAGGTAAAGAAAACTAGAACAAATTCTATACTAGCAATGAATGCTACCTGAGGAAACTTGTTTATTGAAATAGCACAACTTGTCATAAAGAAGAACATATATGAGGCGGATGAAGCTGATTTTAGCATAACTCGAGTAGATTTGGGTTGGACTACTCATCAAGGTAGAGAACATAACTTCCAAGTGTCAAATGTTGTCTTGATGGAACAGTTAAGGAGAGATAAACAATCTAAAAACCAGCTCAAGCACCATGTTCAAGCCCTTTCTTCATGTATACAAGAAATGGTAGGTGATTCATTAACAAATCCTAATACTTCTATGGATATAATGGAAGATCCAAAGAAGATGTTTGGTGAAGATGGCATTCAAAGCATAGGAGAATGCTAGGAATACAATACGATGGTAAAAGCATGGGTGAAACATATGAAGGAGAAAGCCTCAAGCCTATTTCAAGAGGTGAAGGTTACATATGCCAAGGCAGATCAGATGCAACACAACATTCAAAAGGAATTAACAACTCACAAGGAACTAAAAACATTCTAGAGAGAAATTGATGATAATTTAGTAGAGATTAAAGGAATGGACAGCGATATAGTCAAATCATTGAAGTTAGTCATCAGTGTAGAAGAAGAGAAAATTGGCATATGGCTGGAAAGCATCAGATGGAATAATGATAGCATGAATCAGCAATTGGATGAAGGAAAGGAATTCCTAAATGTTTGTAAACTACTAAAAAATAAGGCCTTGGAGAATATACCAATGATTGTGGAAGGTATTCCTATTAGTGAACACACTCAGGATCCAGACATATCTTCCATTTTGGAATCCATAGAGTTAAAAATCATAACCAAGCTTGGTGGTAAACAAAGTGTAGATGCCAACATTATGATGATTGAGCACTCTCTCGATGGCATTGGACTCTTGTATTCAAAACTTAATAGGTTACGTCCTAGAGTTGGATGAAGTTAGAAAGAGCCATGATCTATGTGAGCTGAAAATGTAGAGCTTGATCATCATCAAAAACAAGGCTTTGGCATATGTCATCAAGTCATTTAGATCATACAAGCCAAACTTGACTCAACACACTCAGGATCCAGACATATCTTCCATTTTGGAATCCATAGAGTTAAAAATCATAACCAAGCTTGGTGGTGAACAAAGTGTAGATGCCAACATTATGATGATTGAGCACTCTCTCGATGGCATTGGACTCTTGTATTCAAAACTTAATAGGTTACGTCCTAGAGTTGGATGAAGTTAGAAAGAGCCATGATCTATGCAAGCTAAAAATGTAGAGCTTGATCATCATCAAAAACAAGGCTTTGGCACATGTCATCAAGTCATTTAGATCATACAAGCCAAACCTGACTCAGCTACTCATAGCACCCATAGATCAAAGAGAAAGCACAGGAGGTATCAGCAATCACAGTTGAAAGTTAGAAGTAGGCATGTCTAAAGTTGTCTCAGATGTTTGTTTGTATATTTCGTAAAGAGGTCAACTTTAATTTTAACCATTTTTTGGTCAATATCTTAACATTTCTTAGTTATGGTCAAGCATCAAAAGTTGGAGTTGTAAAAGTTAGATTTTTTTACGAACCTTCTTCAGAATAGTCGAAACTCTTACTTTTTGACTAGTTACAAACCTAAGAAGGTAGTTATGTTAGAATAGAATATAAATTTCTAAATCTCATTGTAATAGGGACCTTTTTGGATTTAGATACAAGTGACACTTATGTTTTGATAGCAAGATAACTTTTGGAAAGTGTGTACAATTCTTGTTCTTGTAATCAACAATTTTCTTATGTTATTCCAGTGCTAAGAAATAAAAGATAGTACATTTTGCATTCTCTTTTCTAGAAAATCTGAATTGTTGAAGTTTTGATTCTTTTTAATGAGTATTTTCATGGTATGGTGTCAATATTCATGAATCATTGAAGTAGCATTGTGTCAATGATAGCTTTCAAGCGTAGTTCTTGTTTATTTTAATTAGTAGTTTACATCAATTTTACAGAAGCATTGAAGTTGTGTGGTGCATTTGTCATCAATAGATTCCTTTCTATCTTCTAAGTTGTAATCATCTTTATTTGAAAATCAAAATTATATCTTACAAGGGAGCTGCCCCTCTAAACGCGAAGGAAGGCCAGATATCAAGGGCCAATCCAATTGTTGGAGAAATTTATTTGCCACATATTCCATTGGGCTAAATCATGTATTTTCTAAGTGACAAATCTATTTACCAAAATGTCTATATCAACTAACCACAATGACTTGGGTCAACAAACACTTGACCAAGTCAACAAAAGTCATACAATTTCGATCAAACATATTGAAAGATAGGAGTCTAAAAGTCAGTCGTGATAGTTTACTCCTTGTGAATCTTTTTTATTAACATTTTTTAGTTCTTTGTCATAGAATTTTAACAAATTCAATGAGTTGTAAAAGAAATGGAACTATAAACATAGCACCAATCTCTTCCTAAGTTGATGTAACCACCTAACAAATGTATTGAATGTTTCAAAGTGGTTTGAGAAACATTGGAAAAATGGAAGATGTCTAAAGAAATTGAAAAGTAAGAGAATGGAATGGTAGTGGAAGAAGAAAAATGTACTATGAATGAAGAGTTCACATAAGATGACATGGAGGACCAATTCAAGAAATAATTATAGTACTTGCAGGAGCATGAGCTAAAACTATCTAACTTTGAAATGATACCTTCCTTTCAACATAGATTATTATAATTTAACATGTCACGGCTGGAATACATGTAATGAACATGAAGAACATAGTTATTTTGTGAGTAGGACATCTTTTTCTTTAAGCACAAAATCAACTTTGTTCCTCATCTCTTGGACTTCATAATTATCTCGTTACTTTCAAGCTTATCAATACTCTTTTTTTTCTGTCTAGAAGTTAATGCAGTATGTTAATATTCTTTTAAGTTATGATAATCATTTTTAAATTACTTTATTTGAAAACTTTAATTATATTTGCAATGTTTATTTTGTGTTTTCTATTATTTTTAGTTTATAATATATTAGGTATATAAAAAAAGGAGATATTTTCTATAAATAATCTATAAATAAAATTATTTGTCAAATCATATACAAAATTATAGTCTTTTTAATAAAAACAACTTTAAAGAATGAAAGAAATATTCAAAATTCTACCTTTATAACTTACAAATACTTCAAATGATTTTTAAATATCCACTTCTTATATTCAAAATATTTTTTCATTAAATCTAACCATATCTATAATTTCGTGTTTGATCTCCTCTCCGCATATCTAACTATGAATCCAGAATATTGATAATAACAATGTATTTCTGTAGAGGAGACCTTGGTTCAAATTCTAGGAGGGATATTTTGATATTTTGTGGCTTTCTAAGTTTAAACTTTCAGATCTCTCAATTGTTATTGTTCAAATAAACACAAAATTTGTAAATGATATTCAATAGAAATAAAAACATTGATAATAGAAGAAAACACTACAGCCTATATAATCGTTTAACAGAGATAAGAATAGAATAAATTTTAGCAGAAGCAATTAGTACATAAAACAATGTTTTGAATGACATTTAAAAAGGTGAATAAACCCCCAATTCAGATGAGAATGGTTAAAATTTCACGATCTGTAATCATTTCTCGTGTAATCAATCTCTTGGTCGTCATGCGGAAATGCATCAAGATCATCGTAATGGCAGACTGGTCGTCCCTGTGATGGAACTGGAAGAGGCTTGTCATTCATATAATAAATTGCTTTCAAAATGCAGGGCTGAGCAATACCTCCATGGCTTTCAGAAAGATGTCTGAGACCATCTTCCACTTTTATAAAACCTTTGTACCAATCTTTCACTCCACAGATGAAAGGGGATTCCAATGTCACGATGTGAGCGTAGAATTCCTCGTCCAATAGAGATACCAGTGGTTCTTGATGTCACGATGTGAGTGTAGAATTAGCTTGATGTCACATTTTAACTAGGCCAAAGAGAAGCTGTGCATTTTGTTCTTCCACATTTTAAATGTGTCTCCTTATTATCAACAAATTTCACTGGTACGTTTTGTGAAATTTTGGGAACAGTAATTTTCTTTTTACTACCTATGACCTTTTCTTTGTGTTCACCCCTATAGTGCTTAATTGATCAATGGCAGAGAAAAATTTATTCAGGCAACCATTTTTTTAAAATTATTGCTGAAACTTTTTTATATTAGCTTTTCTCTTAACCCTCAACTTTTTCATATAAGTGGAGTTTTCTTACATCAAACTCCTTAAAAATCACTTTCAAAGATTAATGTTTTCTAAAAGAACACATTCTTTGTAGAAATATTCAAATACTAATGTACAAGCTACAGCACTATTTCCCACTTATGGTTCTTGTATAAGCTTACATCTCATCCATCCTTGAAGTCATGGATGCCTATTTTCTTATTTTTTATTAAATATTCTTTACTGAAATCCATTAATTATTTCTTTGCATCCACAACTCTTTATCTTATCTTATTATGCTGTCTTGTTTCCATCTTCATTTCTTAATTTTTTATCAAACACATGTATTAAACTTGTTTTATAGAATTTTCTTTTGTAAAAGACCAATATTTATGGTTTCTTATTTCTATCTTCACCTCCTTTCATCACATCACACATATATTTAATTATAACAATCTCCTTCACAAAAAAATATGGTATCCCTTTTTCCCAAACTTCAACTCGTGTGTCCTGAATAAACATTATTAATTTAAAAGCAAAAATAAATGAAGGAATGCAATGCAAGTGAATCCTATTTTTAAAAAGGCGGTAAGTAACGGGAAAACTTCACCTAAGTGGAGTAGCTATTCTTTGAAGCACTACAATAACTTCACTAATGTATTTACAATCTAGAAGCTAACAAAAACTAGATGTGTGAATTTTTTTAATATATATTTTATTTCTTTAAATTGAAATAATCATTTCCAAAGCTTTTTTAAGAAGTTGTGTATTAGTAATTAAAAAAATTAATAAAAACCTATTGTGCTGAAGGGCAGCAGGAATGAATACAAGATACAACTCCAAATTGTATAGCAAGAGGCTTGGAGAAGATGATTTGAGAAAGATTACATTCCTCAAGACAAAACCTTAACCTTGAGTTGAGGTTTTGAACATCATTGTTAGTGCAGTGGTGACACCTTGAATTGATAAATGATCTAGATTTGGAGAGAGGTTATTTTTATGATCTCCTCTCACATATCACATAAGAATACATAGAATCATAAACATTAAAGATAGAAAAATATTGAACAATTTAAATACTATAAGCTTTTATGATATACAAAACAAAATTGTGAATCTCATAAATTCTCCAAATTAAGATGGGAATGATCACAATTCATATCAATATAGAACCTCTTCCCAAAAACATGGCCACCCAGTAAAGTTTAACAAATCTAATTTTGATACAAGCCCTAATTACATAAACAATGTTTTAAATGTCCTAAATAACCCAAATTGAAATAAGAATGAATTGAAATTTTACATCACTACATAAACCTTTTCCAAAAGTCTGGCCACCCATTAAGTCAATAGTCTATAATCAATGACTTGGACTTCATCATCAGGTAAATCAAGATCATTGTATTTGCACACTCTACGTCCCTCTGCTGCAACTGGAACAACCTTCCTATTCATTCTTTCTTCTTTACCATTTATTGATTTATTAGAAAAAGATGCTGCAACATCATGACAAGGTGCATTTGGATCAGCCATATAATTCTCAAAATAAATCACATCCTTGGCTTTGAAAACACAAGCCTCAATAATCTTTCCATGTTTGTTATGGAGATGTTTCACAACGAATTCCAATCCCCTAAAACCTTTGTTACACCCGTCCACTACACAAAAGAAATAGGATTTCAATTTTCTGATGTACTCAGCTTCTAAATTCTGGTTCACCAAATCTTCCATTCTATCCTTTCCATCAAAGGATTCTTTTTTAACAACCACTTTCTGATCTTGAACATTTTTATTCCTGATTTTTTCAATGTTTGAAGGATGATAAAGCTTTTTCAGCCATTCTTCATCTTTGTGAGACTCAAAGAAGGATTTTTTATACTTTGTTTTGTATGCTTCATACCTTCGGTGAGCTTCCTGTGGCTCTACATCATCATTGAGTCCAAGCATGAATTGCTTAAATGTCAGAAATTTGTTCTTTGTGTGTTGCCTCTTGTTTTGAGATGCATTACAACTCATCTTGCGCTTCACTATAAATTTGCTTTCTTTGTCTTTGCTCAAAGAAAGAGTAGAAGAATTAGGCCCCATTTCTGCAATTTTTGCTATTCAAGAATTTGATTACTTTGTTATGTGCTTCGGTATTCACAAATTTATAGAAATCCTCATAACCAAACTAGCGCATTTATTTTTATAAAGAATCACATACAATAAAATAAGTTAAAAATATTCAAAATAAAATAAAATATATTTTAAATATAACTTTCGTTTTCAATTTTATTGATAATTATAAATCTGAACCAATTATTAATAGTAAAAATTATTACTTAATTAAATTGAAAAATATATTTATCACATTTTTAATTGTAATTGTATCATATCTATAAATAACTTTAAATTATTAAAAAGAACTTATTTTTCTCGATCAATGGCTGTCTTCTTGTAAGGTAAACAACGCGTTAAATTAAACAAACTGAAAGCCCGCTTAAGTAAAAGCTTCACTTTTCTGCTGTTTCACCAAGCAGTTTACATATGGTAAATTTTGTTAGTAAGGTTTTATTTTTAGTTACTGCCACAATATCCTGTGCTATTAAAAATTATTATTATATTTTTGGCAGTTAGGAGAATAATCTGGTTGTTCATAATCTTCACCGCCTTAATTCGTATGTTGCAATGTACTTCTTATCGGAGTATTACTACCACTGTCCAGTACTTCTTAACTCGGTAACAAAAAAGAAGCAGCAAGTAATTTTTTTGGCTAAACTTACTAATTTGACTTCCAAGGCTGAGTTAAAAAAAAATTTAAAATAGAAGAAGATCGATGTTGGATTGCCCACATGATCATGTGCTTGGACGTGTACTTTCCTTTTAAAAAAATAATAAAATATATTTTCATTGTTACTATATTATTTTTTTATATAAAAAACGTAAAGAGGGTATGGTCGTTGGAAGTTTAACGACCTTTGCAATCGCCCATAAAAAATCTTTCACACCGACATAAAAAATTAGTGTATATATATAAGAAATTGATGTGTGCTACTATTATAAAAAACAATTGAAATGTACAATCTATAACTTAGTCCCTCTATATAGACAATACAATTGTTAAAGATTGGAAATTGTTAAAAATATATATATAATAGTTTGAAGATTTATTAATACGTTAATTAAATAATTTAGTTTTATAATCATTATTATAATACTTTGAAATCATAAATAATCCATTTAAATTTATCATTTAGAGGAACCTACAAATATTAGAAATGAGAAGAAGTTATAGTACATATTTTAAATTAGTAATTAGAATAAATTATACTTCATAATTTTCATTTTTAGTTATAATATAACTAAATAACATCACTTAGTACTAATGTAATTTTTTTATTATTATAATAAAGTTAAAGATAATTTATAAGTTTTAGATGTGGAATAATATATAATATTTTTTCTAACTCATTAATGTCTATAATGCTAATTATAAATGACTGTTAATATATCTTCACCACAATATTTAAAAATTACTAGAATACTATCTTATTCATACTTCTAAGGTAATTATTTTTTAATTTCAAAAATGTAAAATTTTATTCTAAACTATACCGTGCCAATTCATACAATGATAATTTTCTAAAATTACGCTATCGCCTTATCCCTTGAACCTCTCACAGGTACAAGTGCTAGTTATATTCATAAGAGTTCTATTCAAATTTTACAAGTGCGGTCTAGTTGGAAATGGGCAAAGGTTTTGGAGACACAATTGAACCAGATGGAAAATGAAATACTAGAAGGTTTCAGAGTCACAAATTGTTCAAGTGAGGAATCACTAAGTTTAGAATAGGTGACTAGTTTTCTTATTGGGGAAGATAATGATCAATACTTACAAGTTTATGACAGAACTTACAATATCCAGATAGATCCTATGCATAATATCTCTTTCCTTCAGACTAATGAGCATCAAGATACATAGCATTTTGTTCACAAATTGTCGCATAAGGCAGATGATGAGGTTAGCAACCACATACCTCAGATGAAGTGACCTATGCTCCTATAGGGGAAGAAAATGTGTTCAACCTCCATGCCTCAGATGAATTGCACCACAATATCCAAATGGAATTAAATCATGATATTACTCCACTCCATTCAAGTAATAATCAAAACTCTCAACATTTTCATCATGAATTGGCACACCTAGAAGATGGTGTAGCTAATCATATGGAATCTGGTCACAAACTTGAGATGACTAAAGAAAATTGCCACAGATTATTTGATTATACTAGGAAATTATTGCTAGCAAAGACCCAGTTGGAGGTAGCCACAAGGAATAAGACCTCCAAACTAATAGGAAAACCTTCAAAGAGTGCCAAAATTAAAGAACAAGTTGAAGCAAGTGTACAAAAAACTATTGATAAGAAGTTCTCATTGGGAAAAAGATCGACAAGAAGGGCCCTCACCCTTCTTGTCAGCCATGAAGATAATATCATGAAATGTCAGAGGCGTTAATGCTTTTGACAAGCGACATTGGATCAAGCAACAATTTGATTCTTCCCAGGTAGATATTATATTATTGTAGTAGACAAAATTATCTCAAGAAATCTATGACAAAACAATAGCTAAATAGAACTTCTGGAACGTTTTTCACATGCAAGTGAAAGGTTCTTGAGGCATGGAATGGGGGTGTTGTGGAATCCTAAAATGATTCAAGCATAGATATTGGATTAGGATACTAATTGGCAGCTCCTGAAGATTGAGCAATTTGATCTTTCTTTTTATCTCATGAACATTTATGGACCTTCACAAACTATTGGAAAAATTTTGTGGGACATATTAACACATTAATACAAAGAAATCAAGATCTAAATCTTATTCTTGGAGGAGACTACAATGTCATTCTTAATGCAGTAGAGAAATGTGGTGGTATATGTCCCCTGATTAGAACTATACAAGAATTATTGACATTTGTGGAAGACAATGAATTATGGGATGTCAAGCCTAGGAAAAGATCATTTACTTGGGCTAATAAGAGAATGGGGTTCCTTTAGATTGTAGAGAGGCTTGATCAATTTTTTCTATCGCTGCAATAGAAAAATTAGAGGGTCTCAATTGATTCATATATTTTACCATTTGTGGATTTGGATCACGTTCCAAATGCTTTAAATATCTCCCCATCTTCAATTTTGGATGCTCACACCCATCGGGCTCACACTTCTTACCACTTCTTCACCAATGGTGGGTTTTCTCTTCCATAGTAAAAGGTACAAAAAAGTTTGAATTTTATAGTAAACTTAAGCACATTAAAATTCAAATCAAGGAATGGAGTAGAACACTATTCAAGAGCATATTTCAAGAGAAAGATCTAGTCAAAACTAAGCTACAAGACATAAATGAAAACATTATTCTACATGGACTAGATATTGCTACTTTCATATCATAGAAAGAGTTATAGAGTGAATAGGAAGAGCCTTGTAAAAGTGAGGAAGTGTATTGGAGAGAAAATTCAAGTGAACTATGGCTCAAGAAAGGTCATAAAAATAAAAATTTCTTCCATGCTTCTATAAAACAAAAGCAAGAAGCCAACACCATTTTCTTTATTCAAGATGCAAACTTAGGTAACTTTATTGTGGGTCTGGTTGGCATTCATTCTGATGGTGTTAGATTTTTTAAAAAGTTACTTGACCCCCCTCCACAGATCACCTCGGATCATTTAAAAGTAAATGAACTACTACATAGTATCCCTAAGATGAAATATAAACAAGACAACTATTCACTCATGGCCCCTTTCAAAATTAATGAGATAAAAAAATGTTGCATTTTCCCTTTCGCCTGATAAGGCACCACGACCTAATGGATTTACATCCCTCTTTTATCAAAAATGATAAGACATTATTGCAAGGGGTTTATTTTCAATGATGGAAGATTCTAGAAGAGGAAAACTTATGTTGAGGAATTTCAATACCACAAATATAGATCACATGCCTAAAATCCAGAACCCTAGAACCTTCGCAGATTTTTTTTCCAATATCATAATGTAATAAATTTACAAAAGCTATATACATGAGATTGTGGTAATTTGTTCCCAGCATCATAACTTTGGAGATAGGTAGTTTTGTACCAAGAAGAGAAACAATGGAAGGTGTGTTGGTAGGACATGTGATATTGCACTATATAAATGGTAGTCAATCACCACCGTTTGTCATAAAACTTGATATGATAAAGGCATGTGATAGAGTGAATTGGGATTTTTATTTAAAGTTCTAGCAAAATTTGGCTTCTCAAAAAATTGGTCTAAATGGGTAAGGGCATCCATATCAGGTGCTTGGGTTTTAGTCATCATCAATGAATTTTCAATAGGCTTTTCCCCTCAACGCAAGTGGTGAGGTAGGGGGACCCATTGTCTCCAATTATATTTATCATCATGGTTGAGGCTCTTAGTCAAACTATAATGAAATAAAAAGGGCAGGGATTGTGGGTTGGGGCCTAGATTATGGGAATGAATATTTTGGTAACAATATCTTTATTTTCTAATGAATTTTTTTTTGGGTAAGGAATCCCTCCAAGAAGCAAGGAAAATTAAGAGTATATTAGATTTATACGCTTCAAGTTCTAGACAAAACATAATTGCACAAAAACCTAAAATCTACTTGCTTAATGTAAACAATTCTCTTGCTACTCAAATTCTTAACATCTTGGGCTTCACAATTGACTATTTACCATCAACATATTTGGACATCCCTTCTATGTGGGGGAAAATAAGTCAACCTATTGGTTAGTTGTCATTGAAAGAATTAAGAATATAGTTTCAACTTAGAAATCAAGGTGGTTGTCTCTATCTGGTAGGATATTGTTGATAAAAACAATCTTAGCAACAATCCCTAACTACTATTTAGTTATGCTTAAAGCCCCTGTAGCAATGATACATCAAATTGAAAAACTAACTAGAGAATTTTCATGGAAATGTAATCTCTCAGAGGATAAAAAGATACCTCTTATCTCCTTGCAAGAAATGGCTAATTCTAATATTTCAGGGGGAGTGGGTCTTCAGGATTTGAATAAAAGGAATAAAACATTTGGTGGTAAATTATTTTGGAAGATTATATTCAAAATTGAACAAATGGTGTTGGATCATGCAACAAAAATATTTAGATAATGAGGACCCCATACATGTATTTTTTGGAATAAGTATATGGGAAAAAAGATATTGAGAAGGGGGATGAATCAGAATCTTAAACTTTTGACTTCAAAATCAATTTCATTAATTCATACCTAATTCATCTCACAGATTTATCAATAAAACTATAATGTTGAAACATAAATGACATACATCACATCCATTAAATTTTAACACATAACACAATGATTTGGTTACTAGAAAACATTTCAAGATAAAGGTAAAAATGGGGTGGGGATGAAACCCACAAATCTTCATTATTGCAACAATAAAGTTAACCTATTAAGGTTAAAATGTTTGATCATAAAATATGATCTACTCTGTGAGGGGTCTACCCTGTTAAAATCTTAAGAGACTATAAGGTCTCACCTTGTTAAAGGATTTTACGCTCACAATAAAGTAAGTACTTTGTTAGGAGATTTAAATATGCATGTTAGGACCACTCTATTAAGAGATTTACCCTTTCTCAATTACAAAATAACTAAATCAATACTTGAGAATGATGACAGTCATGGGCTAGAGGAGGACAGCTAGCCCTGTGTCTTTTGTTTTCTTTTATTTGTGTTTATGATTATGCCTATGAACTTGGTACCCCATAGGGTCTTTATGTGTATGTCGATTAAGGGAACTTCTAGTAGCAATTTTTATAAGGGTTGTTATTTTATTTTACAATTTTTTATGCATATTAGTTTAAAGAATGATAGTACTGTTAAGTTGACTATGTTTATTATTTTTTGAAGTTAAAATTTGGTACTGGTTAATTGACTGGGAGGTTACCTCCAGCTGATTTATTAGCCTTTTTGTACTTCGAGGTTAGCCCCTCGTCTTTTTGGCTACTATCAATTACCTCAAAAACTAATTTGGTACCTGACCCTTTGTTTTCTCTGCAAGTTGATCTTGGGTCTCCTCTTTCTTGTATCTCTTATCTGATTCTCCTATATGATTTCTCTAGTTAGTCCTTCACTGCTCTGATTTCACTCTACTTGATCTACTCCCGAACTTCTCCTTCACATGCACATACTCCTTATGCATTTCAAAACTCTTGTAATCCTTAACTTCCACTTGTAGTGATTCTAAAGTTCAAATCCTCCTTAAATAGACATTCTATGAAGTTTTTATATCTTGATCAACAATTTAAACTTCATCATTTTTTTCTTTTTACAGCCCTTTTTTTGATTGGTTGAATTATATTCCTAGGGATCATTACCTTCTGCAATGACATGTAATCAACATCTTAGTTGTTACTACAAATATTAAATCTTATAGAAATGTTAGCCAAAATGATTTACATATGAGTTTGTCCCATTACAAACTCTCATATCAAAATAGAAATTACTCAGCACTTAAATGCTCTGATGCTTAGTCATGCATAAACCTTTATGCTATCACATAGCTTCTATATAATTTTTTTCTTGGATCTATAAATTTTCAATATGCTCGGTCTTTATTGAATTTCTTGGCTCATACTTCTACTTGGCTCAAATATCTACTCGGTCTCTACTGAATGCTCGACACTCACTATATCACTATGTATAAGTGTTGTATGCTTGGCCTTTGCTAGATAACTCAGTCATAGTGATGACCTTGTAATATTTCCTAATAAAAACTTTCAAATACCCAAGTGTATGGATACTAATCAATAGCATAGGCTTAGAGATCAACAATATTTACAATCCTTAACTCTCCCAAGGGTTTTACAATTTGGAACTATATGATATCCTTTTGAGATGTAGTTTCAAACTATATAATATGGAAAGTGCATAATGAGTTTAAGGTACTATTTTGGAAGGATTCTTGGAATGGAAAATCCCTATTAGCCCAAACACCTTTGTTTTAGGATACTGTGAATATTAACATGGGGGGATAAACTGATACATTATGTCATTTTTTTTGAAATATTCTCAAGAAAAAATCACTTGGAAGGATACTTCAGACTTAACATTAGATGAGCAGCAAAGGGTCTATTTGAAGCATCTACTTATTGAATGTGAAGTATTCTTTTCAAAAAGGGAGGATGTTCTTAGATGGGTCATGGAAAAGAATGGTGAGTACAATATCAAGGAAGGTTATCAAGCTATGCAACATATTGAGAATGTATGTGAGGCCCACAACTATAGCTTACACTTTTTTTTGGAATAGTGTAGTGCTACCAAAAGTTTTTTTTCTTGGTTAGCACTAAAGTAGTGAATTCTTACGAGTGATAAATTAACCATGCTCTAAATAATACAAGCTTTTAATAATGTTATGTGATGTGAAGAAATTGAAACAGCTGATCACATTTTATTGGATTGTGCATTTTCCATGTAGCATTGGCAATTTGTTTTTTTCAAAACTATGCTAGCATATGCCACTACCTAATACCTTATGGGGTTTTTTAATCATGGCTAGATATAGAATTGAATATTCATATTCTTAGCATAAGGTGTTAAGATAGATCTGATATAAATGTCCAATTCCTATGAGATAATAGCCCAATAGATAAGACATTGGCTATCTATTCAAACTAATCTAGTTTGGGAATGCCTATATGTTATAATCCTTTTATAAATCAATTGTTTAAGTTTTATTATTGAAGATCTGAAAAGTGAGCTTGTACTTGATTCATGGAGTTTAGGCTTTGATGGATTGGTCATTTATCATCTCTTTCACAGTCCTAGAATTAGAAAATTTGAGGCCAAATTATCTGTTATAGGGGAGTTTGTATTGAAATTTGAATTTTAAAGTGATAGAGAGTGATTTCCTAGTTATATTCACCTAAATTTTGTAGAGTTCAAAGTGGAGAAGACATCACAAAGTCTTGTTAGTTGGTCCTTTCATTTTTTTCATCAAAATACCTATTATGGTTTCTAGCTAACTCCTAGGTATTTCTCTACTTTTAAAAGGTTGTAAAAATTCTATCAAATCAAAAGCCAAAAAAATGGTGACTCTACTGGGGATACTTGTATTGTTCTATTTTGGTAGAAAAAAATTGAGAATAAAAAAAAATCCAATACAGCAGGAAGTACATGGCATGGGTTTTATCCAACTAATACCTTGTCTATTTGACAAAGTTTTCATTTCCCAAAGTGTATCATGATAGAAGTTTTTGTGTATTGGTCCCTTGTGTCAAATATGCAGTCAACATTCTATTCTTGTGATATTTTCTTGTTTCTATCCATATTAAAGTTTTTCCCCTTAGTGGGTTGGGACTTAGTAAAAGGTTTAGTAGCTAATGTTACATTTTAAGTGTGTATAAAATGGTAGATAGAAGTGAAAACATAAGTGCATATACAAGGGTAAACTTGGAGGTCCCTCTATACACAGAACTACCTCAAGTTGGTAGGAAAAACATGCCTAAGAAGAAAGGTGGTGTAGGAGCACCTAGGTAGGCTAGTATGAAACCTAGGGCTTCTTCTTTTTTTGGCATGTAGCGATGATAGCCACATCACTAGTCTAATAAGAGGTCCTATTTGGTCCTTAGGTGTGTTTAAGAGAGTTGGCAAGACCCAAAATGGCCAAGTTGCTAGAAGTTGCAATATGTTGTCAACTAGGTGACTTAGGTCCTAGAAAGGGTAAAATGGTCTAGTAAGGTTCCTATGGCCTTAGATATTTTATTTGAGTAAATTTAATTCATATTACATGCCCACTTTATCTTTGGAACAAATTTGGAGGTCTAACTCCAATTTGGGCAAAAGTTGTTGAAATGTTGCCATGTTGTCATTACAACATTTTCTTGCTAAGAGCAACTTTTTTCAAGTTTGAGTTTGCAATGCTCTAATTGTTTGGAATAGTTATGAACCTAATGGAGGAACCTTTAAAATAAGGATTACAACCTTCTCAATGGGTTGGTCAATTTAGGAAAAGTACTATATGAAATGTGCACAATGTCTTTGTTGCTAGTTTTTATGTTTTCGAAGGAATTTGAATAGAGTTGGATTGGATGGTGTGAATTTGGTGTTGGAAAAGATCTGTAATCTTATTTTGCATGTGCATGAAGTGTTTTTTTCTTATGTTAATCAGGTTGTAGTAGTTTAGATATTCTTTCTTTATTTTTCCAAACTACTAGTCTAAAGAGGGTTGCATTTATAACATGGGAGCTTAGGGCCACTTCCAACCATTGATTTCCTCTTGTCTTTTGGGATTTGGAACTAAGGTCTATGTACAATATGTACCAAGAAGGAGGGCCCTTGGAAGTTTCAGCAAGCATTTATAAAGTGATTCACTAGGTAAGCAAATGCAACTTGGCTAGGGATCATAGTTCATAAAACAAGCAATGGAGAGGATTGAGAGGATAGATACCTCAATCTAGGAATTTAGAAAGTAAGAAGGAGGTCTAACCTATCTCCATTCTAAAGGAGGTGTCTTGGGAAGCTCTCTAAGGTGGTTTTTAAAGACAATAGCCACTGAACCCTTGTAACCCTAATTTTAAGCCTTAAAAAGTACTTTGGCTATACAAATAGATTGAGGGTTGGAAAATAAAAAAATATCTATGTAATATGAAAAGGGTATTTGTAATGCAAATTTTTTGAGGGGTTGTTAGGGATATTTTCATGATATCTCCTTTTTGATTCATTTGAAGGGCTAATCCTAGTAGCCCATTTTGCAACATTTTGGTGTTTGGACACTTGTGGAAGAGGTGTAAGAGAAGAAACCGTAGTTGGTCTGGTGAGTGACCTAAGGAAGCCCTAAGAGTACCTAGGGTTAGAGACAAAGGTTAGGTCTCACATTAGAGTGGTATCAAAGCAAGTTAAAGATTTGGAAGCAAGTGGTGGATGTCTATAGCTACTAGAGAATCAATAGGTGAAACCAGCATGGTGACAAATGTAGAACTAGCCAAGGAAGTTGATGAACAAAGGGAGAAGAACAGAGTTCTTCAAGAATCCCTAGCAGAGGTAAAGATGAAAATGGATGCATTTGCTGAAGCAGCCAAGAGAAAGGAAGAAGAATAATTTGAAATGGATAAAGAGGTTGCAGAGGAGGATGTAGTCCCTCAACCTAACCCTGTCTTGAATGAGGAGCCCTTCTTGAATGCTATCAAAGCCCTAGGAGGAAAAGCTTTGGAAGTTGTACCACTTTTTACTGGAAAGATGGACACAGATGCAATCATAGACTAGATAGATGGCATGGAGAACCATTTTGAGTATTAAGGGTATCAGAGGCACAAAAGGTCAAAGTTGCTAAGTCAAGGATAGAGGCAAGGGAATAAACCAAAGAGGTCAAAGGGGAGGCTACCAAGGTAGAGGTAGTGAATAGAAGAATCAAGGTGAAAGCAAGTTCACAAAGCAAGCTAGTGACAACTCCTAAAGAGGTGGTTACAAGAGGGGGAGAGAATCGAGCAGATCTAATTCATACTTTGCAAGAATGGAATGTTATAATCATGGTCACTTGGGTCATCTAGCCTATAGATGCCTAGAGAAGCCTTCTTCTATTAGGATTAACCTCAGAAAAAAATAACAATTACATGCAAATATAACCAATAATATAAAATAATAGATTACATAGAAGAAAATACAAGACACCAAGATTTAACATGGTTCATCCAATCCCTGGGCTATGTCCACCCACAACAAGTCTAATATTATTATTATCCAGTGATTACAATCTGTAATTCCTTACGGCTCAATACCACCACAAGAAGCTACAATATCACCATTTCATTATGAAATCCCTAACCCTAAGCCTTTTTATACAAGCTTTTACTGCTTACAAAATTAGGGCTAGAATAATTCATCCAATAAGAAAAATAGAAGTTCACACCTTTTACAATCTAAGGTCATTTTTGGGTAGCGGGGGCATTTCTCTCGATCGCACCCTATACTACAATAGGGAGCACACCTGGGGCACTACCCCAGGACTTCACAGGGGTGATGCTCGTTGACCTCGTCTTGCACCCCCAAACCCCCATTGAAATAATATGGGTAAAAAATTGTGTCAAATAAACCTCTGGGTCTGATAATGCTCCACATCAAAACAATCTCCCACTTGGAGACTAATCATAGCACTACTAAACCTGTAACTCCCACTGGAATATACCAAACCACCTTGGACTTCATTCTTCTTTTATTCTATTCAGACCAACCAAAACTGAAGAGGAATTTAGCTTCTCCGTTGTCACTACATTTGTAAACATATTTGTTGAATTGTTATTTATATGTATCTTATCAAACTTTAATATCCATCATCCAAAATTAACTCAATGAAATGCTACCACAAATATATGTCTTATGTCTTTGAATTTAGAGTAGAATTCTTCACAAGATGAATGGTACTTTGACTATCTATAAAAAAATAATCATCCCTCTATGGGTGTCCCAACTCTTCCATGAAGAATAGAAGTCATATCATCTCATTGGCTACCTCTATAGCAGCAACATACTCTCCCTCTATACTAGATAAAGCATTAACATTCTCCAACCTAGAAACCTAGCTCACTATTGCTCCAGCAATAGTAAATACATAACCTATAGTACTCTAGTTGGTATAAATATCTCCTACAAAATCTAAGTCAAAATAGCCCTATAAATTAGTAGTAGATCCCCCAAAGTATAAACACTTATTGGATGTACCTCTCAAATATTTGATAATCCATTTAACTAATTCCAATGCTCAATTCTTGGATAACTCATATACATGTTAACAACTCCCACTACATGTGCAATATCTGACCTTGTACATACCATAGCATACATCAAGCTTCATACAACTAAAGTATAAGGTACCTTGGAGATATTGTCCTCCTCTTCTTGTGTCTTTGGACACATCTCCTTACTCAACTTCAAATGACCAAGGAAAGGTGTGTTAACAGCTTTAGCATTCTCTATAGAGAAATATTGCAACACCTTTGCAATATAATCAACCTAAGATAATGTCAATTTCCTATTCTTCCTATCTCTACAAATCTTCATACCAAGGATTTTTTTTGCTACCCCCAAATCCTTCCTAGCAAATGCATACATGCTAACTAGTGTTTTAGCCCCTTAATGTGATCCATGTTAGACCTAACTACAAGCATATCATCAACATATAAATATAAAATAATGTAGTTGTCATCATCCAACCTCTTAAAATAAACATAATGATCTAAATGTCACCTACTATATCGATGCTCATGCATAAAAATGTCAAAATTTAGATACCATTGTCGAGGTGCTTGCTTCAATCCATATAAACTTTTCTTCAATCTACACACTAAGATCTCCTTACCTTTAACGTCAAATCCCTTTGGTTATGCCATATATATCTCTTCATCCAAATCACCATGAAGAAAGGTTGTTTTAACATCAAGCTGCTCCAAATGCAAATCTTCAATAGCTACAATACCTAAAATAGTGTGAATAGAAATCATTCTAACAATAAGAAAGAATATCTCATCAAAATCAATACCTTTTATCTATGCAAATCCTTTTACAATTGACCTATATTTAAATTGTTTATTACCTCTATCCTCTTCTTTTAAGCTGTAAACCCATTTATTTTTTAAAGCCTTTTTACATGTAGGAAACTTGCATAAATCTGATGTCTTATTTTTTAGCAAAGAGTAAATTTCTTAGCCAAACTCCCACTGAATCTAAGTATCCATCTACATAGCTTTATCATAATATTTAGGTTCACCAGCATTAGTAAGTAAAATAGAGTATAAAGAAGGAGAAAATCTTTTTGGAGGTCTACTTACCCTTGTTGACTGGCTAACATTCACTAGGGTTTGTGGTAATTGTTCTTGCAATTCTTGCAGATCATGAGGAACTACCTGAACATCATCTTTTAGAGTATCATCCGATACTGCATAATCATCTTTTTTCTTCTCATGTTGCTTCAATAGATCTTTGTACAACACTTTATCATTGAATATGACACTGCTTCTTGCAATTTTACAATTTTCAAAATCCCAAATCCTATAACCAAATTCATCAATGCCATATCCAACAAATACACATGTTTCTTTGACTTAGCTTCTAGCTTGGTTCTATTTTCAAAATCTATATGAGAAAATGCTTCACAACCGAAGGTTTTTAGAAAAGAATAACTCACCTTCTTATCAATCCATGCTTCCTCTGGATACCACAGCCCAAAGGAGTAGAGTGGATCTCTATTAATCAAATATATAGCAGTATTGATAGCCTCTATCCACATATTTAAGGGCAGCCCTGCATGCACCCTCATGCTTCTTGCACGCTCCATTATAGTCTTGTTCATGCATTCAGCCACTCCATTTTCCTATGGAGTCCTTGGAATATTTTTTTATCTATGAATACCATTAGTGGAGTAATAATCTTCATATTCATGACTGTAATATTCACCAGCATTATCAAATTTGAGACATTTTAGTCGCCAATAAATGTAACATAATAACGAGAGTTGCTAAGGGAAGATACCTGAGTTGGTCCCCATATACCTGTATGCACAAGCTCTAATCTCTATCTTTTCTTTTCCTTCCCAGTCTTCACAAAACTCACTCTATTTTGTTTTCCATAAACACAACTTCCATAGAAATCTATATTAACACATTTTTATACTAGTACAACTTTCTTTGAATGAATTAATTTCATACCTTTCTCACTCATGTACCCAAGTCTATTATGCCATAGCGCTATATGAGAATCTATAGCAACTATTTGTTCTCCCTGCTCAACTACAGCAAGTGTTTCTGAACATTCATTTTTCTCTGAAACAATCAAAGTAGAAGGAACAATATGACCTATACAAAGATATAAGTTACCTACTTTCACACCTTTGTGACTACAAGGTAACCTTTTAAAACCTTCCAATTTTTATCATTAAAAGTAACTACACAACCCTCATCACCAAGTTCCCTTACTAAAATTAAATTCCTACTCAGCTTGGAACATGTCTTACCTCATGTAGTAGCCAATGATTCCCATTCTGCAACTTAATCTTAAATTTTCCTTTTCCAAAAATCTAACAGGGTTCATTATCCCCCAAATAAACAAGCTTAAAATTGCCTTTGACATAATCAATAAAATAACCTCTATGAGGTGTAGCATGAAATGAAGCACTAGATTCTAAAACCCATGAATCACCAATACTTTCTAAAGAAAGAAGTAAAGAATCCTCTTTGGATTTGTTACTTACCACATTTGCCTCATTTTTACCTTCTGGTCTACCTCCTTCATTGTTCTTTTGAGTCCAACAATCTTTCTATTATGCCATGGTTTACCATAGTACCAGCAATCTCTTAGTCCTTTGGATTGAGACCTCCTCCCCTTTGACTTTCCTCTTGATCTCCCACAATTTTTTAAATTATTTCCTCTCTTAGTCATTTTGCCTCTACTTTGTGCATTCAAAGCACTTCCTAATGTAGATCCACCTGAGGTTTTCCTACGAGTTTCCTCACTCAAAATAACACCAATCACATCATCAAATTTTAGGGTTTTAGATCCAAAAATAGTATTACTTATGGCCATTACCAAGCCATTACAGCTTTTAGGCAAGGAACACAAAATCAAGAGAGACCTAATTTCTTCATCAAAATTAATACCCACATATGATAACTAACTAGTAACAATATTAAACTCATATAAATTATCCACAATAGATCCACCTTTTGTCATTTTCATATTAAATAAATGGTTCGTGAGAAATACCTTGTTTGAAGTAGGGGGCTTTTCATACAATTTTGCTAGGGTTTGCATCAACTCTTCCATCATCTTTTCTTTTGTAATGTAAAATGTCACTAATTTTGCTAAGCATAATTGAATGCTTCCAAGTGCCTTTCTATCTAAAATCTTCCTATCCTCATCTAACATAGTTCCTTGTTTCTTGGATTTTCCTTCCAACAGCTTGCATATATCCTTCTGATAAAGATAGTCCTCCATTTGTATCTTCTATAATTAAAAGTTCTTCCCATTAAATTTCTCCACCTTTAGCTTACCTTCATCTATCATCACTCCCACTCAACCATGAGACCTTCTTGTAGAGGATCGCTAAAAAAAAAATGACAACAGTCTGGCTAAAAAAATATGGCAACTGTCTAGCTCTAATACCACTTGTTAGGATTAACCTCAAATAGAAATAATAGTTACATGGAAATATAACCAATATCAAAAAATAATAGATCAGACAGAAGACAAAACAAGAGACCAAGATTTAACATGGTTCACCAAATCCTTGGCCTACATCCACCAATAGCAAGTCCAATATTCTCATTACTCAGTGATTACAATATGCAATCCCTTACAACTCAATACCGCCGCAAGAAGCTACAATAGCACCATTACATAATGAAATCTCTAACCCTAAGCCTTTTTATACATACTTTTACCACTTTCAAAATTAGGGCTAGAACAAGTTGTCCAATAAGAAAAATAGCAGTGGATGCCTTTTACAATATAAGGTCATTTTTTCCTTTAGGGGCACTACCCCCAAAAACTCCTACTTGGGCGTTGCCCCTCGACCCTGCCCTATACTATAATAGGGAGAGCACCTAGGGCACTACCCTAGGACCCTACAAAGGTGTTGCCCCTTGACCCCACCTTGGCGGCACTGTCCCCGAACCCCCATAGAAATAATATGAGGAGAAAATCTCATTGAGTAAACCTCTAAGTCTAATTAGGCTCCACATCACAACATCTTCCTCAAATCAAGACAAAAGAATGGCATATTTGCAAGAGGATTGTAGCAAAGAGTCTGATGTAGATCATATTGAATCTGAAAAAGGTGAGAACCTCATGTTTAGGAGAGTTTTGATCAAACAACCAACTCCAGATGAACCTAAACAGGAGGGCATTGTTTAGGATAAAATGCAAAATCCTAGGAAAAGTGTGCAAAGTGGTGGTAGATTTTGGTTCTACAAATAATGTAATATCAGAGGAGACTATTACCAAGTTGAAATTGTAGAAGATACCTCATGATAACCCTTACAATATTACTTGGCTTAACAAGCTACAAATCATCTTGGTGAATGAGCAAGCTTGGGTGGAATTCTCCATAGCAAGATACAAGGACAAACTATTATGTGATGTTTTTCCTATGGATGCTTGTCATCTTTTGGTAGGTAGGCCTTGGAAATTTGATAGGTAAGTTGTATATTATGGTAGAATAACACCAATCACATCATCAAATTTTTAGGTATTAGATCTAGAAATAGAATTACTTGCATCCATTGCCAAGTCATTCTAGCTTTCTAAAAAAGAACATAAAATCAATAGAGCCCTAATTTTTTCATCAAAATATACATTCACAGAAGATAATAGACTACTAACCATACTAAATGCATTTAAAATGATCTACAACAAATCCACCTTCTTTCATCTTCATATTAAATAAACGCTTTATGAGAAATACATTATTTGAAGCGAAGGGATTTATAGCTTTTCTAGGGTTTACATCAACTCTTCTACCGTCTTCACTTTTTTAATGTTAAATTTCACTAATGGTGCTAGGAATAATCAAATATTCCAAGTGCCTTTCTATCTACAATCTCCCAATCCTCATCTAACATACTTCTGTGTTTCTTGGCTTTTCCTTCCAATGGCATCCATAAATCCTTCTGATAAAGATAGTCCTCCATTTGCATTTTCCATAACTAAATGTTATTCTCAACCTTCATCTAACCCTCATCTTCCATTGCTCCCACTCAACCATGAGACCTTCCTACAAAAGATATCTTTTTTTCTAAATGATGATAATCTAGACTTAAAAAAATATGACAGTCTACCTCTAATACCACTTGTTAAGATTAACCATGGGCAGAAATAAAAATTACATGAAAATATAACCAATATCAAAAAATAATAAATTGCACAAAAGATAACACGAGACACAAGGATTTAACATGGTTCACCCACAGTAAGTCCGATATTATTATTATTATTTAGTAATTACAATCTGCAGTCCCTTACAGCTCAATACTAGCACAAGAAGCTACAATCTCATCATATACTATGAAATCCCTAACCCTAAACCATTTTATACAAGCTTTTTTTACTTACAAAATTATGGCTAGAATAAGTCATTGAATAGAAAAAATAATAGAATATGCCTTTTACACTAGTGAGTCATCTTTTTCTTCGGGGGCGCTACCTCAAAAAAACCCCACGAGGGTGTTGCCCCTCAACCCCACCCTGTACTATGACAAGGAGCACACCTAAGGTGGTACCCTAGGACCATGCAAGGGGTGTTTTCCCTTGACCCCATCTAGGGGATTTTGCCCCCAAACCCCCATAGAAATAACTTGGGGGGAAACCATGCCGAATAAACCTCTAAGTCTCATTAGGCTCCAGATCACAATAGACATGACTTGGTCTATAGCATTCAAGTAGGTCCTCAAGGAGAGTTTTGGAGTTGGTGCCAATCATTTTCCTCAACTACTAATGTGAAACTTTTTTACATTAGATTTTATCATAAACCTCAACTTTTTCATATAAATAGGGTTTTCTTACATCAAACCCTTTAAAATCACTTTCAAAGATTTTTTTTTTCTAAAGGAACACATTCTTTGTAGAAATATTCAAACTCTAATATACAAGCTACAACAATATTTCCCACCCATGATTCTTGTATAACCTTACATCTCATCCATCCCTAAAGTCATGGATCCCTATTTCCTTATTTTTTATTTAATCTTCTTTACTGAAATCTATTAATTATTTCTTCACATCCACAACTCTTTATCTTATTATGATGTCTTGTTTCCATCTTCATTTCTTCTATCTTCACCTCTTAAGCTTTCATCGCATCACACATATATTCAATTATAACAATCTCCTTCATAAAAAATATGGTGTCCCTTTTTACCAAACTTCAACTCTGTCCTAAATGAACATCATTAATTTAAAAGCAAAAATAAAACAAAGGAATGCAATGCAAGTGAATCCTATTTTTAAAAGAGGTGGTAAGTCAAAAGAAAACTTCACCTTAGAGGAGTAACTATTCTTTGAATCACTTCAATAACTTCAAGAATGTATTTACAATCTAGAAACTAACAAAAACTAGATTTTTGTTTTTTTTTTTTAATGTTTTTTCCCTTTAAATTGAAATAATCATTTCCAAACTTTGAGTTGAGAGAGCAGATCTTCAGCCTTAAGCTTGAAAACATCATTGTTAGTGGTCATAGCTTGAATTGATAAATAATCTAGATTAAGAGAGGTTCTTTTTATGATCTCCTCTAACATATCACATAAGAATACATAGAATCATAAACATTGACTATAGAAATTTTTTGAACAATTTAAATACTATAAGCTTCTTTTGATATACAAAAAAAAATTGTGAATCTCATAAATTCTCCAAATTAAGATGGGAATGATCACAATTCATATCAATATAGAACCTCTTCTAAAAAACATGGCCACCCGTTAAAGTTTAGCAACTCTAATTTTCATACAAGCCATAATTACATAAACAAAGTTTAAATGCCCTAAATAACCCAAATTGAAATAAGAATGAATTGAAATTTTGCATCACTACATAAACCTTTTCCAAAAATCTAGCCACCCATTAAGTTGATAGTTTATAATCAATGACTTGGACTTCATCACTAGGTAAATCAAGATCATTGTATTTGCACACTCTATGTCCCTCTGTTGCAACTGGAACAACCCTCCTATTCATTCTTTCTTCTTTACCATTTATTGATTTATTAGAGAAAGATGCTACAACATCATGACAAGGTGCATTTGGATCAGCCATATAATTCTCAAAATAAATCACATCCCTGGCTTTGAAAACACAAGCCTCAATAATCTTATGTTTGTTATGGAGATGTTTCACAAAAAATTCCAATCCCCTAAGACCTTTGTTACACCCCTCCACTACACAAAAGAAATAGGATTTCAATTTTCTAATGTACTCAGCTTCTAAATTATGGCTCACCAAATCTTCCATTCTATCCTTTCCATCAAAGGATTCTATTTTTCCAACCACTTTCTGATCTTGAACACTATTATTCCTAATTTTTTCAATGTTTGAAGGATCATAAAGCTTATTTAGCCATTCTTCATCTTTGTGAGACTCAAAGAAGGATTTTTTATACTTTGTTTTCTATGCTTCATACCTTTGGTGAGCTTCCTGTGGCTCAACATTCATTGATAATTATTCAAGGAAAACATGGTTCTACTTTCTAAAACATAAGGATGAAATGTTTGTTTACTTCCATCAATTTAAGGCTCTTGTTGAAAACCAAAGTGGTCATTACATCAAAGCATTGAGAACGGATAGAGGTGGTGAATACATCTCAAATGAATTTTTACATTTTGCAAGGAACATGGAACTCACAAGAAATTCACTACTAGATATACCCCTCAACAAAATGGAATAACTGAAAGGGAAAATAGAACAATAATGGAAATGGCTAGAAGCATGATGAAAGCAAAACATTTGTCAAATTAGTACTGGGCTGAAGTAGTGTTGTGCAACATATATAATTAATAGATGTCCAACCAAGAGTGTGAAAAATATGATTCCTAAAGAAGCATGGAGTGGAAGAAAACATAATGTTTCTCATATGAGAGTATTTGGATGTGTGGCATATGCACATGTGCCGGATCAGTTGAGAAGAAAATTGGATAACAAAGGAGAAGAGTGTATATTTATTGGTTATAGTGATGAATCAAAGGCATATAAGCTATCCAATCCAATCAGAAAAAGGGTCATAATCAGTAGAGATGTGCAATTTGTAGAAGATGAAGCATAAGATGGAACCTTGGATAAGACAATTAGTATAGAAACCAACATACCACAAGAGGAAGATGAAGATTTTGCATCAGAACGTACTTCAAATTTGATTCCACCTACACCCATTTAAGGTCAACAATTTGGTCAAATGACACCATCATCAAGCATTAGGAAAGCCCCACACTCGCAAGTGAATACACCATCAAATGTGGAAGAAATACCATCTCCAATTGGGACTCTTATTGCTAATTAATCAAGTCCACAATCTACAAACTCAAGTGACATGTCAAATCCCACAATAGCAAGCTTAAGTAGAAAAAAAATCAAATGTTTGACAAACATTTATGAGCGAGATAATGCTGGAAATAGTGCAGATCAGACTTTTCTTTTTGCTTTATATTAACATGTTGATGATCCAATTCACTATGAAGAAGCAATTAAAGAAGAAAAATGAATTCAAGCAATGGATGAAGAAATTGATGCCATAGAAAAGAACCAAACATGGGAACTAGTGAGTCTTCCAAAAGGAAAAGATGCGATTGGAGTAAAGTGGGTTTACAAGACAAAGTTGAATGCAAATGGTAATGTTGAAAAACTTAAAGCAAGGCTATTCACAACAACCTGATGTAGACTATAATGAGACATTTGTACCAGTAGCCCGTTTAGACATTGTAATGACTATATTAGCCATAGCAGCTCAAAGCAAGTGTGTAGTTTATCAGATGGATGTAAAATCAGCATTTCTCAATGGATTCTTGGAAGAAGAGGTTTATGTGGAGAATCCACCTAGGTATGAGATTATGGGTTATGAAAAAAAGGTGTAAAGACTCAAGAAGGCACTCTACGAACTCAAACAAGCCCCAATAGCATGGTATAGCATAATTGATTCTTATCTTTTAAAATATTGCTTCAATAGGTACAATAGTGAGCCTACCTTATAGACCAAGTTGAATGAGAAAGGTGAGATCTTAATTCTTTGTTTATATTTTTATGACTTGATTATCACGGGTGATTTATCAATTGATATGTTTAAATCAGCCATGAAACAAGAATTTGAGATGACTGATTTGGGTTTAATGAAGTACTTTCTTGGCATTGAAGTGAAAAAAAACAAAAATGGTATATTCATTTCTCAAGCAAAGTATGCTAATGATATTTTTAAGAGGCTTAATATGTTGAAATGAAAATCAACACATAAACCAATTGTCACATGTATGAAGCTAAGCCAAGATGAAAAGGGATCTAATGTAAATCCAACTTTGTATAAGAAACTTGTTGGGAGTCTAATGTATCTAACAGCCACAAGGCTGGATATAATGTATGGAGTTAGTCTCATTTCAAGATTCATGAATTCTCCAAAATTTTCTTATTGGCAAGTAGGAAAAATAATTTTGAAATATATTAGTGGAACAAGAAATTATGGATTATTTTATTCAAGATCAAATGATTTTAAGCTTATAGGATATACTGACAGTGATTGTATAGGATGCATTGATGATAGGAAAAGTACTTCAAGTTATGCTTTTCATTTTGGATCAAGTGTAGTATCATGGGCTTCAAAGAAACAACCAATTGTCACTCTTTCATCAGCTAAAGTAGAGTATGTAGCAACCACAAGTGCAGCATTTCAAGCAATTTGGATGAGAAGAGAGTTGAAAGAGCTGAAATAAGAACAAGAGGATGCAACAAAGATATATTGTGATAACAATTCAGCCATAGCATTATCAAAGAATCTAGTTTTTCACAAAAGAAGTAAACACATTGACACAAGGTATCATTTCATCAGGGAGCTCATCACAAATGGTGAAATTATTTTGGAGCATTGCAAAATAGAGGACCAATATGCTGACATTTTTACTAAACCATTGGGAATTATAGATGACAATTGTGATCAAGGGGGAGTGTTGAATTTAATCCCACCTAACCCAACTACTCTCCATGGACTCCTTTCCTCATTCTCGCCATTTGTTGTCCCATCATTTTGTCTAGGACAAGTTTTTGTACTTACTATTTGATTATTATGTTTTTTGCAAACTTCTACAGTGGACTACAAACATTTATAGTATATTTTTAATATATTTCTCTTGGTAATGTTTCTTTTTTGTTTTTTTTTATGGTATGTATAGGGAATGGAGAATATGTAATGAAGAAAGCTTAGAAACAAGGATTTTGTTGTAGTAGAGCAAAATAGCTTGAGAATTTAGAAAGAAATATGTGTTTCTTTAGTAACAACAAAATATTCAAATGAAATAGAGGATTTTTTTTTTCATATTTGATGTATTGAGCAGCAACTCTATTTTACAAAGATAACTTTGTATCTACTAATTATATGCAATATATAAATTGAAAACTTGTCTTAAACTCTGTTATTTTTGTCCCTATCTATTATTTCTCCTCTGTCTCTTTCCATCGGGCACCACTATAATCATTTTAAAGTTATGGGATGAAAAGGATAATGGGGTTGCATGTAGGAGATTTTCAAAGTTATAGGCATGTGGAAAAGAACATCGTTTGAAATATTTTCACAAGATTTTCATTGGAAAGTAATAGTTCAACTTGCAAAACCATCTTTTTAACCATATGTTTCATCTTATGCATTCAAATGAGGAAGGTAGAACTCAAGCACAAAAATCTGTATGATAGAAACATGATGTAGAGGAAATCTATTGTTATCTAACCAATCATATGTGCATCAACAGTCCAATGAATCTTGCAAGGATATGAGTACATTAACTCATACCATATGGTATGATAAGAGTTCTATTCAAATTTTAGAAGTATGGTTCAAGCTTGAAAATGAGCAAAGGTTTTAGAGACACAATTGAACTAGATGGAAAATGAAATACTAGAAGGTTTATCAACCACCATGATATATGAAATATCTAAGGATGGGGGAGTTTGTATGTTGGAAGAGGTAAATGGTTGCCCATAAAATATTTTAACTACAAATTTCAATAATGAGTCATAGATTGTTCAAGTGAGGAATCACTAAGGTTAGAAGAGGTGACTAGTTTTCTTACTGGGGAAGTTAATGATCAGTACTTACAAGTTTATGATAGAAAATACAATATCTAGATGGATCCTATCTATAATATCTCTTTCCTTCAAACTGGTGAGCATCAGGATACATAGCATTTGTTCACGAATTGTCACATAATGTAGATAATGAGGTTAATCATGAGGATTCATCTCAGCAACCACATACCTCAGAGGAAGTGACCTATTCTCCTATAGGGGAAGAAAATGTGTTGAACCTACCTGCCTCACATGAATTGCACCACAATAATCAAATGGAATTAAATATGATATTACTCCACTCCATTTGAGTAATAATTAAAACTCTTAACATTTTCATCATGAATTGGCACACATGGAAGATGGTGTAGCTAATCATATGGAATCTGGTCACAAACTTGAGATGACTAAAGAAAATTGGCATAGATTATTTGATTATACGACGACATTATTTCTAGCAAAGAACCCCTTGGAGCTAGCCATAAGGAAATAAGACCTCCAAACTGATAGGAAGACCTTCAAAGAGTGCCAAAATCAAAAAACAAGTTGAAGTAGGCATATAAAAAACTCTTGATGAGGAGTTATCATTGGGAAAAATATCGATAAGAAGGGTGAGGTGTCCTTCTTGTCAGCCATGAAAATAATACCATGGAATGTCAGAGGTGTTAACATAGGATCAAGCAACATCTTGATTCTTCCTAGAAAAATATTATATTATTGAAATAGATAAAATTATCTCAAGAAATCTATGACAAAACAATAGCTAAATGGAACTTCTAAAAGGTTTTTCACATGCAAGGAAAAGCTTCTTGAGGCATGGAATAGGGGTGCTGTGGAATCCTAAAATGATTCAAGCATAGATATTAGGTTAGGATACTAATTGGCAGCTCGTGAAGACTCAACAATTTGATCTTTCTTTTTATCTTGTCAACATTTATGGACCTTCACAACCTATTGGAAAAAATATGTTGTGGGACATATTAACACAATTAATACAAAGGAATCCAGATCTTAACCTTATTCTTGGAGGAGACTACAATGCCATTCTTAATGAAGCAAAGAAATGTGGTGGTATGTATCCCTTGGTTAGAACTATATAAGAATTATTGAAATTTGTGGAAGACAATGAATTATGGGATGTCAAGCCTAGGAAAAGATCATTCACTTGGGCTAATAAGACAATGGGGTCCCTTTAGATTGTAGAGAGGCTTGATCAGTTTTTGCTATCACTATAATAAAAAAATTAGAGGGTCTTAATTGATTCATATATTTTACCTTTTGCAAATTCAGATCATGTTCCAAATGCTTTAAATATCTCCCCATCTTCAATTTGGATGCTCACACCCATCGTGCTCCATTCAAGTTTGAAAGAATGTGGTTTGGGCATTCGCACTTCTTACCACTTCTTCACCAATGGTGGGTTTCTGCTTCCATAGTAAAAGGTAAAAAAAAGTTTAAGATTTATAGTAAAATCAAGCACATTAAAATTAAAATCAAGGAATGGAATAGAACACTCTTCAAGAGCATATTTCAAGAGAAAGATCAAGTCAAAAACTAAGTTGCAAGAGATAAATGAACACATTATTCTACATGGACTAGATATTGCTACTTTCATATCATAGAAAGAGTTATAAAGTGAATAGGAAGAGCCTTTTAAAAGAGAGGAAGTGTATTGAAGAGAAAATTCATATGAACTATGGCTCAAGGAAGGTCATAACTAAAAATTTCTTCCATGCTTCTATAAAACAAAGACAAGAAACCAACGACATTTTCTCTATTCAAGATGCAGACTTAGGTAACTTTATTGTTAGATTTTTTAAAAAGTTACTTGAACCCCCTCCACAGATCACCTCAAATCATTTAAAAATAAATAAACTACTACATAATATCCCTAAGATGATATATAAACAAGACAACTATTCACTCATGGCCCCTTTCAAAATTAATGACATAAAAAAAATGGCATTTTCCATTCTACCTCATAAGGCACCATGACCTAATGGATTTACATCCCTCTTTTAACAAAAATGATAGGACATTATTGCAAGGGGTTTATTTTAAGTGATGGAAGAGTCTAGAAGAGGAAAACTTATGTTGAGGAATTTCAATATCACAAATATAGATCGCATACCTAAAATCAAGAACCCTAGAACCTTTGCAATTTTTTTCCCAATCTCATAATGTAATAAATTTACAAAAAAAATTACAAAAGCTATATACATGATATTGTGGTAATTTTTTCCCAACATCATAATGTTGGAGATAGGTAGTTTTGTACCAAGAAGAGAAACAATGGAAGGTGCGTTGGTAGGACATGCAATATTGCACTCTATCAATGGTAGTCAATCACCACAATTTATCATAAAACTTGATATGATAAAGGCATGTAACAGAGTGAATTGGGATTTTTATTTAAATTTCTAGGAAAATTTGGCTTCTCAAAAAATTGATCTAAATGGGTAAGGGCATTCATATCAGGTGCTTGGGTTTCAATCATCATCAATGGAGTTTCAATAGGTTTTTCCCCTTAGTTCAAGTGGTGAGGTAGGGGGGCCCATTGTCTCCAATTATATTTATCATCATGGTTGATGCTATTAGTCAAAGTATAATGAAATAAAAAGGGTAGGGATTGTAGCTTGGGGCCTAGATTGTAGGAATGAATATTTTGGTAATACTCTCTTTATTTTCTAATGACATATTATTTTTGGTAAGGCATCCCTCCAAGAAGAAAGGAAAATTAAGAGTATATGATTTATACACATCAAGTTCTAGACAACATAAGTGCACAAAAACCTTAAATCTACTTGCTAAATGTAAATGATTATCTTGTACTCGAATTGTTAGCATCTTGGATTTCATAGTTAGCTATTTACCATCAACACATTTTGGCATCCCTTCTATGTGGGAACAAATAAGTCAACCTATTGGTCAGATGTCATTGAAAGAATTAAGAATATGGTTTTGATTTGGAAATCAAGGTGGTTGTCTCTATCTAGTAGGATATTGCTGATAAAAACAATCTTAGCAACAATCCCTAACTACTATTTAGTTATGCTTAAAGCCCCTCTAGTAGTGATACATCACATTGAAAAACTAACTAGAGAATTTTCATGGAAATGTAATCTCTCAGAGGATAAAAAGGTACTTCCTATCTCCTTGCAAGACATGGCTAAATCT
Source organism: Cupressus sempervirens (assembly GCA_028749045.1). NCBI lineage: Eukaryota > Viridiplantae > Streptophyta > Pinopsida > Cupressales > Cupressaceae > Cupressus > Cupressus sempervirens. Next base: position 609,333,786 of record CM053787.1, on the reverse strand, counting down.
AAGATTTCAAGGAGAGTGGGTCTTTGTGAATTGAATAAAAGGAATAAAGCATATGGTGGTAAATTAGTTTTGAAGATTATATTTAAAATCGAACAGCAAGTGGTGTCAGATCATGTAGTAAAAATATTAAACTATTGACTTCAAAATCAATTTCATTAATTCATACCTAATTCATCTCACAGATTTATCAATAAAACTGTAACGTAGAAACATAAATGACATACATCACATCCATAAAATTCTAACACATAATACAATGATTTGGTTACTAAAAAGATGAAGTTAAAATTGGGGTGGGGTTGTAACCCAAAAATATTCACTATTGCAACAATAAAGTTAACCTATTAAGGTTACAATGTTTGATTATAAAATATGATCTACCCTATGAGGGGTCTACCCTATTAAAATCTTAAGAGACTATAAGGTCTCACCTTGTTAAAGGATTTAGTGCTCACAATAAAGTAAGGACTTTGTTAGAAGATTTATATAGGCATATTAGGGCCACTCTATTAAGAGATTTACCTTGTCTCAATTACAAAATAATTGAATCAGTGCCTGAGAAGGACTCTATTAAGGATACGCCTAAGAAGGATGATAGCCATGGGCTGGAAGAAGGAAACTAGCCCTGTGTCTTTTGTTTATTTTTCTCTTGTTTATGATTATGCCTATGAACTTGGTAGCCCATGGGGTCTTTATGTTTATGTTGATTAAGGGGACTTATAGTAGTTGTTTTATTTTACATTTTTTTATGCATATTAGTTTAAAGACTGATAGTACAGTGAAGCTGACTATGGACATATATTGTTTTTTAAAGTTTAAAGTTGGTATTTTTTAGTTGACTGTGAGGTTACCTTCGATTGATTTATTAGCCTTTTTCTACTTCCGGGTCAACCCCCTATCTTTTTGGCTACTATCAATTACTTCAAAAATTGATTTAGTACCTAACCCTTTGTTTGCTTGGCAAGCTAATCTTGGATATCCTCTTTCCTGTATCTCTTATATTATTCCCCTATATGATATCTCTGGTCAATCCTTCACTACTCTAATTGCTCTTTGCCTTATCTGCTCTTGAACTTCTCCTTCACATGTGCATACTCCTTGTGCATTTCAATATGCTTGCAATCCCTAACTTCTACTTGCAGTGATTCTAAACTTATAATCCTCATTAAATAGACATTCTATGAAGTTTCTAGATCTTGATTGATGACTTAAACTTTGTTATCTTTTTATTTTTACATCCTTTTTCTTATTGGTTTAATTGTATTCCTAGGGATCATTACCTTCTTCAGTAACACATAATTAACATCTTAGTAGTCACTATGAATATTAAACCTTATAGAAATGTTGGCCAAAATGGTTTACATATGAATTTGTCCCATTACAAACTCTCATATCAAAATTGAATTACTTGTCACTTGAATGCTCTGATGTTGGGTCATGCATAAACCTTTATGCTATCACTAAACTTCTATATAACTATTTTCTTGGCTCTTTATAACTTTTCAATATGCTCGATCTTTGTTGAATTTCTCGGGTCATACTTCTTCTCGACTCAAATATCTACTTGGTCTCTACTAGATGCTCAGTACTCACTATATTACTCAGCATAAGTGTTGTATGCTTGGCCTTTACTAGATAACTCAATTGTAGTAATGACTGTATATGAGCAATGTTAGTATGCTAATAGAAACCAAATTTAAATAAAGCTTCTACAAACTAAACAAAATTCATAAAATTCAAGATAGACTAAGATGAGCTCTCAATTGAGAATATGAGCCATTAATGGACTCTCTCAATAAGAAGCTCTCTTGTTGAGTGGCTTTGTCTAAATAGATAGGATGTATGCTCAAGCTTATGCTTCAAAAAGGGCTTCAAATGGAGTTGGAATTTGGGTGTGAGTGTATGGTTTTGATGTAAAATGGCTTCTTGAAATTGCATTATGACTTTACTTCATGGATTGTGTTATTTTGCAAAAGGGAAGGATCCAATTTATAGGCAAGAGGCTTGAGGGATTGAGGGCTAAGATGCAAGGATGGGAAAAAGCTCATGGAGGGCTTAGATTGCATGAGAGGAGAGCACATGGATTGTGCTTCCTTACAGCCAATCGGGGAGTGACACATGTCACAGGGTGAGAGGATGGAGGAAAGGGGAAGGATGAGTCAAAAAAGGAGGCTCAAGGGATAAAATATTCATAAAGACCCTCATAATGGCTTGTAAGAGCAATAAAAGGGCTTGGAAGAGTCATTTATGACCTTGTGGGCGTCATAAAGTTTTATGGTTGAGATATTTTGAGGGAGATGAGAGCAATTTTGACTTGGGCTTGATTAGGAGGGTTTTAAGCTTGCTTAGGATTGTGCAAATGATTAGAGGATGGATTAGGATGGATTAGGATTAGCTTAGGGATATGCAAGTGCATGGCATTTAATGAGGGTGGGTGAAGGAGGAGATATTTGTTAACTTTGGCTTGGGTTAGTAAGTTTTAACCCATGTTTAGGGAATGTGACAAGGTTAGGAGGGGATTAGGATTAGGTTTAAAGACATCTTCTAGAAGAGTCTAGACTTTGGATGAGGATAAAGACTTTCTAGAATAGTCTAGAATTTCCTAGGATGAGGATGAAGACTTTCTAGAAGAGTCTAGAACTTCTTAGGATGAGGATAAATTAGATTTTTAGGAAATAAATAAAGTTTTATTTATTTCAAGGGTTTGGGTTGAGGAGATATTTATTAAAACTTTTTTAATAAACATGAGGATTAATATTTAATCTTAATTAAATATTTTGAGTTGGGATTAGGGGTAGGAAATGATGGGATTAGCCTTTAATCAAAATTAAAGAAGGATTAGAAGATTTTGCAAGAGGTTAGTGGTCTTAAGGAAATTGGCCAAGTTTTGGGCAAAAAATAAATTTTTATTTATTTTGGGTTTTTTGGTCAATTTATTAATTAAATAATTAATAAATAAGGAAATAATGTTTAAATAAGATTAAAACATTTTTGGGAGGGATTCCTTATTTAAATATTTTTAATTAAGATAAAGGGATTTAATGGCATAAAAATAAATTAATTAATTAAATAAATAATTAATTAATTAATGATGATGTCATCAGGAATTTTTTAGAAAATAAAAATGCTTTATTTTCTAAAGGTTTTTAGGTGTCTACAATGACCTTGTAATATTTCATAATAAATTACTTGCAAATGCCTAAGTGTTTGGACACTAATTGGAAACATAGGCTTAAAAATCAAAATTATTTGCAATCCTTAACCCTCCCAAGGGTTTTACAATTTGGAACTATATGATGTCATTTCGAGATGTAGTTTGAAACTATATAACATGGAAAGTGCATAACAGGTTTAAGGTATTATTTTGGATGGATTCTTGAAATGGAAAATCTCTATTAGCCCAAACACCTTTATTTTAGGATATTGTGAATATTACATTGACAACATGAGGGGATAAACTGATACATTATGTCATTTTTGTTGAAATATTCTCAAGAAAAATCACTTGGAAAGATACTTCAAACTTATTATTAGATGAGCAGCAAAAGGTTTATTTGAATCATCTACTTACTGAATGTGAAGTATTCTTCTCAAAAAGGGAGGATGTTCTTAGATGCATCATGGAAAAGAATGGTCAGAACAATATCAAGGAAGGTTATCGAGCTATGCAACATATTGAGGATGGATGTGAGGCCCACAACTATACCTTACACTTTTTTTTGGAATAATGTAGTGCTATGAAAAGTATTTTTCCTTGGATAACACTAAAGAAGTGAATTCTTATGAGTGATAAATTAACCATAGTATGAATAAGACAACCTTTTAATAATTTTACGATGGAAAAAAATTGAAACACTTGATCACATTTTATTAGATTGTGCATTTTCTATGCAGTGTCGGCAATTTTTTTTTTTTCAAAATTATGTTACTGTATGCCATTACCTAATACCTTATGGGGTTTTTTTCAATCATGGCCAAACTTGTTTCACAATCATTGTTTAATAGTATATGAAAATGTGTCCATGCGGTTATGGTATAGGAAATATGGTGGGATCATAGTAGACATATATTTAGATGTGAATCTTCTTCTTTGAGCCAAGTTCAAGGTTGACTTGAGCTAAATATTTTGGAGACAATGATTACATATTTGATAAATAACAAATACAACCATTTTTTTTTTTCCTTGAGAAGGAAGCTTGTTGAAAACATGGAAAGGGTTAGATATCCAAATGATAAAAATTCCTAATCCTAAGGGCCAACACATAATAGATAGAGCATGTATAAAATGGATTCCTTCTGAACATAGTTTTTGTAAAATTAACTTTGATGGTTCATCCCATGATAACCTAGGTCAATTTAGGGTTGGGTTTTGCATAAGGGATCATGATGGGTGACTATTGGTTGTCAAAAATTTCCCATTATCCCTAGGTACAAACAATGTTGATGAGCTACAAGCATTTGTAGAAGGATCAATATTGGTAAAACAAAGAACAATGCTCACATTACAAGGAACAAAATCTATCTTGAACATCCAAAATGATAGTTGTTCAATTTTAGATCTCTCCAACATGTAATTGTTTTGTCTTAAATGGAAAAGTATTGTTGTGTGTATTTTTTAAACATGTGTCCTGCCATCTAAAGCTTGTTACAATCCTTATTCTATTAAAGGATTTCCAAGATGTGGAGTGAGGGTTTGGGAATTGTTTTCTAAGCAAGTCTAGTTTTTTTTTTTTTTCTAGGTCAGTCTGTATCTACTATATATTGTTTTTCCAAGATAGATTTAAAAAAGGTTAACAGTTTATGGTCTAATTGAGTTTTCTCTTATAGGAGTTAACATCTACTAGTATATTTTTCAAATAAAGTTATACAAAGATTCAAAAAAGTTAGCTATACATTTTAGATCTCGTCTCTTCTTTTGTTACCAATTAATTCTTTGAGATTTGATAGTAAAGTTTACTAAATCTTAGTTGTAATTCATTTTGAGTTATATTTCAGTCTACAATTTTCTTATAATCTAAATAAGTTATGTAAATTCTTGATGTAAATTAGAAGAATTTCTTGGTTTTCAATGAATATTTTGATAAGAATGCAATCTAGAATTAAATATTCATATTCTTACCATAAATTGTTAAGATAGATCTAATATAAATGTCCAATTCCTATGAGATAATAGCCTATTAGATAAGAAACTTTCCATCCATTCAAATTGATCTATTTTGGGAATGCCTATATGGTATAATACTTTTGTAAATCAATCTTCTAAGTTTTATTATTGAAGATCTAAAAAGTGAGCTTGTACTTGATTCATGGAGTTTTAGGTTTGATGGATTAGCCATTTATCATCTCTCTTATATTCCTAGAATTAGAAAATTTAAGGCCAACTTATCTGTTATAGGGGATTTCTTATTTTGATTTGAATTTTAAAGTGATAGAGAGATATTTCCCATGTATACCTACCTGAATTTTGAAGAGTTCAAAGTGGAGAAGACATCACAAAGTCTTGTTAGTTGGTCCTTTAATTTTGTTCCTCAAAACACCTATTATGGTTTCTAGCTAACTCCTAGGTATTTCTCTAATTTCTAAAGGTTGTAAGAATTCTGTCAAATTAGAAGCCAAAAAAATGGGGACTCTACTAGAGATACTTGTATTGTTCTATTTTGGTAGACAATCCTTGAGAATCAAAAAAATTCCAATATAGTAGGAAGTACATGGCATGGGTTCTATCCAACTAATGCCTTGTCTATGTGGTATATTTTTCATTTCCCAAAGTGTATGATGACAAAAAAAAATTTATTGGGCCATCATCTCAGATCTGGAGTCAACATTCTATTCTCGTGATATTTTCTTGTTTCTAGCCATATTAAAGTTTTTCCCCTCAATGGATCGTGACTCACTATAAGGTTTAGTAGCTACTGCTATATTTTAACTATGTATAAAATTTAAGATAGAAGGGAAAACACAAGAGCATATAGAAAGTCAAACTTGGAGGTCCCTCTATACACAAAACTACCTCAGATTGGTAGGAAGAACCTGCCTAAGAAGAAAGGTGGTGCAGGAGCACCTAGGTAGGCTAGTATGAAACCTAGGGCTTCTTTGTTTTTGGTGTGTAGTGATACTAGCCACATCACTATTTGAATAAGAGATCCTATTTGGTCCTTAGGTGTGTTTAGGAGAGTTGACAAGACCCAAAATGGCCAAGTTGCTAGAAGTTGCAAAATGTTGTCAAATAGGTGACTTAGATCCTAGAAAGGGTAAAATGGTCTAGTAAGGTTCCTATGGCCTTAGATATGTTATTTGAGTTCATTTTATCCATTTTACATGCCTACTTTTACTTTGGAACAAATTTGGAGGTCAAACTCCAATTTGGGTAAAAGTTGCTGAAATATTGTCATGTTGTCATGACAATATTTTCTTGCTAAGAGAAAATTTTTGCAAGTTCAAGTTTGCAATGCTCTAAATATTTGGAATAGTTATAAAATTTATGGACAAACCTTTAAAATCATGAGTATAGCCTTCTCAATGGGTTGGTCAAGTTAGCAAAAGTATTATACGGACTATGCACAATGTCTTTGTTGTCAATTTTTATGTTTTTTAAGGCATTTGAATAGAATTGGATTGGATAGTGTGAATTTGGTGTTGGAAAAGCTCTGTAATCTTTTTTTTCATGTGTGTGAATTGTAATTTTCTTATTTCAATTAGGTTGTAGTAGTTTAGAAATTCATTTTGTTTTTACCAGACTGCTAATTTGAATAGGGTTGCATTTAAAACATGGGATCTTAGGGCCACTTCCCACCATTGATTTCCTCTAGTATTTTGGGATTTGGAACTAAGTTCCAAGTAAAATATTTACCATGATAGAAGGACCATGGAAGTCTCAACAAGCATTTATAAAGTCATTCCCTAGGCAAGAAAATGCAACTTGGCTAGGGATCACAGTTCAGAAAATAAGCAATGGAAAGGATTAAGAGGATAGATACCTCAATCCAAGCATGTAGAATGTAAGAAGGAGGTCTAACCTAGCTCCATTCCAAAGGAGGTGCCTTTGAAATCTCTCTAAGGTGGTTTTTGAAGACAATAGCCACTAAAAACCCTCATTACGTACTGAAAGGTTGTTATCCAATCCATTAGCAACAACCCTTGGATCAGCTATATAATTCTCAAAATAAATCACATCCTTGGGTTTGAAAACACAAGCCTCAATAATCTTTCCATGTTTGTTATGGAGATGTTTCACAAAAAATTCCAATCCCCTAAAACCTTTGTTACATCCCTCCACAACACAAAAGAAATAGGATTTTAATCTTCTAATGTACTCGACTTCTCAATTCTGGTTCACCAAATCTTCCATTCTATCCTTTCCATCAAAGGATTCTTTTTTTACAACCACTTTCTTATCTTGAACATTTTTATTCCTGATTTTTTAAATGTTTGAAGGATGATAAAGCTTTTTTAGCCATTCTTCATCTTTGTGAGACTCAAAGAAGGATTTTCTATACTTTGTTTTGTATGCTTGATACCTTCGGTGAGCTTCCTATAACTCTACGTCATCATTGAGTCCAAGCATGAATTGCTTAAATGTCAAAAATTTGTTCTTTGTGTGTTGCCTCTTGTTTTTAGATGTGTTACAACTCATCTTGTGCTTCACTATAAATTTTTGTTCTTTGTCTTTGCTCAAAGAAAGAGTAAAAGAATTAGGCTCCATTTCTGCAATTTTTACTATTGAAGAATTTGATTGCTTTGTTATGTGCTTCAGTATCCACAAATTTATAGAAATCCTCATAACTAAACTAGGGCATTAATTTTTATAAAGAATCACATGCAATAAATTTAGTATTATATATATATATATATATATATATATATATATATATATATATATATATATATATATATATATATTTATATTTATATTTATATATTTTTTAAATTTATTTATTTATTTTTGTAAAGATTCATACAAAGGATTTACATCTAGTTCTTATTGACATCTTATATATATATATATATATATATATATATATAGAGAGAGAGAGAGAGAGAGAGAGAGAGAGAGATGTCAATCAGAACTAGATGTGTTTATTTTTATAAAGATTCATACAAAGGATTTACATCTAATTCTGATTGACGTGTGTGTGTGTGTGTGTGTGTGTGTGTGTGTGAAAGGATGTTTACTTTTATAAAGATTCATACAAAGGATTTACATCTAGTTCTTATTGATATCTCTATGATAATATGTTTTTTTTTATGATTTTTAAAAGATTAACTAACAATTATTTATTTTAATTGAATTTATTTAGTAATTTTTTATTTTATTTAAATTTATTTTATTATTTTTAAAGTTTAACTAACAATGAAAGTTTTACTAGAATTTATTTTACAATTTTCTTTTAAAATGGTGTTATTATAATATACAAAATTATTACTTAAGGGAGAGTTTTCTTTTCAAATATTAATTTTTAATTTTAGTCAATTTATTATTAAAATAATAAAATTAACGCTTTTATTATATGTTGATTTTATTGTAATTTAAGACATGAAAATTGAATTTTATCTATTTAAGAAAAACTTTAGAAACCTAATATTATAAACTAAGTTTATTAAAATTATTAATACTCAATTTTAAACTCTTTCATTTTACAAATTAAAATAAATTTAAAATATTAAAAATAAAATAAAATATATTTTAAATATAACTTTCATTTTCAATTTTATTGATAATTATAAATATGAACTAATTATTAATTCTAAAAATTATTATATAATTAAAATAAAATATATATATTTATCACATTTTTAATTGTAATTGTATCATATCTATAAATAACATTAAATTGTTAAAAAGAACTTATTTGTCTCGATCAATGGCTATCTTTTTCATAAGGGTGAACGATGCGTTAGAGTAAACAAATTGAAAGCTCACTTAAGTAAAACCTTCACTTTTCTACTATTTCACCAAGCGGTTTACATATAGTAAATTTTGTTACCAAGGTTTTATTTTTAGTTACTGCCACAATATCCTGTGCTATTAAAAATTATTATTATATTTTTGGCAATTAGGAAAATAATCTTGTTGTTCACCTTCCTCCTTTCATGCCCTTCTTCACTGCCTATTGCAACTATTTTACTTCCTATGTTGCAATGTTAACTTGCGATAGTTAGTCTTCAATCTACAATAGAAGATTTAAAACATCAACATAAAAAAAATGTTCATATTTAAAACAATAATTAATGAAGAAGATGATTATTAAGGAAGAAGATGAAGAAGATGATTAAACAAATATAATAAAAATTAATGATGCTAAAAATTTAGAATGATATTAGTAATATCTAATTTTCTCTATTCTTTGGTTTGGATTAAACTTAACAACAATTTTCATGTTGCATATATATTTATAGTTATTTTTTTCATTGTAGGTGCCATGATATTATAATATAGTTACTAAATTATATATTATATTATATTTTATAATATAATTTCTTCATTTTAAAATTAAATTGATTTATATTTATTTTATTTTTAAAAATCAGTTAAAGTATAAATTATATTATTAATAAATTTACAACCATTTTAAAATAATAATATAGACCTCATTAAAAAAATTTAAAATACTTGTCAAGTCAAGCTGGTTGTTTAATGTTTGACTTTATTTCTTGTCTAGTTTATATGGATATGGTTATATTTTTAATATTTTGATTGACTAAGTGGTTGTCATAAGAAGTCATCCTCATGATCTTTCCTAATTAGAAAAAACTTAAAGTAGCAAATAACTCATTGGGCATCACTGTAATAATTTTAATGTTATGGGATGAAGAGGATAATGGGGTTGCATGTAGGAGATTTTCAAAGTTATAAGTATGTGGAGTTCACAAGATCTTCACTAGAAAGTAATAGTTCAACCTACAAAGCCATCTTATGTGTTCAAATGAGGAAGGTAGAACCTAAGCACAAAAATCTGTATGGTGGAAACATGATGTACAAGAAATCTATTGTTATCTAACCAGTCATATGTGCATCAATAGTAACGTGAATCTTGCAAGGATATGAATACATTAACTCATACCATATGGTATCATTAGAGTTCTATTCAAATTTTAGAAGTACGATCTGGCTAAAAATGGGCAAAGGTTTCAGAGAGACAATTGAACCAGATAGAAAATGAAATACTAGTAGGTTTATCAACCACCATGATATATGAAATAGTTGAGGACAGGGGAGTTTGTATGTTGGAAGAGGTAAATGGTCGCCCATCAAATATTCTGACTGTAAATTTCAATATTGAGTCACAAATTTTTTGAGTGAGGAATCACTAAGTTTAGAAGAGGTGACTAAATTTATTACTGGGGAAGATAATGATCAGTACTTACAAATTTATGACAAAAAATACAATATCCAGATGTATCCTATCCATAATATCTCTTTCCTTCAGACTAATGAGCATCAAGATGCATAGCATTTTGTTCATGAATTGTCACATAAGGTAGATGATGAGGTTAATCATAAGGATTCAGACCAGTAATCACATATCTCAGATGAAGTGACCTATACTCCTATAGCGGAAGAAAATGTGTTGAACCTTCATGCCTCACATGAATTGCACTACAATATCCAAATGGAATTAAATAATGATATTACTCCACTTCGTTCGAGTAATAATCAAAACTCTCAACATTTTCATCATGAATTTGACACATGGAAGATGGTGTAGCTAATCATATGGCATCTGGTCACAAACTTGAGATGACTAAAGAAAATTACCACAGATTATTTGGTTATACTAAGACATTATTGCTATCAAAGAACCCCTTGAAGGCAAGCACAAGGAATAAGACCTCCAAACTAATAGGAAGACCTTCAAAGAGTGCCAAAGTAAAGAACAAGTTGAAGCCAGCATACAAACAACTCTTGATGAGAAGTTCTCATTAGGAAAAATATTGAGAAGAAGGGTGAGGTGCCCTTACTTTCAGCCATGAAGGTAATATCATGGAATGTCAGAGGCATCAATGCCTCTGACAAGCGACATAGGACCAAGCAACAACTTGATTCTTCCCAGGCAGATATTATATTATTGAAATAGACAAAATTATCTCAAGAAATCTATGACAAAACAACAGCTAAATGGAACTTTTGGAAGGTTTTTCACATGCAAGGGAAAGGTTCTTGAGGTATGGAATGGGGGTATTGTGGAATCCTAAAATGATTCAATCATATATATTGGGTTAGGATACTAATTGGCAGCTCCTGAAGATTCAGCAATTTGATCTTTCTTTTTATCTCATCAACATTTATGGACCTTCACAAAATATTGGCAAAAAGGTTGTGTGACATATTAACATAATTAATACAAAGGCATCAAGATCTGAACCTTATTCTTGGAGGAGACTACAATGCCATTCTTAATGCAATAGAGAAATGTGGTGGTATATGTCCTCTGGTCAGAACTATACAAGAATTATTGACATTTGTGAAATACAATGAATTATGGTATGTCAAGCCTAGGAAAAGATCATTTACTTGGGCTAATAAGAGAATTGGGTTCCTTCAGATTGTATAGAGAATGGGGTTCCTTCAGATTGTAGAGAGGTTTGATCAGTTTTTGCTATTGTTGTAATAGAAAAATTAGAGGGTCTCAATTGATTCATATATTTCACCCTTTGCAGATTCGGATCATGTTCCAAATGATATAAATATCTCCCCATCTTCAATTTTTTATGTGCAAACCCATTAGGCTCCATTCAAGTTTGAAAGAATGTGGTTTTGGCATTCACACTTCTTACCACTTCTTCACCAATGGTGGGTTTCTACTTCCATAGTTAAAGGTACAAAAAAGTTTCAATTTTATAGTAAACTAAAGCACATTAAAATTCAAATCAAGGAATGGAATAGAACACTATTCAAGTGCATATTTCAAGAGAAAGATTGAGTCAAAACTAAGCTACAAGACATAAATGAGCACATTACTCTACATGGACTAGATATTGCTACTTTCATATCATAGAAAGAATTATAGAGTGAATAGGAAGAGCCTTGTAAAAGAGAGCAAGTGTATTGGAGTAAAAGTTCATGTGAACTAAGGCTCAAGGAAGGTCATAAAAATACAAATTTCTTCCATGGTTCTATAAAACAAAGACAAGAAGCCAATGCCATTTTCTCTATTGAAGATGTAGACTTAGGTAACTATATTGTGGATCACGTTGGAATTCATTCTGAGGGTGTTAGATTTTTTAAAAATTTACTTGATCCCCCTCCATAGATCACCTCGAATCATTTAAAAATAAATGAACTACTACATAGTATCCCTAAGATGATATATAAACAAGAAAACTATTCACTCATGGCCCCTTTAAAAATTAATGAGATAAAAAAATGTAAATTGTTTCCTTCTGCCTGATAAGGCCTCATGACCTAATGAATTCACATCCCTCTTTTATCAAAAATTATGGGGCATTATTGCAAGGCATTTATTTTTAGTGATGGAAGAGTCTAGAAGAAGAAAACTTATGTTGAGGAATTTCAATACCACAAACATAGATCACATACCTAAAGTCAAGAACCCTAGAATCTTTGAAGTTTTTTTCCAATCTCATAATGTAATAAATTTACAAACGAATTACAAAAGCTATATACATGAGATTGCGGTAATTTGTTCCCAGCATCATAACTTTGGAGATAGGTAGTTTTTTACCAAGAAGAGAAACAATAGAAGGTGGGTTGGTAGGACATGCGATATTTCACTCTATAAATGGTAGTCAATCACCATAGTTTGTCATAAAACATGATATGATAAAGGCATGTGACCGAGTAAATTGGGATTTTTATTTAAAGTTTTAGCAAAATTTGGCTTCTCAAAAAATTGATGTAAATGGGTAAGGGCATCCATATCAAGTGTTTGGGTTTCAGTCATCATTAATGAAGTTTCAATAGGCTTTTCCCCTCAATGCAAGTGGTGAGGTACTGGGACCCATTGTCTCCAATTATATTTATCATCATGTTTGAGGCTCTTAGTCAAACTATAATTAAATAAAAAGGGAAAGGATTGTGGCTTGGGGCTTAGATTGTGGGAATGAATATTTTGGTAACACTCGCTTTATTTTCTAATGACATGTTTTTTGGGTAAGCCATCCCTCCAAGAAGTAAGGAAAATTAAGAGTATATTGTATTTATACTCTTCAAGTTCTAGACAAAACATAAATGCACAAAAACCTAAAATCTACTTAATGTAAATGATTCTCTTGCTACACGAATTGTTACATCTTGGGTTTCACAATTGACTATTTACCATCAACATATTTGGGCATCCCTTTTATGTGGGGTAAAATAAGTCAACCTATTGGTTAGTTGTCATTGAAAGAATTAAGAATATAGTTTCGACTTGGAAATCAAGGTGGTTATCTCTATCTAGTAGGATATTGCTGATAAAAACAATCTTAGCAAAAATCCCTAACTACTATTTAGTTATGCTTAAAGCCCCTGTAGAAGTGATAAATCACATTGAAAAACTTGTTAAAGAATTTTCATGGACATGTAATCTCTCAAAGGATAAAAAAATACCTCTTATCTCCTTGCAAGACATGGCTAAATCTAATGTTTCAGGGGGAGTTGGTCTTTGTGATTTGAATAAAAGGAATAAAGCATTTGGTGATAAATTAGTTTCGAAGATTATATTCAAAATCGAACAACAAGTGGTGTCAAATCATGCAGCAAAAATATTTAGATAATGGGTACCCCACACATGTATTTTCTGGAAAAAGTATATGGGAAACAAGATATTGAGAGGAGGGATGAATTAGGATCTTAAACTTTTGACTTCAAAATCAGTTTCATTAATTCATACCTAATTCATCTCACAAAACTATCAATAAAAATGTAATGCTAAAACATAAATGACATGCATGACATCCATAAAATTTTAACACATAACACAATGATTTGGTTACTACGAAATATTTCAAGATAAAGGTAAAATTGGGGTCGGGATAAAACCCACAAATCTTCATTGTTGCAACAATAAAGTTAACTTGTTAAGGTTACAATGTTTGCTCATAAAATATGATCACCCTATTAAAATATTATGAGACTATAAGGTCTTACCTTGTGAAAGGATTTTATGCTCAGAATAAAGTAAGTACTCTATTAGGAGATTTAAATAGGCCTATTAGGACCACTCTATTAAGAGATTTACCTTGTCTTAATTAAAAAATAATTGAATCAGTACTTTAGAAGTATGACAACCATGGGCTGGAAGAGGGAAGCTAGCCCTGTGTCTTTTGTTTATTTTTTTTGTGTTTATGATTGTGCCTATGAAGTTGTTACCCCATGGGGTCTTTATGTTTATGTTGATTAAGTGGACTTATTTCAGTGATTTTTATAATGGTTGTTGTTTTATTTTAAAAAAAAATTGTGCATATTAGTTTAAAGACTGTTAGTACTATTAAGTTGACTATGGAAATTTTTTTTTTTTGAAGTTTAAAGTTTGTATTGGTTAATTAACTAGGAGACTACCTTTGGCTGATTTATTAGCCTTTTTGTACTTTGAGGTCAGCCCCCCCCATCTTTCTGGCTACTATTAATTACTGCAAAAATTGATTCAATACCTAACCCTTTGTTTTCTCTGCAAGCTGGTCTCCTCTTTCTTGTATCTCTCATCTAATTCTCCTATATGATATCTTTGGTGAGACCTTCACTGCTCTGATTTCACTCTACTTGATATGTTCTTGAACTTCTCCTTCACATGAGCATACTCCTTATGTATTTCAACATGCTTGTAATCCTTAACTTCCACTTGTAGTGATTCTAAAGTTAGAATCCTCTTTAAATAGATATTCTATGAAGTTTCTATATCTTGATCGACAACTTAAACTTCATCATCTTTTTCTTTTTACATCCCTTTTTTTGATTGGTTGAATTACATTCCTAGGGATCATTACCTTTTGCAATGATGCATAATCAAAATCTTAGCTATCACTAAATATATTAGATAATATAGAAATGTTTTCCAAAATGGTTTATATATGAGTTTGTCCCATTACAAACTCTCATATCAAAACTGAATTACTCAACACTTGAATTCTCTGACACTTAGTCATGCATAAACCTTTATGCTATCACTCAACTTCTATATAATTTTTTTCTTGGCTCTTTATAACTTTTCAATATGCTTGGTCTTCATTGAATTTCTTGGCTCATACTTCTGCTCAGCTCGGATATCTGCTCAGTCTCTACTGAATGCTTGGCACTCACTATATCACTCAATATAAGTGTTGCATGCTTGGGTTTTACTAGATAACTCAGCCATAGTGATGATCTTGTAATATTTCCTAATAAATAACTTACAAATGCCTAAGTTTTTGGATACTAATCGACAAAATAAGCTTAGAGATCAACAATATTAACAATCCTTAACCCTCCCAAGTGTTTTACAATTTGGAACTATATGATGTCATCTTGAGATGTAGTTTCAAACTATATAACATGAAAAGTGCAAAATGGGTTTAATGTACTATTTGGAAGGATTCTTGGAATGGAAAATCCCTATTAGCCCAAACACCTTTGTTTTAGGATATTGTGAATATTACAATAATAACATGGGGGGATAAACTGATACATTAAGTCATTTTTGTTGAAATATCCTCAAGGAAAAATCACTTGGAAGGATACTTCAAACTTAACAATAGATGACCAGAAAAGGATCTATTTGAAGCATCTACTTACTGAATGTAAAGTATTCTTCTCAAAAAGGGAGGATGTTCGTAGATGGATCATGGAAAAGAATGGTGAGAACAATATCAAGGAAGGTTATCAAGCTATGCAACATATTGAGAATGTATGTGAGGCCCACAACTATAGCTTACACTTTTTTTTGGAACAATATAGTGTTACCAAAAGTTTTTTTTCTTAGTTAGCACTAAAGAAGTGAATTCTTACAAGTGATAAATAAACCATGCTTTTAATAACATAATGTTTTAATAATTTTATTTGATATGAAGAAATTGAAATAGTTGATCACATATTACTGGATTGAGCATTTTCCATGTAGCGTTGGCAATTTGTTTTTTTTCAAAATTATGCTAGTCTATGCCACTACCTATTACCTTATGGGGTTTTTTTCAATCATGGCTAGACTTGTTTTTAGAATCATCATTTGATAGCATATGAAAATGTGTCCATGGAGTTATGGTATGGGAAATATGGTGGGAGCATAATAAATGTATATTTAGACAAGAATATTCTTCTTTGAGCCAAGTACAAGGCCGACTTGATCTAAATATTTTGGAGATAATGATTACATATTTGATAAATAGCAGATACAACCATCATTTTTTTCCTTGAGAAGGAAGCATGTTGAAAACATGGAAAGGGTTAGATATCCCAATAATAACAATTCCTAACCCTAAGGGCCACCACATAGTAGACAGAGCATGTATAAAATGGATTCCTCCTTAATTTTTATTATAACCTAGGTCAATCTGGGGTTGGGGTTTACATAAGGGATCATGATGGGTGACTATTTTTTGTAAAAATATTCCCATTATCCCTAGGTACAAACAATGTTGTTGAGGTGCAAGCATTGGTAGAAGGAGCAATATTGACAAAACAAGGAACTATGCTCTCATTACAAGGAATGAAGTTGATCCTGAACATCCAGAATGATAGTTGTTCAATTTTGGCTCTCTACAACACGTAATTACTTTGTCTTACTTGGAAAAGTATTTTTGTATGTATTTTTTAAACATATGTCCTCCCATCTGAAGCTTTTTACAATCCTTGTTCTATTAAAGGATTTCCAAGATGTGGAGCGAGGGTTCGAGCATCATTTTCTAAACAAATCTAGTTTTTTTTCTAGGTTGGTCCATATGTACTATATATACTTTCTCCAAGATAGAATGAAAAAATGTTAACAATTTATGGTCTAATTGAGTTTTCTCTGGTAGGAGTTGACATCTAATTGTATATTTTTCAAATAAAGTAATACAAAGATGTAGAAAAGTTGGCTATACATTTTAGATCTTGTCTCTTCTTTTGTTACCAATTAATTCTCCAAGATTTGATAGAAATGTTTATTAAATCTCAATTTTAATTCATTTTGAGTTGTATTTTAGTCTACATTTTTCTTATAATATAAATGAGTTGTGTAAATTAAATATGTAAATTAGAAGAATTCCCTTGCTTTCAATGAAGATTTTCATAATAATGAGATCTAGAATTGAATATTCATGTTATTAGCAAAAATTGTTAAGATAGATCTAATATAAATATCCAATTCTTGTGAGATAATAGCCCAATAGATAAGACATTGGCCATCCATTCAAACTGATCTAGTTTGGGAATGCCTATATGGTATAATCCTTTTATAAATCAATCTTTTAAGTTTTATTGTTGAACATCTAAAAAGTGAGCTTGTACTTGAGTCATGGAGTTTAGGGTTTGATGGATTGGCCATTTATCATCTCTCTTACAATCCTAGAATTAGAAAAATTAAGGCCAAATTATCTGTTATAGGGGAGTTGTATTGCAATTTAAATTTTAAAGTGATAGAGAGTGATTTCCCAAGTATATCCACCTAATTTTTCAAAGTTCAAAGTTGACAAGACATCACAAATTCTTGTTAGTTGGTCCTGTAGGGCCCATTTGCCATTGCACCAAAAGCCATGAATGTTAGTGAACATGGAACACCACATAATTAACCACCTGTGGGCAGGGGAGCGCGTCGCATCACCCAACAATCTCCCCCTCGACGCACATACCAGGTGCTTACACGGGTCGGGAAGGCACCGGGGAGATTTGAACCCATGACCAAGCCAAAACCAAGCTCTGATACCAATTGTGGAGCCCATTTGCCGTTGCACCAAAAGCCATGACTGTTAGTGAACATGGAACACCACATAATTAACCACCTGTGGGCAGGGGAGCGCGTCGCATCACCCAACAGGTCCTTTCATTTTTTTCCTTAGAATACTTGTTATGGTTTCTAGCTAACTCATATTTATTTCTCTGCATTTAACAGGTTGTAAAAATTTTGTCAAATTAGAAGCCAACAAAATGGTGACTCTACTGGGGATACTTATATTGTTCTATTTTCGTAGATAAACCTTGAGAATGAAAAAAAATCCAATACAGCAGGAAGTACATGGCATGGGTTCTATCTAACTAATGCCTTGTCTATTTGATTTTCATTTCCCAAAGTCTATCATGACCGAAGTTTTTGTGTATTGGGCCCTTATGTCAGATCTGTGGTCAACGTTCTATTCTTGTTATATTTTCATGTTTCTAGCCATATTAAAGTTTTTCTGCTCAATGGGTGGTGACTCAGTAAAAGTTTTAGTAGCTAATGTTATATTTTAAGTTTGTATAAAATGGTAGATAGAAGGGAAAACACAAGATTATATACAAATGCAATCTAGGAGGTCCCTCTATACGTAGAACTACCTTAGGTTAGTAGGAAGAACCTGCCTAAGAAGAAAGGTGGTGTAGGAGCACTAGGTAGGCTAGTATGAAACCTAGGGCTTCTTCTTTTTTAGCATGTAATGATTCTAGCCACATCACTAGTCTAATAAGAGGTCCTATTTGGTCCTTATGTGTATTTAGGAGAGTTGGCAAGACCCAAAATGGCCAAGTTGCTAGAAGTTGCAATATGTTGTCAACTAGGTGACTTAAGTCCTAGAAAGGGTAAAATGGTCTAGTAAGGTTCCTATGACCCTATATATGTTATTTGAGTTCATTTAATGCATATTACATGCCCACTTTTTCTTGGGAACAAGTTTGGAGGTCTAACTCCAATTTGGGCAAAAGTTGTTGAAATGTTGTCATGTTGTCATGACAACATTTTCTTGCTAAGAACAACTTTTTTCAAGTTTGAGTTTGCAATTCTCTAACTATTTGGAATAATTATGAAACTAATGGAGGAACATTTTAAATCATAAGTACAACCTTCTCAATGGTTTGGTCAATTCAGGAAAAGTATTGTATGGACTATGCACAAGTTCTTTATTGCTAGTTTTTATGTTTTTATAGGCATTGGAATAGAGTTGGATTGGATGGTGTGAATTTGGTGTTGGAAAAGATCTGTAATCTTGTTTTGCATGTTTGTGAAGTGTTTTTTTCTTATTTCAATCAGGTTTTAGTAGTTTAGAAATTCATTTTGTTTTTGTTAGATTGTTGGTCTTAATAGGGTTGCATTTAAAACATGGGATCTTAGGGCCACCTCCCACCACTGATTTCCTCTCATCTTTTCAATTTGGAACTAGTCTATGTACAATATGTACGAAGAATTAGGGACCTTGGAAGTTTTAGCAAGCATTTATAAAGTGATTCCCTAGGCAAGCAAATACAACTTGGCTAGGGATCACAATTCGAAAAACAAGCAATAGAGAGGATTAAGAGGATAGATACCTCGATCCAAGAATTGAGAAAGTAAGAAGGAGGTCTAACCTAGCTCTATTCCAAAGGAAGTGTCTTGGACAGCTCTCTAAGGTGGTTTTTCAAGACAATAGCCACTAAACCCTTGAAACCCTCATTTTAAGCCTAAAAACATATTTTGGTTGTACAGATAGATTGAGTGTTGGAAAATCACAAAATATCTATGTACTATGAAAAGGGTATCCTTAATGCAAATTTTTTGAGGTGTTGTTAAGGATATTTTCATGATATCTCATTTTGGAGTCATTTGGAGGGCTAATCCTAGTAGCCCATTTTGCAATATTTTGTTGTTTGAATGCTTGTAGAAGGGGTGTAAGAGAAGAAACCCTAGTTGGTCAGGTGAATGACCTAAGGAAGTCCTAAGAGTACCTGGGGTTAGAGAGCAAGGTTGGGTCTCACATTAGAGTTGTATCAGAGCAAGTTAAAGATTTTGGAACAAGTGGTGGATGTTTGTAGCTACTAGAGAATTAGTAGGTGAAGCCAGCTTGATGACAAATGTAGAACTAGCCAATGAAGTTGATGAACAAGGGTAGAAGAATACAGTTCTTGAAGAATCCCTAGTAGATGTAAAGATGAAACTGGATGCATTTGTTGAAGTAGCCAAGAGAAAGGATAAAGAATTTGAAAGGGATAAAGAGGTAGCAGAGGATGATGTAGTCTTTGAACCTAACCTTGTCTTCAATAAAGATCCCTTCTTTAATGCTATCAAAACCCTAAGGGGAAAAGCTTTGGAAGTTGTACCACTTTTCAAGGAAAAGATGGACATAGATGCAGTCGTAGACTAGATAGATAGCATGGAGAACCATTTTGAGTGTGAGTGGGTATCAGAGGTACAAAAGGTTAAATTTTTGAAGTTAAAGATTAGAGGCCCAGCTCTAACATGGTGGAAGTATGTACAAGATAAAAGAATTAGCATGGGTAAGACTCCTATAGCAAATTGAAAGGCTATAGTCACTAAAGTGAAGGAGAACTTCCTACCTGAAGACTTTGAAATTTAGCTCAACAAGAGAAGACAAGGACTGAAGCAAAAAGACATGTATGTGACCTCTTATATTGAGGGATTTTAGAAGTTATGTCTAAGATCCAAGTAGCAAGAAGATGACCCAGTCAAGGCGGCAAGATATCTAGGTGGTTTGAAGTGGAATTTCCAAGAGGAGCTCAGTTTGTGGGCACCTACCACAATTTTAAGATGCCATCAGCTAGTCCAATATTATTATTATTCAGTAATTACAATCCATAATTCCTTACAGCTCAATATTTCCACAAGAAGCTACAATATCACCATTGCATTATGAAATCTTTAACCCTAAGCCTTTTCATACAAGCTTTTACTGCTTAAAAAATTAGGCCTAGAATAATTTGTCCAATAAGCAAAATAGAAGTCAATGCCTTTTACAATCTAAGGTCATTTTTGGCTTCAGGGGCACTACCCTCGAAAACCCCAGTGGGGTCATTTCCCCTTGACCCCACCCTGTACTATGACAAGGAGCACACCTAGGGCGCTACCCCAAGACTTTGCAAGGGTTTTTCCCCTTGACCCTATCTTGTGCCCCCAATCCCCTGTAGAAATAATATGGGTAGAAAATTTTGTCAATTAAACCTCTAATCTGACTAGGCTCCACATCATAATAATCTCCCACTTGGAGACTAATCATGATCCAAAATAATAACCTCCCACTTGGATACTGATCATAGCACTACTAAACCTGTAACTCACATTGGAATACATCAAACCACCTTGGACTTTGTTGTTCTTTTATTTTGTTCAGTCTAGAAGACCAACTAAAACTGGAGAGAAATTCAGCTTCTCCCTTGTCACTACCTTTGTAAACATATATTTTGGATTGTTATCTATATGTATCATGTCTAGCTTTAACTATCCATCATCCAAAATTGACCAAATGAAATGGTACTACAACTATATGTGTTTGTAAGAATTTTCCTTAGGGAAAAATTCACCTAGGAACTAAGAACTCAAACACAAGCACAATTGTAGACTAGAAAGAGAGAGTATGATCAAAATGATGATATATTCATGAGAGTAAACTAGGAGTGCCTATATATAAAGGCCTTTGAGATATATCTAGAATGCCTTCGAATCAGATACATTATATGTCATTCAACTAGGCACATGTCCACCAAATATGGGTTATCCTCTATTTTACACAGAAGTAAGTGTGATAATGAGAGGATAAGGCTACAAGGGTGCAACGCGAAAATTAGTGTTGTAGACAACATGTGCTAAAATAGGTAGTGTGAATAACTATGTTGTCTACATGACAACTCAGTGAATGATGCAAACTCCAGTGTTGTAGACACCATGTATTGAAATAGACTTGCATACTTCTATGTTGTCAACATGACAACTCAAAAAAGTGTGCAAACTCCTAAGCTGTCACAAAATAAAATAATAAAATAATGCATTAACCTAAGTAAACTTAAGTAAGAGTAAATAGTAAATACATATTTACATGAACACCCCCCCTTAAGTGCAACTTAGGGGAATGCCCTTAAGCTTACAAAAACTAGGATGAAGTGCATAATGGGTCCCAGCTACTAGGCCATGTTAGGTACCCATGTACATAATGAAGTGCAATCTTTTATAAAGTGGAGAAAGAGGGAAAACCTCATTGGAAAAACCCTCCCCCAAAAGGAGAGATGAAAAGGGATGCATGGATAGATGGAGTAATCAAGACCTCCCCCCCTCCATTATGACATACATCCATTATATACATAAGTGAAGAATGAGAGAGACAAACCTCATAAGAGGAAAAAGTCCCCCCCATAAGAAAGAAGAGGAAGAGAAACAAGGTAGTTTGCCCCTCCCAAATGAAGAATGATGACCAGTGAGTGATGCTCCAAGGAAGAAGCTGGTCTAAGAATGTAGAATGGCATTCCTCCCCTTTGGAAGAAAAAAAGGCAAATGTACAATCTTGAAGATGTATGGTAGCCCTAAAAGTTGTTTAAGTATCCCTGTGTTGATGTTGATGTTCACCCCTTCCAATTGTGCTAAAAAGAATGAATGCAGATCTGGAAAGGATTTCTGTTGAACCTATTCCAATGAACCATCTATCTCCTCAGCTAACAAAGAGACATTTGACAATTGTTGTTCATAAGGATCCATAATCATACCAACTTGTGAAGATTGATCATTTAGAGAATAGACATGAGGGTGAAAGTGAGCCCTCACGACAACTGTAGAAGGATCATCATCATCAATGAGAAGATGTAAGTCCTCAAGGTTCTCTCCCAAGTCTGTGATTTATGACTCCATGAAAAAACCTACAATGTATGCCATGTAGTCATCAACTAAAGCTGGAGTTGGAAGACAACATGTACCCTGTGGTGCTAAACCTTTCATAGTGGCAATATAAGCATGTGCACTATATTGATGATGTGACCTCTCACTGCAACTATCGATAGAACCCCATGTGTCTGCATCTGTTGAAGCACTATCATTAGTGTCACTATCAGTTTCCATGATGTATGATGTGCAGAGAGGAGTATACGTTAAGCTAGGTGAACTTTCCTCAAAGTGAACATCCTTCTCCACAAAAATCTCATGAGTCTCTAGATCCATAAGTCTGTAAGCCTTAACACCATCTTCATAACTGATGAAAGTACAAGGCCTAGGTTTTGGTGCCTTGCATCCCCTAGCAGATAGGTTTTCCCATGCCAAACAACCAAAGACTCTGAAGTGACTCACAACTAGTTTTCTACCACACCATGCCTCAAAAGGAGACTTTCCATCTAAGGCATTATGAAGAGACTTGTTAAGTATGTGAGTAGCACTACTAATGGCTTCAACTTCAAGCATTGGATCAAGAGACTTGGCTTTAATCATGCAACTTGCCATGGATTTGAGAGTCATAATCCTCAATATTGCAACATCTATCTTATGCAAACTAAATGCTAGTGGATTCTGAAGATCAATCCCCTCAAGTCTGCAAAAGTCTCAAAGTCTTTTGCTTACATATCTATTCTCATTGTCCACTCATAGAACCTTGATGGCTTTCCTTGATTTCTTTTCAACATGAACCTTAAAGGCTTGAAGCTTATGAACCACTTCACTCTTATGATGAAGTAAGTAGACCTATGTGAATCTTGAAAAGTCATTAACAAAAGTAAGGATGTAGCGGCCTTGGCTAACTAATGTCACTAAAAGGGTCCTACTAAAACCATGTGAACCAACTAGACAACCATTGATGCTCTAAAAGACTTGCTTTTATCATACTTCTCCTCAAGATGCATATCCACTGAAAATGATGAACACTCACCTTTAGAAAAGATGATGTTAGGTAGACCTTTGACCATGTATTTTGAGCAAAGTTGTTGAAGAGAGTGGAAGTAAAGATGACCAAACCACTCATGCCATAATGTGGTTTTTGAAGTAGAGTGAGTCAACGAGGCTTGAGAAGGAGACTTAGGTACAAAGTGGAAGAAGGTATAAAGCCTCTCATCATCATTGACTTTCCCAACTACAACCATTGAATCATCTCTGAGATTGTGCACCATCATTGAATCTAGAAGGAACTCAACTTTAAGACCATCTCCAAGGTGAGTGATTTGGTAAACTAAGAGGAGATTGGAGCTAAGGTTTGGAATGCAGAGAACATCTTTGAATTCCCCATTGTCCATTTGCACAAGTCCTTTTCCTTCAACTTCCATTTTAGTATCATCTCCCACAAAGATGTGTGGTACCTTTGACTACTTCAATGAAGAAAAGTCTCCCTTTGAAGAACCCATGTGATAGGAGGCACCTGAGTCAAGTATCCATTCTGAAGAAGAACTTTTGTTTTCCATAAGTTCTTGCCCTTTACCCTTTGAAGAGGTTGGAGTTGAATCCTTGGAAGTACCTGACACTTGAATCTTGTTCATCTTGACTAGATTTTCTAACTCATTTGATAGAAATGTTTACTAAATCTAAGTTTTAATTCATTTTGAGTTATATTTTAGTCTACATTTTTCTTATAATCTAAATGAGTTGTGTAAATTAATGGTGTAAATAAGAAGAATTCCTTGGCTTTCGATGAATATTTTCATAATAATGAGATCTAGAAATGAATATTCATATTCTTAGCATAAAGTGTTAAGATAGATCTAATATAAATATCTAATTCTTGTGAGATAATAGCCCAAAAGATAAGACATTGGCCATCCATTCAAACTGATCTAGTTTGAGAATGCCTATATGGTATAATCCTTTTATAAATCAATCTTTTAAGATTTATTGTTGAAGATCTAAAAATTGAGCTTGTACTTGATTAATGGAGTTTAGGGTTTGATGGATTGGCCATTTATCATTTCTCTTACAGTCCTAGAATTAGAAAAATTAAGGCCAAATTATCTATTATAGGGGAGTCATATTGCGATTTGAATTTTAAAGTGATAGAGAGTGATTTCCCAGGTATATCCACCTAATTTTGCAAACTTCAAAGTGGAGAAGACATCACAAAGTCTTGTCAATTAGTCCTTTCATTTTTTTCCTCAGAATACCTATTATGGTTTCTAGCTAACTCCTAGGTATTTCTCTACTTTTAAAAGGTTGTAAAAAAATTGTCAAATCAAAAGCCAACAAAATGGTGACTCTACTGGGGATACTTGTATTGTTCTATTTTGGTAGACAAATCTTGAGAATAAAAAAAAATTCAATACAATAGGAAGTACACGGCATGGGTTCTATCCAACTAATACCTTATATATCTAGTAGAGTTTTCATTTCCCAAAGTGTATCATGACAGGTTTTTTTGTGTATTGGGTCCTTGTGTCAAATCTACGGTCAACATTCTATTCTTGTGATATTTTCATGTTTCTAGCCATATTAAAGTTTTTCCCCTCAATGGGTGGTGACTCAGTAAAAGGTTTAGTAGCTAATGTTATATTTTAAGTGTGTATAAAATGGTAGATAGAAAGGAAAACACAAGATCATATACAAAGGAACACCTAGAGGTCCATCTATACATAGAACTACCTCAGGTCGATAGGAAGAACCTGCCTAAGAAAAGGTGGTGTAGGAGCACATACGTAGGCTAGTATGAAACCTAGGGCTTCTTTATTTTTGGCATGTATTTATGCTAGCCACATCACTAGTCTAATAAGAGGTCCTATTTGGTCCTTAGGTTTGTTTAAGAGAGTTGGCAAGACTCAAAATGGCCAAGTTGGTATAAGTTGCAACATGTTGTCAACTAGGTGACTTAGGTCCTAGAAAGGGTAAAATGGTCTATTAAGGTTCCTATGGCCTTGGATATGTTATTTGAGGTCATTTAATTCATATTACATGTCCACTTTGTCTTTTGAACAAATTTTGAGGTCTAACTCCAATTTGGGCAAAAGTTGTTGAAATGTTGTCATGTTGTCATGACAAAATTTTCTTGCTAAAAGCAACTTTTTGCAAGTTTGAGTTTGCAATGCTCTAATTTTTTGGAATAGTTATGAAATTTATGGAGGAACCTTTAAGAAAATTAGTATAACCTTCTCAATGGGTTGGTCAATTTAGGAAAAGTAATGTATGGACTGTGCACAATGTCTTTGGTTCTAGTTTTTATGTTTTTGAAGGCATTTGAATTGAGTTGGATTGGATCGTGTGAAGTTGGTGTTGGAAAATATCTGTAATCTTGTTTTGCATGTGTGTGAAGGGTTTTTTTCTTATTTTAATTAGGTTTTAGTAGTTTAGAAATTCTTCTTTTTTGCCAAACTACTAGTCTGAAGAGGGTTGCATTTAAAAGATGGGATCTTAGGGCCACTTCCCACCATTGATTTCCTCTTATCTTTTGGGAATTGGAACTAAGGTCTATGCACAATATGTACCAAGAAGGAGGGACCTCAGACATTTAAGCAAGAATTATTAAAGTAATTCCCTATGCAAGTAAATTCAACTTGGCTAGGGATCACAGTTTGTAAAACAAGCAAGGGAGAGGATTGAGAGGATAGATACCTCAATCCAGGCATTTAGAAAGTAATAAGGAGGTCTAACCTAGCTCCATTCCAAAGGAAGCATCTTGGAAAGCTCTCTAAGGTGGTTTTTGAAGACAATAGCCACTAAACCCTTGAAACCCTCATTTTAAGCCTTAAAAAGTACTTTGGCTATACAGACAGATTGAGGGTTGGAAAATCACAAAATATCTATGTAATATGAAAAGGGTCTCTATAATGCAAATTTTTTGATGGGTTGTTAAGGAGAGTTTCATGATATCTCATTTTTGGGTCATTTAGAGGGCTAATCCTAGTAGCCCATTTTGCAACATTTTGGTGTTTGAACACTTATGGAAGGGGTGTAAGAGAAGAAACCCTAGTTGGTCAAGTGAATGACCTAAGAAAGCCCTTAGAGTACTTGGGGTTAGAGAGCAAGGTTCGGTCTCAAATTAGAGTGGTATCAAAGCAAGTTAAAGATTTGGAAACAAGTGATGGATTTCTATAGCTACTATAGAATCAGTAGGTGAAAATAGCATGGTGAAAAATGTAGAACTAGCCAAGGAAGTTGATGAACAAAGGGAGAAGAATAGAGTTCTTGAACAATCCCTAGCAGAGGTAAAGATGAAACTGGATACATTTACTATAGCAATCAAGAGAAAGGAAGAAGAAGAATTTGAAAGGGATAAAGAGGTATCAAAGGAGGATGTAGTCCCTAAACCTAACCATGTCTTGAAAGAAGAGACCTTATTCAATGCTATCAAAGACATAGGGGGAAAAGCTATGGATGTTATACCACTTTTCAGTGGAAAGATGGACATAGATGTAGTCATAGAGTAGATAGATGGAATGGAGAACTATTTTGAGTGTGAGGCATATCAAATGCAAAAAATGTTAAAATTTCTAAGTCAAGTATTGGAGGCTCAGCTCTAACATGGTGGAAGTATGTACAATATAAATGAATCAACATGGGTAAGACTCCTATAGCTAATTAAAAGGCTATAGTCACTAAAGTGACGGAGAACTTCCTACCTGAAGACTTTGAAATTTAGCTCCACAAGATAAGACAATGATTGAAGCAAAAAAACTTGGATGTGAACTCTTATACTAAGAAATTTCAGAAGTTATGTCTAAGATCCAAGTAGCAAGAAGATGACCTAGTCAAGTTGGCAAGATGTCTAGGTAGTTTGAAGTGGAACATCCAAGAGGAGCTCAGTTTGTGGGCACCTACCATAGTTTAGAGATACCATTAGCTATCCTTATAGGTAGAGGAAAAGAACCAAAGGAAAGAAGATTCCTACTTCAAGGATAAAGGCAAGGGCAGAAACCAAAGAGGACAAGGGAGAGGCTACTAGGGTAGAAGTAGTGCATAGAAGAATCAAGGTGAAAGCAAGTTCACAAAGAAAGCTAGTGATAACTCCTCAAGAGGTGGTTACAATAGGGGAAGAGGCCAGCAAGGAGGATCAAGTAGAGGGAGAGGATCAGGCAGATCTAATTCATACTTTGCAAGTATGAAATGTTACAATCGTGGTCACTTGGGTCATCCAACCTACAAATGCCTAGAGAAGCCTTCTTCTGTTAGGATTAACCTCAGATAGAAATAATAGTTACATACAAATATAACCAATAATATAAAATAATAGATTGCATAGAAGAAAATAAAAGACACCAAAATTTAACATGGTTCACCCAATCCCTAGGCTACATCCACCAGCAACAACTCTAATATTATTATTATATAGTGATTACAATTTGTAATTCTTTACAGCTCAATACCACTACAAGAAGCTAAAATATCACCATTGCATTATGAAATCCCTAACCCTAAGCCTTTTTATACAAGCTTTTACTCCTTACAAAATTAGGGCTAGAATAATTTGTTCAATAAGAAAAATAGAAGTTGATTCCTTTTACAATCTAAGGTAATATTTGGGTAGTGGTGGCATGTTTCTCGCCTGTACTACAATAAGGAGTGCAAATGGGGTGCTACCCCAATACTTCATAGGGGTGATGCCCCTTGACCCCTTCTTGCAACCTCAAACCCCCATTGAAATAATATGGGTAGAAAATTGCGTCAAATAAACCTCTGGGTCTGATAAGGCTCCACATCAAAACAATCTCCCACTTGGAGACTAATTATGCTCCAAAACAATAACCTCCGACTTGGAGACTAATCATAGCACTACTAAACTTGTAGCTCCCATTGGAATATATTAAACCACCTTGGACTTCATTGTTCTTTTATTATGTTCAGTCTAGAAGACCAACTAAAGTTGAAGAGGAATTCAGCTTCTCCCTTGTCACTACCTTTGTAAACATATTTGTTGGATTGTTATCTATATGTATCTTTTCCAACTTTAACTATCCATCATCCAAAATTGACTAAATGAAATGGTACCGTAACTATATGTGTTATGTCTTTGAATGTAGAGTAGAATTCTTCACAAGATGAATGTCACTCTAACTATCTATAATAATAATAATAATAATAATAATAAATCCCTTTGTGGGTGTCCCAACCCTTCCATGAATAATTTAAGCCATATCATCTTAGTGGCTACCTCTATAACAGAAACATACTCTTCCTCTATAGTAGATAAAGCATTAAGCTTCTCTAAACTAGAAACCTAGCTCACTGTTGCCCCAGCAATAGTAAATACATAACTTGTACTACTCCAGTTGGTATCAATATCTCCTACCAAATCTAAGTCAAAATAACCCTATAAATTAGTAGTAAAGCCCCCAAAGCATAAACACTTATTGGATGTACCTTTCAAATATCTAATAATCCATTTAGGGCCCGTTTGTTTGCTGGAATTAACCTAGAATAGGGAAACGGGAATAGGAAAATTGGAATAAATCTATTCCAATTTTGGTCCAATGCAAGAATAAATCTAATTTCAAAAAATACTTGGAATTCGATTTATTCTCATTTTGGGCCAAAATTGGAATAGATTTATTCCAATTTTCCTATTCCTGTTTCCCTATTCCAAGTTAATTCTAGCAAACAAATGGGCCCTTAACTAATTTCAATGCTCAATTCTTGGATAACTCATATACCTGCTAACAACTCCCACTACATGTGAAATATCTGGCCTTATACATACCATAGCATACATCAAGCTTTGTATAACTAAAGTATAAGGTACCTTGGACATCTTGTCCTCCTCTTCTTGTGTCTTTGGATACATCTCCTTAGTCAACTTCAAATGACCAATGAAAGGTGTGTTGATAGCTTTAGCATTCTCCATAGAGAAATGTTACAACACCTTCACAATATAATCAGCCTAAGATAATGTCGATTTCCTATTCTTCCTATCTCTTCAAATCTTCATACCAAAGATTTTTTTGCTACCCCCAAATCCTTCATAGCAAATGCATACATGCTAACTGGCATTTTAGCCCCTTAATGTGATCCATGTTAGACCTAACTACAAGCATATCATCAACATATAAACATAAAATAATTAAGTTTTCATCATCCAACCTCTTTAAATAAACACAATGATCTAAATGACACCTACTATATCCATGTTCATGCATAAAACTGTCAAATTTCAGATACCATTGTCGAGGTGCTTGCTTCAATCCATAGAAAACTTTTCTTCAATCTGCACACTAATTTCTCCTTACCTTTAACCTCAAATCCCTTTAGTTATGCCATATATATCACTTCATCCAAATCACCATGAAGAAAGGTTGTTTTAACATCAAGCTGCTCCAAATGCAAATCTTCAATAGCTACAATACTTAAAACAGTGTGAATAGAAATCATTTTAAAAACAAGAGAGAATATCTCATCAAAATCAAAACCTTTTTCCTATGCAAATCCTTTTACAATTGACTTAGCTTTAAATTGTTTCTTACTTCCATTCTCTTCTTTTAACCTATAAACCTATTTAATTTGTAAAGCCTTTTTACATGTAGGCAACTTGCATTAATCTCATGTCTTATTTTTTAGCAAAAGAGTAAATTTCTTAGATTTCATTCTAGACTCCCACTGAATCTAAGTATCCACCTATATAGCTTCATCATAATATTTAGGTTCACTAGCATTAGTAAGTAAAATAGAGTACAAAGAAGGAGAAAATCTTTTCGTAGGTCTACTTAGCCTTGTTAACTGCCTACCATTCACTAGGGTGTGTGGTAATTGTTGTTGTATTTGTTGCAAATCATGAGGAACTACTAGAACATCATCTTTTGGAGTATTATCCAACACTACATAATCATCTTCTTTCTTCTCATGTTTCTGCAATAGATCTTTATACAACACTTTCTCATTGAATATGACACTGCTTCTTACAATTTTACAATTTTCAAACTCCCAAAGCCTATAACCAAATTCATCAATTCCATATCCATAAAATACACATTTATTTGACTTAGCTTCTAGCTTGGTTCTATTTTCAGAATCTATATGAGAAAATGCTTCACAACCGAAGGTTTTGAGAAAATAATAACTCACCTTCTTATCAATCAATGCTTCCTCTAGAATACCACAATCCAAAGGAGTAGATTGGATCTCTATTAATCAAATATATAGAAGTATTGATAGCCTCTACCCACATATTAAAGGGGAACCCTGCATGCACCTTCATGCTTCTTGCATGCTCCATTATAGTCCTGTTCATGCATTCAGCCACTCCATTTTCCTATGGAGTCCTTGGAATAGTTTTTTGTCTATGAATACCATTAGTGGATTAATAATCTTCATATTCATGACTGTATTATTCACCATCATTATCAAATCTCAGACATTTTAGTTTCTTACTAGTCTCATTTTCAACCAAGCATTTCTATTTCTTAAAAGTTTGAAATACATCAAATTTTTGTTTAAGAAAATAAACTCATACTTTTCTAGTTGCATCATCAATAAATGTAACATAATAATGAGAGCCGCCAAGGGAAGATGCCTGAGTTGGTCCCCATAAACCTATATGCACAAGCTCTAATCTCTCACTTTTCTTTTCCTTCCCAGTCTTCACAAAACTCACTCTATTTTGTTTTCCATAGACACAATTTTCTTAGAAATCCATATTAACACATTTTAATCCTAGTAGAACTTTATTTGAATGAATTAATTTCATACCTTTCTCACTCATGTGCCCAAGTCTATTATGCCATAGCACTATATGAGAATCTATAGAAACTGTTTCTTCTCCCTGCTCAACAGCAACAAGTGTTCCTGAACATTCATTTTTCTCTGAAACAATCAAAGTAGAAGTTACAATATGACCTATACAAAGATATAAGGTGACTAATTTCACACCTTGTGCTACTAAAAAAGAACCTTTTAAAACCTTCCAATTTTTATCATTAAAAGTAACTACACAATGCTCATCACCGAGTTCCCTTCCTGAAATTAAATTCCTGCTTAGTTTGGAACATGTCTTACCTCATGTAGTAGCCAATGATTCCCATTTTGCAACTTAATCTAAACTTTTCCTTTTCCAACAATCTAACAGGGTTCATTATCCCCCAAATAAACAAGCTTAAAATTTCCTTGGACATAATTAATAAAATAACCTCTATGAGGTGTAGCATGAAATGAAGCACTAGAATATAAAACCCATGAACCACCGATACTTTCTAAAGAAAGAAGTAAAAACTCCTCTTTGGATTTTTTACTTACCACATTTTCCTCATTTTTACCTTCTAGCCTACCTCCTTCATTGTTCTTTCAGTCCAAAAATCTTTCTTATTATGCCCTGGTTTACCATAGTACCAACAATATCTTACTCCTCCTGATTGAGACCTCTTCCCCTTTGACTTTCCTCTTGATTTCCCACAACTTTTGAAATTCTTTCCTCTCTTAGTCATTTTGCCTCTTCTTTGTGCATTCAAAGCACTTCCTAATGTAGATCCACCTAAGGTTTTCCAACAAGTTTCCTCACTCAAAATAATACCAATCACGTCATCAAATTTTAGTGTATTAGATCAAAAAACAAAATTACTTATGGCCATTACCAAGCCATTACAGCTTTCAGGCAAAGAACACAAAGTCAAGAGAGACCTAATTTCTTCATCACAATTAATACCCATAGAAGATAACTGGCTAGTAATAGTATTAAACTCATTTAAATTATTTACAATAGATCCACCTTCTGTCATTTTCATATTAAATAAATGCTTCATGAGAAATACCTTGTTTGAAGGGGAGGGCTTTTCATACAATTTTGCTAGGGTTTCATCAACTCTTCCATCATCTTTGCTTTTGTAATGTTAAATATCACTAATGGTTCCAAGCATAATTGAATGCTTCCAAGTGCCTTTCTATCAAAAATCTCCCAGTCCTCATCTAACATAGTTCTAGATTTTCCTTCCAACAGCTTCCATAAATCCTTCTGGTAAAGATAGTCCTCCATTTGTATCTTCTATAACTAAAAGTTATTCCCATTAAATTTCTCCACCTTTAGCTTACCTTCATCTGTCATCACTCCCACTCAACTGTGAGACCTTCCTATAGAGGATTGCTAAAAAAAATGACAACAATCTAGATGAAAAAAAATGACAACCATCTAGCTCTAATACCACTTGTTAGGATTAACCTTAGATAGAAATAAGAGTTACATGGAAATGTCACCAATATTTTTAAAAAATAGATTGCATAGAAGAGAAAACAAGACACCAAGATTTAACATGGTTCACCCAATCCTTGGGCTATGTCCACCAACAACAAGTCCAATATTATTATTATCTAGTGATTACCATCTGCAATCCATTACAACTCAATACCGCTGCAAGAAGCTACAATATCACCATTACATTATGAAATCTCTAACCCTAAGCCTTTTTATACATACTTTTACCACTTTCAAAATTAGGGCTAGAATAAGTTGTCCAATAAGAAAAATAATAGCCAACGCCTTTTACTATATAAGGTCATTTTTTCCTTCAAGGACACTGCCCCCAAAAACTCCTACTGGGGCATTGCCCCTCGACCCAACCTTTTACTATGATATGGAGAGCACCTAGGGCACTACCCTAGGACCCTATGAGGGTCCTACCCCTTGACCCCACCTTAGGGGCATTGCCTTAAAACCCCAATAGAAATAATATGAGGAGAAAATCACATTGAGTAAACCTCTAAGTCTGATTAGGCTCAACATCACAAAATCTTTCTCAAATCAAGATAAAATAATGGCATAGGTGCAAGTGGATTGTAACAAAGAGTTTGATGTAGATCATATTGAATCTTAAAAAGGTTAGAACCTCATGTTTAGGAGAGTTTTGATCAAACAACCAGCTCCCAATCAACCTAAACATAGGAGGGCATTATTTAGGATAAAATGCAAAATCCTAGGAAAAGTGTGCAAAGTGGTGGTAGATTTTGGTTCTACTGATAATGTAATATTAGAGGAGACTATTACCAAGTTGAAATTGTAGAAGATACCTCACAAGATTACTTGGCTTAACAAGGGACAAATCATCACTAGTGAATCAGCAAGCTTGGGTGGAATTCTCCATAGCAGGATACAAGGACAAACTGTTGTGTGATGTTTTTCCTATGGATGCTTGTTATCTTTTGGTAGGTAGGCCTTGGAAATTTGATAGGTAAGTTTTATATGATGGTAGAATAACACCAATCACATCATCAAATTTTTAGGTATTAGATCAAGAAATAGAATTACTCGCATCCAATTCCAAGCCATTCCAGCTTTCTAAAAAAGAACATAAAATCAATAGAGCCCTAATTTCTTCATCAAAATATACATTCACAGAAGATAATAGACTACTAACCATACTAAATTCATTTAAAATGATCTACAATAGATCCACCTTCTTTAATCTTCATATTAAACAAATGCTTCATGAGAAATACCTTATTTCAAGTAGAGAGATTTATAGCTTTTGTAAGGTTTACGTCAAATCTTCTATCATCTTCACTTTTTTAATGTTAAATTTCACTAATGGTGCTAGGCATGATTGAATATTCCAAGTGCCTTTTTGTCCAGAATCTCCCAGTCCTCATCTAACATACTTTTGTGTTTCTTGGCTTTTCCTTCCAATGGCATCCATAAATCCTTCTGATAAAGATAGTCCTCCATTTGCATTTTCCATAACTAAAAGTTATTCTCAACCTTCATCTTACCCTTATCTTCCATTGCTCCCACTCAACCATGAGACCTTCCTACAAAAGATAGCTTTTTTTCTAATTAATGACAATCTGGGCTTTAAAAAATAACAATAGTCTAGCTCTAATACCACTTGTTAAGATTAAGCATGGGAAAAAATAAAAATTACATGAAAATATAACCAATATCAGAAAATAATAAATTGCACAGAAGATAACACAAGACACAAGGATTTAACATGGTTCACCCACAGTAAGTCCAATATTATTATTATTTAGTGATTACAATTTGTAGTCCCTTACAGCTCAATACTGGCACAAGAAGCTACAATCTCATCATATATTATGAAATCCTTAACCCTAAACTATTTTATACAAGCTTTTTTTGCTTACAAAATTAGGGCTAGAATAATTCATCGAATAGAAAAAATAATAGAAGATTCCTTTTACACTAGTGAGTCATTTTTTTCTTCAAGGGCACTGACCCAAAAAAATCTTGTGAGGGCATTGCCCCTCAACCCCACCCTGTACTACGACAAGGAGTACACCTAGGGTGGTACCCTAGGACCATGCGAGGGGTGTTTCCCCTTGACCCCATCTTGGTGATTCTTCCCCCAAACCCCTTGGAAATAATTTGGGGGGAATCCATGCCGAATAAAGCTCTGAGTCTGATTAGGCTCCATATCACAACAGACATGACTCGGTCTATAACATTCAAGTAGGTCCTCAGGGAGAGTTTTTGAGTTAGTGCCAATAATTTTCCTCAACTACTAATGTGAAACTTTTTTACATTGGCTTTTATCGTAACCCTCAACTTTTTCATATAAATAAAGGTTTTCTTACATCAAACCCTTTAAAATCACTTTCAAAGATTGATGTTTTTTAAAGGAACACATTCCTTGTAGAAATATTCAAACTCTAATATACAAGCTACAACACTATTTCCCACCCATGATTCTTGTATAACCTTACATCTCATCCATCCTTGAAGTCGTGGATCTCTATTTCCTTATTTTTTATTTAATCTTCTTTACTGAAATCCATTAATTATTTCTTCACAGCCACAACTCTTTATCTTATTATGATGTCTTGTTTCCATCTTCATTTCTTAAATTTTCATCAAACACATTTATTAAACTTGTTTTATAGAATTTTCTTTTGTAAAAGGCGAATATTTATGGTTTCTTATTTCTATCTTCACCTCTTAAGCTTTCATCACATCACACATATATTCAATTATAACAATCTCCTTCACAAAAAATATGGTGTCCCTTTTTCCCAAACTACAACTTTGTGTCCTGAATAAAAATCATTAATTTAAAAGCAAAAATAAAATGAAGGAATGCAATGCAAGTGAATCCTATTTTTAAAAGAGGTGGTAAGTCAAAAGAAAACTTAACCTTAGAGGAGTAGCTATTCTTTGAATCACTTCAATAACTTCAAGAATGTATTCACAATCTAGAAACTAACAAAAACTAGACGTGTTTTTTTTTTAATGTTTTTTTTTTCCATTAAATTGAAATAATCATTTCCAAACATTGAGTTGAGAGAGCAGATCTTCGGCCTTAAGCTTGAGAACATCATTGTTAGTGGTCATAGCTTGAATTGATAAATAATCTAGATTAAGAGAGGTTCTTTTTATGATCTCCTCTAACATAAATCACATAAGAATACATAGAATCATAAACATTGACTATAGAAAAAAATTGAAAATTTTAAATACTATAAGCTTTTTTTGATATACAAAAAAAAAAATTGAATCTTATAAATTCTCCAAATTTAGATGGGAATGATCACAATTCATATCAATATAGAACCTCTTCTAAAAAACATGTCCACCCATTAAAGTTTAACAAATCTAATTTTGATACAAGCCATAATTACATAAACAAAGTTTAAATGCCCTAAATAACCCAAATTGAAAGAAGAATGCATTCAAATTTTACATCACTACGTAAACCTTTTCCAAAAATTTGGCCACCCATTAAGTTGATAGTCTATAATAAATGACTTTGACTTCAGCATCAGGTAAATCAAGATCATTGTATTTGCACACTCTATGTCCCTCTACTGCAACTAGAACAACCCTCATATTCATTCTTTCTTCTTTACCATTTATTGATTTATTAGAGAAAGATGTTGCAACATCATGACAAGGTGCATTTGGATCAGCCATATAGTTCTCAAAATAAATCATATCCTTGGCTTTGAAAACACAAGCCTCAATAATCTTTCCATGTTTGTTATGGAGATGTTTCACAATGAATATATATGAGAGAAAGAGATGTCAAAAATATATAAATATATGTAATATTACTTTATATATATACATACATATATATATATATATATATATAAAATATATCACGTATATATATTAAGTATATATTATAAATATAATATATGCTTATTTATATGTATTATATGTATTAGGTGTATTACATATATGCAAGGATAAGTTATTATGTGTGTGTGTGTGTGTGTGTGTGTGTGTGTGTGTGTGTGTGTGTGTGTGTATGTGTGTGTGTGTTTATTTATTTATTTATATGAGAGGAAGAGATGTCAAACAAAATATAAATATATGTAATATTACTTAATATATATGTAATATATATATTACATATATATATTAAGTATATATTATAAATATAATATATGCTTATTTATATGTATTATATGTATTAGGTGTATTACATATATGCATGGATAAGTTTATATATATATATATATATATATATATATATATATATATATATATATAACTTATATAGGTAATTTATATTCTTGGTTATCTTATTTTTATATTCTTGTTTACCTCTTTTTCTTGTGTGATGTTCTTTTGTTTAGTCATTCACCCCAATTGTTTTGTTTTGTTTTTATTTTTATATTTATTATTAATTGGTTTAGCTTCGGAGTTTGTGCAATCCTTTTTACCTATTCTCCTTTATTTGGTGAGTTTTTGCTAAATCTGCTACTTACTTTATTTGACATCTCTTGCTCTCTCATCTTGTTCTCATCCTGCATATATATATATATACTTACTTTGTTTGACATCTCTTGCTCTCTCATCTTGTTCTCATCCTGCATATATGTAAAATATATATTACATATATATATTAAGTATATATTATAAATATAATATATGCTTATTTATATGCATTATATGTATTAGGTGTATTATAGTTATGCATGAATAAGTTTATGCTTATATATATATATATATATATATATATATATATATATATATATATATATATATATATATATATATATATATATATATATATATATATATATATATATATATATATATATATATATATATATATATATATATATATATATATATATATATATATATATATATATATATATATATACACGTATATATACACGTATATATATATATACATGTTATATATACACGTGTATATATATGTGTGTGTATATACATGTATATATATATATATACATGTATATATATATATACATGTATATATATATATATATATACATGTATATATACATGTATATATATATATATACATGTATATATATATTAATTGGTTTAGCTTCGGAGTTTGTGCAATCCTTTTTTCCTATTCTCCTTTATTTGGTGAGTTTTTGTTAAATCTGCTACTTACGTTATTTGACATCTCTTGCTCTCTCATCTTGTTCTCATCCTATATATATATATATATATATATATACTTACTTTGTTTGACATCTCTTGCTCTCTCATCTTGTTCTCATCCTACATATATGTAAAATATATATTACATATATATATTAAGTATATATTATAAATATAATATATGCTTATTTATATGCATTATATGTATTAGGTGTATTATAGTTATGCATGAATAAGTTTATGCTTATATATATACATGTATATATATATACATATACATACATGTATATATATACATATACATACATGTATTTATACATGTATATATATGTATATATATACATATATATACATGTATAAATACATGTATGTATATGTATATATATACATGTATATATACATGTATAAATACATGTATATATACATGTATATATATATACATACACATGTATACACATACACATATGTATATGTATATATGTATATGCATATATACGTATATATGCATATACACATATATACGTATTCGTATATATGTATATGCATATATACGTATATATGTATATGCATATATATGTATATACATATATATGCATATACATTTATACGTATACGTATATATGTGTATATGCATATATACGTATATATGCATATACATATATAAGTATATATGCATATATGTATATGCATATCTATGTATATTCATATATATTTATATACATATATGTATATCTATATATATATATATATATGTATATAAATATATATGAATATACATAGATATGCATATATACGTATATATGCATATACAATATATGTATATACATATATATATATATATATATATATAGATATACATATATGTATATAAATATATATGAATATACATAGATATGCATATATACGTATATATGCATATACAATATATGTATATACATATATATACATATATATGTATATATATATATAATTTATATAGGTAATTTATATTCTTGGTTATCTTATTTTTATATTCTTGTTTACCCCTTTTTCTTGTGTGATGTCCTTTTGTTTAGTCATTCACCCCAATTGTTTTGTTTTGTTTTTTATTTTTATATTTATTATTATTTGGTTCAACTTCAGAGTTTGTGCAATCCTTATATATTACATATATATATTAAGTATATATTATAAATATAATATATGCATATTATATGTATTATATGTATTAGGTGTATTACAAATATGCATGGATAAGTTTATATATATATATATATATATATATATATATATATATATATATATATATATATATATATTCTTGGTTATCTTATTTTTATATTCTTGTTTACCCTTTTTTCTTGTGTGATGTCCTTTTGTTTAGTCATTCACCCCAATTGTTTTGTTTTTTTTTTGTTTTTATATTTGATATTATTTGGTTCAGCTTTGGGGTTTGTGCAATCCTTTTTTCCTATTCTCCTTTATTTGGTGAGTCTTTGTTGAATATGCTACTTACTTTGTTTGAGATCTCTTGCTCTCTCATCCTGATGATGGATTACGTAGTGTGATTCGAAACGTTGATGGTAAAAATCTCCACACAATCTAATCCAGAAACTAATTTACATAACCAAGTTCAAAATTTATATTAAACTCAAGCACATTAAAATTCAAATTAAGGAATGGAATAGCAAACTATTCAAGAGCATATTTCAAGAGAAAGATCAAGTCAAAACTAAGCTGCAAGACATAAATGAACACGTTATTCTACATGGACTAGATATTGCTACATTCATATCATAGAAAGAGTTATAAAGTGAATAGGAAGAGCCTTGTAAAAGAGAGGAAGTGTATTGAAGAGAAAATTCATGTGAACTATGGCTCAAGGAAGGCTATGAAAATAAAAATTTCTTCCATGCTTCTATAAAACAAAGATAAGAAACCAATGCCATTTTCTCTATTCAAGATGCAAACTTAGGTAACTTTATTGTTAGATTTTTTTTAAAGTTACTTCAACCCCCTCCACAGATCACCTCAGCTCATATAAAAATAAATAAACTACTACATAGTATCCCGAAGATGATATATAAACAAGAAAACTATTCACTCATGGCCCCTTTCAAAATTAATGAGATAAAAAAATATGGCATTTTCCATCCTACCTGATAAGGCACCATGACCTAATGGATTTACATCCCTCTTTTATAAAAAATGATGAGACATTATTGTACCCTTTTTTATTTTAAGCGATGGAAGAGTCTAGAAGAGGAAAACTTATGTTGAGGAATTTCAATACCACAAATATAGATCGCATACCTAACGTCGAGAACCCTAGAACCTTTGCAAATTTTGTCCCAATATCATAATGTAATAAATTTACAAAAAAAAATTGCAAAAGCTATATACATGAGATTGTGGTAATTTGTTCCAAGCATCATAATTTTGGACATAGGTAGTTTCGTACCAAGAAAAGAAACAATGGAAGGTGTGTTGGTAGGACATGCAATATTGCACTCCATGAATGGTAGTCAATCAACACAATTTTTCAAAAAAATTAATATGATAAAGGCATGTGATAGAGTGAATTAGGATTTTAATTTAAAGTTCTAGCAAAATTTGGCTTCTCAAAAAATTGATCTAAATGGGTAAGGGCATTCATAGTAGGTGCTTGGGTTTCAATCATCATCAATGGAATTTTAATAGGCTTTTTCCCTCAGTGCAAGTGGTGAGGTAGGGGGACCCATTGTCTCCAATTATATTTATCATCATGGTTGAGGTTATTAGTCAAAGTACAATGAAATTAAAAGGGTAGGGATTGTGGCTTGGGGCCTAGATTGTAGGAATGAATATTTTGGTAACACTCTCTTTATTTTCTAATGATATGTTGCTTTTGGTAAGGCATCCCTCCAAGAAGAAAGAAAAATTAAGAGTATATTAGATTTATAGACTTTAAGTTCTAGACAACATAAGTGCACAAAAACCTAAAATCTACTTGCTTAATGTAAATGATTATCTTGCTACTCGAATTGTTAACATCTTAGATTTCACACTTGACTATTTACCATTGACACATTTGGGCATCCCTTCTATGTGGGAACAAATAAGTCAACCTATTGGTTAGTTGTCATTAAAAGGATTAAGAATATAGTTTTTCCTTGGAAATCAAGGTGGTTGTCTCTATCTAGTAGGATATTGCTGATAAAACCAATCTTAGCAAAAATCCCTAACTACTATTTAGTTATGCTTAAAGCCCCTATAGCAGTGATACGTCACATTGAAAAACTAATTAGAGAATTTAAATGGAAATGTAATCTCGTAGAGGATAAAAAGATACATCTTATCTCCTTGCAAGACATGGCTAAATCTAAGGTTTCAAGGAGAGTGAGTCTTCGTGATTTGAATAAAAGGAATAAAGCATTTGGTGGTAAATTAGTTTGGAAGATTATATTTAAAATTGAACAGCAAGTGGTGTCGGATCATGTAGTAAAAATATTAAACTTTTGACTTCAAAATCAATTTCATTAATTCATACCTAATTCATCTCATAGATTTATCAATAAAACTGTATTGTTGAAACATAAATGATATACATCACATCCATAAAATTCTAACACATAATACAATGATTTGGTTACTAAAAATATGAAGGTAAAATTGGGGTGGGGATATAACCCACAAATCTTCACTATTGCAACAATAAAGTTAATCTATTAAGGTTACAATGTTTGATCATAAAATATGATCTACCCTGTGAGGGGTCTACCCTATTAAAATCTTAAGAGACTATAAGGTCTCATCTTGTTAAAGGATTTTATGCTCACAATAAAGTAAGGACTATTTTAGGAGACTTAAATAGGCCTGTTATGGCCAGTCTATTAAGAGATTTACCCTGTCTCAATTACAAAATAATAGAATCAGTACCTAAGAAGGACTCTATTAAGGATGTGCCTAAGAAGGATGAGAGCCATGGGCTGGAAGAGGGAAACTAGCCCTGTGTCTTTTCTTTATTTTCTTGTGTTTATGATTATGCCTATGAACTTGGTACCCCATGGGGTCTTTATGTTTATGTTGATTAAGGGGACTTATAGTAGTTGTTGTTTTATTTTACATTTTTGTATGCATATTAGTTTAAAGACTGATAGTATAGTTAAGTTGACTATGGACAAATATTGTTTTTTAAAGTTTAAATTTGGTATTGGTTAGTTGACTATGAGGTTACCTTTGATTGATTTATTAGCCTTTTTCTACTTCGGGGTGAACCCCCTTTCTTTTTGGCTACTATCAATTACTTTAAAAACTGATTTAGTACCTGACCCTTTGTTTGCTTTGTAAGCTAATCTTGGGTCTCCTCTTTCATGTATCTCATATTTGATTCCCCTATATGATATCTCTGGTCAGTCCTTCACTACTCTGATTTCTCTCTGCTTTATCTACTCTTGAAATTCTCCTTCACATGTACATACTTCTTATGCATTTCAATATGCTTGAAATCCCTACCTTCCACTTGTAGTGATTCTAAATTTAGAATCCTCATTAAATAGACATTCTATGATGTTTCTAGATCTTGATTGACGACATAAAATTTTCTATCTTTTTCTTTTTACATCCCTTTTTTTATTGGTTTAATTGTATTCCTCGGGATCTTTACCTTCTTTAATGATGCATAATCAAAATCTTAGTTGTCACTATGCATATTAAATCTTATAGAAAGTTTGGCCAAAAAAGCTAACATATGAATTTGTCCCATTACAAACTCACATATCAAAACTAAATTACATGGCACTTGAATGCTCTGACACTCAGTCATGCATAAACCTTTATGCTATCACTCAGCTTCTATATAATTATTTTCTTGGCTCTTTATAACTTTTCAATATGCTTGGTCTTTGCTGAATTTCTTGGGGCATACTTCTTCTCGACTCAAATATCTGCTCAGTCTCTACTAAATGCTCGGTACTCACTAGATCACTTAGTATAAGTGTTGTATGCTTGGTTTTTACTAGATAAATCAATCATAGTAATGACCTTGCAATATTTTGTAATAAATGACTTGCAAATGCCTAAGTGTTTGGACAATAATCGGCAACATAGGCTTAGAGATCAACAATATTTGCAATCCTTAACCCTCCCAAGGTTTTTCCAATTTGGAACTATGTAATGTAATTTTGAGATATAGTTTCAAACAATATAACATAGAAAGTGCATAACGGGCTTAAGGTACTATATTGGATGGATTCTTGGAATGGAAAAACTCTATTAGCCCAAACACCTTTGTTTTAGGATATTATGAATATTGCATTAATAACATGAGGGGATAAACTGATACATTATGTCATTTTTGTTGAAATATTCTCAAGAAAAATCACTTGGAAGGATACTTCAAACTTAACATTAGATGAGCAGCAAAAGGTCTATTTGAAGCATCTACTTACTGAATGTGAAGTATTCTTCTCAAAAAATGAGGATGTTCTTAGATGGGTCATGGGAAATAATGGTGAGAACAATATCAAGGTAGGTTATCGAGCTATGAAACATATTGAGAATGTATGTGAGGCCCACAACTATACCTTACACTCTTTTTTTGGAACAATGTAGTGCTACAAAAAGCTTTTTCCTTGGTTAACACTAAAGAAGTGGATTCTTATGAGTGATAAATTAACCATGCTCTGAATAACACAACTTTTAATAATTTTATGATGTGAATAAATTGAAACTCTTGATCACAATTTATTAGATTGTGCATTTTCTATGCAACGTCGGCAATTTGTTTTTTTCAAAACTATGTTATTGTATGCCACTACCTAATAACTTATGGGCTTTTTCTTCAATCATGGCGTTACTTGTTTTTAGAATCATTATTTAATAGCATATGAAAATGTGTCCATGTAGTTATGGTATGGAAAATATGGTGGGAGCATAATACACATATATTTAGACATGAATCTTCTTCTTTGAGCCAAGTTCAAGGTTGACTTGAGCTAAATATTGTGGAGACAATGATTACATATTTGATAAATAGCAAATACAACAATCATTGTTTTCCTTGAGAAGGAAGCATGTTGAGAACATGGAAAGGGTTAGATATCCCAATGATAACAATTCCTAATCCTAAAGGCCAACACATAGTAGACAAAGCATCTATAAAATAGATTCCTCCTCAACATGTTTTTTGTAAAATTAACTTTGATGGTTCATCCCATGATAACCTAGGTCATTTTAGGGTTGGGGTTTTCTTAAGGGATCATTATGGGTGACTATTGGTTGTCAAAACTTTCCCATTATCCCTAGGTACAAACAATGTTTATGAGGTACAAGCATTGGTAAAAGGAGCAATATTGGTAAAACAAGGAAAAATGCTCACATTACAAGGAACAAAGTTGATCTTGAACATCCAAAATGATAGTTGTTCAATTTTGGATCTCTCCAACATGTAATTGTTTTGTCTTAAATGGAAAAGTTTTTTTTTTTTTTTTTTTTAAACATGTATCCTCCCATCTAAAGCTTGTTACAATCCTTATTCTATTAAAGGATTTCCAAGATGTGGAGTGAGGGTCCGAGAATCATTTTCTGAACAAGTCTAGTTTTTTTTTTTTGGGTCAGTCCATATTTACCATATATTCTTTTTCCAAGATAGATTAAAAAAATGTTAATAGTTTATGGTCTAATTTAGTTTTCTCTGATAGGAGTTAACATATAATAGTATATTTTTCAAATAAAGTTATATAAAGATGCAAAAAAGTTATCTATACATTTTAGATCTCATCTCTTCTTTCGTTACCAATTAATTCTTTGAGATTTGATAGTAAAGCTTACTTAATCTTAGTTGTAATTCATTTTGAGTTATAT
This sequence comes from Cupressus sempervirens, assembly GCA_028749045.1. Taxonomy (NCBI): domain Eukaryota; kingdom Viridiplantae; phylum Streptophyta; class Pinopsida; order Cupressales; family Cupressaceae; genus Cupressus; species Cupressus sempervirens. The sequence continues at coordinate 609,288,933 of CM053787.1, read as the reverse complement.
TTCAGTCTATAATTTTCTTATAATCTAAATAAGTTATTTAAATTCTTGATGTAAATTGGAAGAAATTCTTGGTTTTCAATGAATATTTTGATAAGAATGCAATCTATAATTGAATATTCATATTCTTACCACAAAGTGTTAAGATAGATCTGATATAAATGTCCAATTCCTGTGAGATAATAGCCTATTAGATAAGACACTTGCCATCCATTCAAACTTATCTATTTTGCGAATGTCTATATGGTATAATCCTTTTGTAAATCAATCTTTTAAGTTTTATTGTTGAAGATCTAAAAAGTGAACCTATACTTGATTCATGGAGTTTAGGGTTTGATGGATTAGTCATTTATCATCTCTCTTATAGTCCTAGAATTAGAAAAATTAAGGCCAAATTATCTGTTATAGGGGAGTTCTTATTTTGATTTGAATTTTAAAGCGATAGAGAGTTATTTCCCATGTATACCTGCCTGAATTTTGCAGAGTTCAAAGTGGAGAAGACATCATAGAGTCTTGTCAGTTGGTCCTTTTATTTTGTTCCTCAAAATACCTATTCTGGTTTCTAGCTAACTCCTAGGTTTTTCTCTACTTTTTAAATGTTGTAAGAATTCTGTCAAATCAAAAGCCAACAAAATGGCGACTCTACTAGGGATACTTTTATTGTTCTATTTTGCTAGACAATCCTTAAGAATTGAAAATTTTCTAATATAGCAGGAAGTACATGGCATGGGTTCTATCCAAATAATGCCTTGTCTATGTGATATATTTTTCATTTCCAAAAGTATATCATGACAAAAAAAAAATTTATTGGGCCATTGTGTCAAATCTAGAGTCAACATTCTATTCTCGTGATATTTTCTTGTTTCTAGCTATATTAAAGTTTTTCCCCTCAATGGATCGCGACTCACTATAAGGTTTAGTAGCTAGTGCTATGTTTTAAGTGTGTATAAAATGGAAGATAGAAGGGAAAACACAAGAGCATATACAAAGGCAAACCTGGAGGTCCCTCTAGAGATAGAACTACCTTAGGTGGGTATGAAGAACCTGTCTAAGAAGAAAGGTAGTGCAGGAGCACCTAGGTAGGCTAGTATGAAATCTAAGGGTTCTTTATTTTTGGCATGTAGTGATCCTAGACACATCACTAGTCTAATAAGAGATCCTATTTGGTCCTTAGGTGTGTTTGTAAGAGTTGGCAAGAGCCAAAATGGCCAAGTTGCTAGAAGCTGCAAAATGTTGTCAAATAGGTGACTTAGCTCCTAGAAAGGGTAAAATGGTCTAGTAAGGTTCCCATTTCCTTAGATATGTTATTTGAGGTCATTTTATGCATGTTACATGGCTACTTTTTCTTTGGAACAAATTTGGAGGTATAACTCCAATTTGGGTAAAAGATGTTGAAATGTTGTCATGTTGTCATGAGAATATTTTCTTGCTGAGAGCAACTTTTTGCAAGTTACAATTTGCAATGCTCTAACTATTTGGAATAGTAATGAAACTGATGGAAAAACCTTTAAAATCATGAGTACAGCCTTCTCAATGGGTTGGTCAAGTTACAAAAAGTACTGTACAGACTATGCACAACATCTTTGTTGTTAGTTTTTATGTTTTTGAAGGCATTTGAATAGAATTGGATTGGATGGTGTGAATTTGGTGTTGGAAAAGCTCTCTAATCTTTTTTTTCATGTGTGTGAAGTAATATTTTCTTATTTCAATTAGGTTGTAGTAGTTTAGAAATTCATTTTGTTTTTTCCAGACTGCTAGTTTGAATGGGGTTGCATTTAAAACATGGGATTTTAGGGCCACTTCCCACCATTTATTTCCTCTACTATTTTGGGATTTTTAACTAAGTTCCATGTAAAATATTTACCAAGAAGGAAGGTCCTTAGAAGTCTCAACAAGAATTTATAAAGTCATTCCCTAGGCAAGCAAATGCAACTTGGCTAGGGATTACATTTAGGAACATAAGCAACGGAAAGGCTTGAGAGGATAGATACCTCAATCCAAGCATGTACAAAATAAGAAGGAGGTCTAACCTAGCTCCATTCCAAAGGAGGTGTCTTGGAAATCTCTCTAAGGTGGTTTTTGAAAACAATAGCCACTAAAAACCCTCATTTTAAGAATAAAATAGTGATTTGTTTTTATAGACAGATTGGGGGTTGGAAAATCACAAAATCTCTATGAACTCTAAAAAGGGTATCCGTAATTTAAAAAAAATTGAGAGGTTGTTAAGGAGATTTTCATTATATCTCATTTTTTATTCTTTGGAAGGGCTAATCTTAGTAGCCCATTTTGTAGCATTTTAGTGTTTGACCACTTGTGGAAGGGGTGTAAGAGAAGAAACCCTAGTTAGTTAGGTCAACATGACCTAAGAATGACTTGAGAGCACCTATGGTTAGAGAGCAAGGTTGGGTCTCACATCAGAGTGTTATTAGAGCAAGTTAAAGACTTAGGAACAGGTGGTGGATGTCTATAACTACTAGAGAATCAATAGGTGAAACCAGCATAGCAAAAAATATAGAACTAGCCAAGGAAGTTGATGAATAAGGGAAGAAGAATGAAGTTCTTGAAGAATCCCTAGCAAAGGTGAAGATGAAACTAAATGTAGTTGATGAAGCAACCAGGAGAAAGGAAGAAGAATAATTTGAAAGGTATAAAGAGGTAGTAGAGGATGATGTAGTCCTTGAACCTAACCCTATCTTGAATGAAGATCCCTTCTTGAGACTATCAAAGCCCTAGCAGAAAAATCTTTGAATGGTGTACCACTTTTCAAGGGAAAGATGGTAGTCATCGACTGGATAGATGGCATGGAGAACTCTTTTGAGTGTGAGGGGGTATTAGAGACACAAAAGGTTAAAGTTTCTAAGTCAAGGATTAGAGGCTCATCTCTAAGATGGTGGAAGTATGTACAAGATAAAATAATTAGCATGGGTAAGACTCCTATAGCTAATTGGAAGGCTATGGTCACTAAAGTGAAGGAGAACATCCTACTTGAAGACATTAAAATTTAGCTCCACAAGAGAAGACAAGGACTAGAGCAAAAAGACATGGTTGTGTCCTCTTATATAGAGGAATTTTAGAAGTTATGCCTAAGATCCAAGCATCAAGAAGATGAACCAATAAAGGTGGCAAGATATCAAGGTGGTTTGAAGTGGAATATCCAGGAGGAGCTTAGTTTTCTGACACCTACCACAATTTAGAGATACCATCAGCTATCCCTAAAGGTAGAGGAAAAGAACAAAAGTAAAGGAGCTTCCAACTTCAAGGATAGAGCCAAGGGTAGAAACCAAAGAGGAAAAAGGGGAGGCTACCAAGGTAGAGGTAGTGAATAGAAGAATCAAGGTGAAAGTAAGTTCATAGAGCAAGCTAGTGATAACTCCTTAAGAGGTGGTTACAATAGGGGGAGAGGCAACCAAGGAGGATCAACTAGAGGGAGAAGATCAAGCAAATTTAATTCATAATTTGCAAGTATAAAATGTTACAATTGTGGTCACTTGGGCCATCTAGCCTACAAATTCCCAGAGAATCCTTCTTCTGCAAGCATTAATGTTAGACAGAAATAACAGTTACATGCAAATATAACCAGTATTAGAAAATAATAGATCACAAAGAGGAGAACATAAGACACCAAGATTTAATGCGGTTCATCCAATCCCTAGGCTAGATCCATCAATAGTAAGTCCAATATTATTATTATTATCTAATGATTGCAATCTATAATCCCTTATAGCTCAATATCACTACAAGAAGCTACAATATCACCATTACATTATGAAAACCCTAGTTAAATAAGCATTTCTTATACAAGATTTTACCACTTAAAGAATTAAGGCTAGAATAATTCATCCAATAATAAAAATAGTAATCAACACCTTTTACAATATAAGGTCATTTTTGGCTTCGCAGGCATTGCCCACAGGGGCGTTGTCACTCAACCCCACCCTATATTGTGATAGGAAGCACACTTGGGGTGCTACCCCAAGACCCTGAAAGGGCACTACCCCTTGAACCTATCTTGGGGGCACTACTACCCCCAAACCCCCATACAAATAATATGGGGAGAAAACTATATCGAATAAACCTCTGAGTCTGATTAGGCTCCACATCACAACATCTTCCACAAATCAAGACAAAAGAATGACATATGTGCAAGAGGATTGCTACAAAGATCTTGATGTAGATCACATTGAATTTGAAAAAGGTGAGAAGCTCATGTTTAGGAGAGTTTTGATCAAACAACCAGCTCCTGATAAACCTAAACATAAGAGGGCATTGTTTAGGATAATATAAAAAATCATAGGAAAAGTGTGCAAAGTGGTGGTAGATTCTGGTTCTATTGATAATGTAATATTAGAGGAGGTTGTTACCAAGTTGAAATTATAGAAGATACCTCATGACAACCCTTGCAAGGTTGTTTGGTGCTAGGCATAATCAAATGCTTCCAAGTGCCTTTCTATCTAGAATCTCCTAGTCCTCATCTAACATAGCTCTATGTTTCTAGGCTTTTCCTTCCAATGGCATCCATAAATCTATCATGTCCCCTTTTCAAATAATTAAAAATAATAATCTTTGCTAAGGCAGGCAGGCCCAAAAAGGCGAAGTTTCAGCAAAAGGGGATAATCTTTGGAAGCGAATGGACTAATAAATAAAAATTATTATTAAAATATGTTTTATTAACCACTCTTGGACGTGAGTTAGGGTTATGCCCTCTTTTAATGGGTTTGGAGGCATTCTGGGCTCATTCTAGAACTTGGTTTTTGCTCATTTCTTTGTTATTCTTCAGAGGCTGCCAAACCTGTGGAGAAGGAGACCCAAGAACGGGAGTTTGCAGGTTTCCAGGGAGACCCAAGAATGGGAGTTTGTAGGTTTCTAGGAAGGCTAAGGATGGAATTTTGAAGCCATTCCATGTGCATGCTCATGCAGAGTTTGCCTTTGTGCTGAATAGTGCAGATTTGTGAGTTTTCGGGTGTATTTTTTGTAAGTGTTTGGTGTTTCCGGTTGAGTATTTCATATCAGTTTGGGTTGATGCTGTATATCAGACTTTTAAATGTTAAAATAGATCTGAAAATATGTATTTCGATATGATTATACTTCTATGATAGATTATTAAATTTTTGTAGTGATTCCGAGCTATTTTATGCTATTTTCGGGAGCCCAATGAGCATTGTTTTTGTCCTCCGTTTGGGAGCTATTGTGTGCATGTTATACAGATCTATAAATGTCATTTTATAGGCTGTTATTCTGCTCAAATTTCTGTAAAAATTTCCACTTTCATATTTATTAATAATAGGTGAAGCTGTGAAGCTTTTGGCACTATTTTCGGCATACCCGATTTGGGGTTTCTTGAGAAATTTGGTGGATCTTTGTGATATTAGTTGTTTGATTTTGAAAATCTGATTAGAGGCATGAAATATCATATAAAATCAGTAAAGGGACATTTTAGTGGTATCATAGCCATGATCTTGCTAGCCTGAGGGTTTGTAGAAGTTTGCATGTTAGTTTTGACAACTACCCAGATCTTGCATGCCAGTTTTGACAACTACCCAGATCTTGCATGTCAGTTTTGACAACTACCCAGATCTTGCATGTCATAATTTATGGTTGCATGTTGCTTCTAATCAGCTGCATGTCAAAATTTATGGTTTCATTCTACTTCTAATCATTTTCATGTTAGTTCTTGGTGAATTTGGTGGTTGCATGTTGCTTCTAATCAGCTACATGTCAAAATTTATGGTTGCATGCAACTAAGTGATAGAGAAAAGAGATATTTACAGCGAGAAAAGAATAAAGAAATTTTGATCAAACCTCCAGTTGAAATTAAAAGTATAAAATCCAAGGAAGGAAAAAAGTATGGCTAATCTAGATGAGATGGCAAAGAAATTCTTCCAAGACATCCAAAATACTCAGAAGCAAACAGTGGATAGTTTGGCAGAAACTAGAGAGGCTTTGCGAATATTGATAGAAAAATTGCAAGGAGTTGCATCTATTAATGAGAAAAGGATCACTTCAGAGGAGTCAAGAAATCTGAAACTCACACCCTCTCAATCAACAAAAACTATTTTTCTGCATGCAGATGAGCCACAAGTGCCAAATCCAGCCCTTAATCCCATGGAAGAGGTTACAGGTAACTTGATTGCATTAAGAGCTACTTATGATGGTTTAGATGATGACTTTCGCAGTTTAGTTCCTTTTAGAGAATATGTGGATATGATGAACACTTTGATGCCCAAGAAAGAGTGCAGAAGGGAGCATGACATAAGTGGAAGAGAGCTCAAAAATAAAATAAGCAAGTTTATAGCACCTAATTTTGATGGAACAAATAAACTTTCAGCTAGAGCATGGCTACAAAAATTATAGACCTTCTTCACACTTAACCCCGTGAAGGAGAGTGATGTTGTTCAAATTGCAAGTCTACACTTGGAAGATGTAGCCTATGATTGGTGGTATCATGGAATGACTACTCAAGGTCATGATCAGGTAACTACATTTGATGATTTTAGTCAAAGAGTGATAGATAGATTTGACCTCAAGGATGATGATTATGAGGATGTTGTTGTGCATGATGGTGAGATACCTAGTAGAGATGAGCAGACATTGAGCATTCATGACTTTTCTGAGAGAGAGTATCAGGCACAATTAGATGCTTCGACACATGAGGTTGAGACTGGTAGTACTTCACATGATTTGTCTAGCCAGCTGAAAGTGAACAAAGACAGTATTTTGACTTCATTATCTCATCATGAAAGGTATGTGGAGCTAGTTGGTATTGGTCATATTACTCAGGTGAGGAGTTTTCTTGAGTTACCAGCTGATTATAGTTTACGTATATGGACTCGAGATTGTTATATTGGCATTTGGGATTTAGTTGACTGGAAATCTTTAACACTTTTTGGTAGCAGTGATTGTTTGGGTGCTATCATGGATTTGATTAGCAGATTGCACGGTGTTGTATTTTCTTGTGTCGGGAGCTTATCCGATGTTGGTATTAGTTTTTATACACCGGTGTTGGGCTTTGTTCATATATCCAGTCGACCATACTTGCTGGAATGTGTTGATGATCTTTCATATTTGGCAGTGTGTACAGATGAATCCCAGGATCATATTGGCATTGATGACATGCAGGAGGATGCAGTGGGCAGTTGTGAAGACTTAGTTTCCTTGGGTATAGAGGAGTTGGATAGCAATGCTACAGTTTTTGATACTTCGTATGTTGATATGAGCTTTAGAGTTGATTCATAGGACATGGATGGTAATACTCTAGAGACTAGTAACTTTGAGGATACTCCTTTAGACAGTGCATCAGAGGAGGTTTGTAGGAGACAGTCAAGCCAATACCATCATGTGTCTAATCAGTTGAGAGTTAGTGACCAAGACATTGCTATCACTTGCCAGCATTTCGATGCTGCTCGTCAATTGTTAGCAGTTTATGGATGGGGTTCTCCTACTAGTGATGAGAAAGAAGGCAATTATCTTTCCTTGACAGAGTTCCACTCTTTATGGGAGGCTATCTGAATTTTGAGATAGGATTATATGCACTTGGTAGCCCATAGAGATTATCTTATGGAGTGGGGCAGTATAGCATACGATACATTGTTGACCAAGGAAGATGAGGTGAGTGAGCTTACTCAGCAGCTTGAGGTGACTTCTGAGATTCATGAGAGTACACAGTTGGCTTTCAAGGAGTCATAGTTTCATTTGGCTAAGGTGACCATGGAGTTAGAGTGACTATAGTCTTTACCTGATTCTATACAGTCACAAGCTATGGTGTTTGGTGATCCAAGGATGTCCATGGCCAAGATTGTCAGAAATAGTGGAGATGGGGATGCATCCATCCTTGATACTAACATTGGCATATTAGGTTCATTCCCACTAGAGTCAGGTTCAGTTGAGTTGGGTGTTGTAGCAGATTGTTGTATGCCTAACATGGTGGTGGCCTCTAGTACTGATGGCACGGAGACTAGAGATTTATCAAAGATCATGTATGATGTTGGTGATTCAGTAGTTGGCATGGTTCCTGCTAGTAATACTACTCCCTTGGTGATATCTTTGGAGGTAGTAGTCAGTTCCAACATGGTTAATGATCAATTGCAGTTAGTTTCATCTAGATTACAGTCTAAGCCACTAACTAAGATTGGCACATTCTATCGGCATTACACTGTGAGGTACGCTTATCAATTTACCTTTGATGACCATGTTGATGAGATGATGATACAGAGATGTACTTTGGTTCCTAGTGCTTATCATCAGTTATGGGATAGTTTGATGCCTCAAGATGAGAGTTGTGATGGGCATGACATGGTGATAGGTTCTACAGTTGACAGCTTGATAATATGTGACTTAGAGCAGGAGTTTGGGAGTGATGCTTCAGTGGGTGTTGTTATTGATTCTACTCCTTTGGCTATGACATCTCCTGACTTAGCTAGTGATTAGTCACAGTGGGTTGTATCACTTTTTCATGGTGAGCTGTTGACTGAGGTTGGTTTTTTTAATCAACATTATATTGCAAGGTATGTACATCAGTTAGCATTTGATCCTTGTTTTGAGGAGTTGATGGCAGACGAATTTGGTTTGGGTTCCATTTCTTACTCTTTATCTTGTAATGTCTTTTCACCATCAGCAGTGCATGGGAGTTATGGTTATGAGATAGTGGTCGGTGATTTGCAGAGTTGTGTTGACTGCAAGAGTTGTACAGTGTGTGGATTATCCATACTTGGTACAGTTTCATTCGAGAGTGTCCACCATTGTTGCAGAGTTGGATTGTACATTCTGTATAGGCCAGTGGGATGCATTGATGGTATTTACTGTGTTGGTAGTTTGATTTGTCCACTTTACTTGGGTTTTGATGTTCTAAGAGTTTGTGTCTCATGGGTTTCTGACTGTGGCAGTGGTGATTTTGGAGTTTGGTTGAGCTGTAATTGTCAGTTTGATTATGGATTCCTCTTGGTCATATTGCAGAGGATATTGTAGGAGCCTGTGTTAATTGGCACTAGTATAGTTCATGACTACATTTGGGATTCAAGTGGATTGATTGGTTTATTGTTCAGCCATTGCTTGAGGACAAGAAATATTTGGGAGGGGAGGACTTTTCATGTCCCCTTTTCAAATAATTAAAAATAATAATCTTTATTAAGGTAGGCAAACCCAAAAAGGTGAAGTTTCAGCAAAAGGGGATAATCTTTGGAAGCGAATGGACTAATAAATAAAAATTATTATTAAAATATGTTTTATTAACCCCTCTTGGACTTGATTTAGGGTTATGCCCTCTTTTAAGGGGTTTGGAGGCATTCTGGGCTCATTCCAGAACTTGATTTTTGCTCATTTCTTTGTTATTCTTCAGAGGTTGCCAAACCTGTGGAGAAGGAGACCCAAGAACGGGAGTTTGCAGGTTTCCAGGGAGACCCAAGAATGGGAGTTTTCAGGTTTCTAGGAAGGCTAAGGATGTGATTTTGAAGCCATTCCATGTGCATGCTCATGCAGAGTTTGCCTTTGTGATGAACAGTGCAGATTTGTGAGTTTTCGAGTGTATTTTTTGTAAGTGTTTGGTGTTTCCAGTTGAGTATTTCATATCAGTTTGGGTTGCTTCTGTATATCAGACTTTTAAATGTTAAAATAGAGCTAAAAATATGTATTTGGATATGATTATACTTCTATGATAGATTATTAATTTTTTGTGGTGATTCCGAGCTATTTTGTGCTATTTTCGGCAGCCCGATGAGCATTGTTTTTGTCCTCTGTTTGGGAGCTATTGTGTGCATGTTATACAGATCTAGAAATGTCATTTTATAGGCTGTTATGCTGCTAAAATTTCTATAAAAATTTCCACTTTCAGATTTATTAATAAAAGGTGAAGCTGTGAAGCTTTTGGCACTATTTTCGGCATACCTGATTTGGGGTTTCTTGAGAAATTTGGTAGATCTTTGTGATATTAGTTGTTTCATTTTGAAAATATGATTAGAGGCATGAAATATCATATAAAATCAGTAAAGGTACATTTCAAAATCCTTTTTATAAAGATAGTCCTGCATTTACATTTTCCATAACTAAAAGTTATTCCCATTAAACTTCTCAACCTTCAGCTTGCCCTCATCTTCCATCACTCCCACTCAACCATGAGACCTTCCTACAAAAGATAGCTTTTTTTTTTAAATTATGATGATTTGGGCTAAAAATAATAACGACAGTCTCACTCTAATGCCACTTGTTAGTATTAACCACAGACAAAAATAAAAATCACATGAAAATATAACCAATATCAAAAAATAATGAATTAAATAGAAGAGAACACAAAACATAAGGATTTAACATAGTTCACCCATAGCAAGTCCAATATTATTATTATCCAGTGATTACAATCTGTAGTCCCTTACAACTGAATATCACCATAAGAAGCTACAATCTCATCATACATCATGAAATCCCTAACCCTAAGTCATTTTATACAAGCTTTTTTTGCTTACAAAATTAAGGCTAGAATAAGTCATCCAATAGAAAAAATAATAGTTGATGCCTTTTACACTAGTGAGTCATTTTTTGTTTCAAGGATGCTACCCCCTAAAAACCTCATGGCAGCATTGCCCCCACCTTGTACTATTATAAGGAGCACACCTGGGGTGGTACCCCTAGACCGTGAAAGGGGTGTTTCCCCTTGACCCCATCTTGGGGGTTCTACCCACAAACCCTCATAGAAATAATTTAGGGGAAAACTATGCCAAATAAACCTTTGAGTCCAATTAGGCTCTAGATCACAACAAACATCACTCAGTCTATAGCATTCAAGTAGGTCTTCAGGGAGAGTTTTGTAGTCTGTGCAAAGACATTTGAACAACACTTGAGGGCATGTTGGAACCAATTATTAAATGTAGGCAAAGGTTTATTTAGTTCTTTTTAGATCCAATAAATTGGTGATGGCTCAAAGCAGGGTTGCTTCAAGACTAAAAGGTTGAGAGGAAGGTCCTCTACATGTCTACCCACCTATTGATAGAATTGGTAGGGAGATTAAGGTACTTATTTAGCTCATTGGGACTCACTGTCATTAGGAACAAGTAGAAAGTTAGCTCTTTGTGCTTGACATTATATCTAACCTAGGCATCCTAAAATGCATGGATGTGTTCTTCCATCATTTGAGGACACAAATGTTCAAATTTTAGACATAGTTTCTTAGGTATGGACACCTTACCTTTCTTATTTTATTTTTTATACTTATATCAAATCGAAGGTTTGAGCTCTACAAACTCTGTAGATATGGAAAACACATACAACTACTAGAGGTGATTTGTGGAAAATGAGCCAACTCAACATAGAGTTTGGTAGCTAAGGTAATCACTAAATGAATATTCAGGTGGAGACAAATCAAGGCCCTTCAGTTCAAAACCAAGATCTAGATGAGTCAATGAACGTAAACTTCCATGTGCAAGTTTTTATAGCACATACAACTAAACAGGACCAAGACTCACCATAGTGCATAGGGAAAGTGCTTGAAGGCTTTAGTAGGCCCCACTTCTAGTGTCATTTATTGATTGATAAGACTTTATTTTGCATCCAACCAGTAGAGTAACAATTATCAATAGACTAGAATGTTCAACCAATATCACCTGAAGAATGGCAAGAAAAAACTTTCCAGTCCAAAATTCCTTGTAGATCAAGTCTCAATCATAAAATCACCAACTTTACTAGTCCTAGAATAGTCAGTCTTTCTCTTATTAATAGACAGGTATTTACACTTAATGTAGGAAAACTACTTTTGACCCTAACTAACTTACCTACCACCTTAAATAACACTATCTTCTACTATCTTCATGTAGGAACACTTGTAGAATAAAATAAGTTAAAATCACAACCATAAAAGGAGCAAAAATAAGTGGGGGAGTTGAAGAGGGAAATTCCCAAGGGAAATTTGATCTAAATGGTGATCTTTACAATATTTTCTTGGTAAATTGGTGTAAGTTATCTCCTCAAGGTGTTCATTGATTGATAAGAGCACTTCACCTCTCTAACAACCTTAAATGCATTGATTACATAGGGAAAAACATTTTTTTTTTTAAAGGAATTATCTGCAATCATTTTCTACCCACATATGTCATTAATAGGTCTATCAGCCAACAATGGTGTCATATGATCAACTTCAGAAGGAAACCTAGCACATTCAATCATGTTATAGAAGGACTTGAATTCCAATAATTTTGGGTTTAGGAGTTTTAAGTGTTGGCATGTTATAGAAGGACTTGAATTCCAATAATTCTAGGTTTAGGAGTTTTAAGTGTTGGCATGTTATAGAAGGACTTGAATTCCAATAATTCTGGGTTTAGGAGTTTAAGATGGAAACTTGCGTGATCGGGTTATGGGAAAGAAGGAATCTTGGACCTAGAACTTCACCTTATAGAGTTGTGGTTACTTTGAAAGAAAGTGAAGCTCCCTCTGAGTAGGTAGTTTATCAAATCAAGAGGATCCCCTGATGCTAAAAATGTTTCTCTTAATGGGGTCCTCGTCAACATCATTCAATGTAGAAATGTGGGGTGCATCAGACATAAAAGGTGAAGCATCACTGATCCTAGAAGAGAAACATTTCAAAATATTTTTTTTTGAGATTATGATCATATGGTCACCCTTATGTTCACTAATTAGCTTATTGGCTTCATGTTCTTGAATGCCTTTTGTCCTATGTTGTCAACTAGTCCTTCCACAACAGGGATCTTGAGACCCAACTGGCCTAGAACCCTTGGAGAATAGTCTTCATGTCTTAGCTTAGAGATTCTTATTTTATAATAATAAAAACCTTCTTCTAAAATTTACATCAATTCATGTCCTACCTTGATGCACGAAGATTTTTTCCAATCCTCTAAAGCGAGTACCCATTAGTGTAGACACCTAAATCTAATCACATAAATTCATAATCAAATTTGGTCACTTCTAAATCATATTTACTTAAGTATTTAATTATTTTAACATTATTTCAAAATTAATTAATTTAATTATTTAATTATAGCCCAATTAATAAATTAATAGACAGTCAATAGTCTAATTTATTAATAAAAATCCCCTTTATTAAATTAAATGAATGCAAAACCCATTTAATTTAATCTCCAAAACCCTTCTATTTAATTAATTAAATTAATTAATCCCTCCACCCGCAAACTCATCCTCTAAACTAGTAGTTACGTAAACTCAACTTATGCACCAATAATTCCTCTTTTAATTAAATAATTCATTTATTTAATTAAATTTCATGCACCAATAATTTATCTTTCAATTAAATAATTCATTTATTTAATTAAACCTTGTCCACCAATAATTATCCTTTTAATTAAGTAATTTTTTATCTAATTAAGCTCACCCACCAGCCTTTTTTCTAACAAATCCATCCACCTCCCACATCGTCTAGTCAACTAAGCCACTGAAACACGTCATCTCCTATTCCATGTCAAAAAAATCCCTTTCTAGCTCACTTGCATGAATCAAAGTCTAATTTATTCTTCCTGACTCAAGCTAGAGTTTACTCTCATGTCACATCTCCCTCATCCACCTCTAAACACAGAAGTATATCTCCTCTACCTACAACAGTCAACTATAGCCTATCTCACACCTCACTCAGTTAACTATCCATCGACAATTCTTATCTCATCCTCACCCAATTGCCTATAAATTGAACCCTTTGCTCCTCACAAATTATCCACCTTCTTAGTAAACTTATTATACTATTGTGAGAGCTAATTAGTGTTAAAGTAGTATTTGGCGCTATTCATATTTTCTTATATCCATCTGTCAAATCCACCCATTATTGAAGCATTGAGCATACAATTGAATACACATTCATAATCACGACCATATCCATACATCGAGGAAGTTGCAGAGATATAAGGCTTGCATGTTTTATTATTTGGTTTCCTTTTTGGTCTTTTTTTTTTTTGTTTTGTCATTAATTTGCTAATGCTTAATTTATTCTTTGTACTTTTAGCGCACTAGTTTTATCAAACACATTTTGGCACGCCCGGTGGGACCCTGCAAATGGGTCATTTTGTTATCCAAGATTTGTTTATCTTTATTTAATGACTAATGGATTATCTAAATTTTTTTGTTTTTGTAGTTTTGTTGTATAGTTTCTTGGGTTTCGCAAGTCAAGGTTGATAGTGGGAGCCTATAATAAAAATTCCATAATTTTTGGATCAATTTTTGGTAGCTTATATTATTTTCATGAGTTTACATTAAAAAAATCATTTTGGGAGTAAATAAAAGAATTAGATGATGAAAAAAATATTGCATGTTATTTTGGATCAATTTTGATAAAAAAAAAATTAATTTTTCATTCAAAATTTTGTGAGAAAATAAAGAATTGGATGATAAAAAAATTCTTGTAGGTTTTGGTTGATGTCCTCGACCTACAATAAAAATTCATAATTTTTGAATTAATTTGTGATAATTTATATTATTTTTTATTTAAAAAAACTATTTTGGGAGAAAATAAAATAATTAGATGATGACATTATTGTTGTAGGTTATTGTTGATGTTTGAAACCTATACTAAAAAAATAAATTTTTGATAAATTATTATTTTTTCATGATTTTTTATTAAAAAAATTATTTTTGGAGAAAATTAAGGAATTGGCTGATAAATAAATTTTGTAAGTTAATGTTGATGTTGATGTTGATGTTGATGTTGATGTTGATGTTGATGTTGATGTTGATGTTGATGTTGACACTGATGGTGATGTTGATGCTCATGTTGATGCTCATGTTGATGTTGATGTTGACGTTGATGTTGATGTTGATGTTGATGTTGATGTCAAAAGCCTATAGTAAAAAATTCTAATTTTTTGTATCAAAATTTAGCAATTTATAAATTTTTAATGACTTTTCATAAAAAGATTCTTTTGGGAGAAAATAAAGGCATTATCTGATAATAATAAAAATTTGTAGGTTGGTGATGTTGTAAGGAGGCTACAATAAAAGAACTCAAGTTTAAACAAAGCTTCAAGAGTTGAATTTTTAAATCTTAAAATTTAACTCATATTTCATTTTGGGCACTAAAAAGAACAATGCATGCTCTCACATACACATGATCTCGAATGATTAAGAGATTGAACCCAACAATGAAGTTTTTGATTTAGGCCTAAAATCAAGTCACACAATCTTGAATGCATAAAGTTTTAAAGATCATTACAAATTGTAAACTTCAATTTGGGATTTAAAATGAATACACAATTCTTGAATTAGTAAGGTTAAAATGCTTATATTCCCTTCTCTTTCCAACTTTCAAAATTCAATTTATTAAGTTGACCCCTTCGAACAATTTATTAAGTTGATGACTGATTTGCTAAGTTGACCACATGCATTTTCAAGTTGAAAAATGAATATTACATCTTAATCATGTGTGTCTTCTGTCATATATAGCCAACTTAAAATCTTCAATTTAGAAATAACAAACTTTTTGGTGTCTCTAGGAGTGTTTTGACTCCAATACTTTTGTTGGCTCATTTGATTTATTGCATATTAGAATCCATTAATTAAGTGATGCGTGTACCAAAAGGTTGTTAGCAAGATCATCTGCAACAACCCTAAGAGCACTTCTAGAGAGGCATGTCCATTAGGAAGTAGCATCCCATTGGAGAATGAGCTCACACTAGTAAATTCCATAACTAGTATAGAAACAAGGCACTAAAAAAAATCTTTCTTTATATCCACACAAGTTCATGCAATCTGTTTTTAATGGTAGTCTGAGGTAGGAAAACTTTCCTATGATTTTAGCATGGTCAGAATAGACTCTTAAGTGGGTCACGCACATAACAATCATTTGGGAGGACTCCACATATCTAATTATGAACCAACTTAGTAGCTACCTTTTTAGCCATATTTTAAAAATTCAATCTGACCTAGGAATAATGAGTTTCTAATGTGCTTGCATTGTTATTTAACCTCATGGAAACATTTGTTGAACATGTGTACTTCTCACTTCAATTTTTCATAAATCCTTTTCCAAGAAAGATCATGTACTTTTCTCTCTCAAAGTTGATATCTCCTTTGAGAGGTTTTTTTTTCACATATCTTATTTATTGTTAAGAAATCTATCTTTGGGTACCGACTGGTTGTTAGCAATTTCATTTGCAACAAACCTAGGATTATTTTGGTTGACATTATAAAACTATATCATTAATTTATATGTTTGAAAGCTTATTTATAAAAATATATCATTACTTTCTCATTGTCCCTAGGTACAAAAAATGTTGTTGAGGTGCAAGCATTGGTAGAAGGAGCAATATTGACAAAACAAGGAACTATGCTCTCATTACAAGGAATGAAGTTGATCCTGAACATCCAGAATGACAGTTGTTCAATTTTGGCTCTCTCCAACATGTAATTACTTTGTCTTATATGGAAAAGTATTGTTGTATGCATCTTTTAAACATGTGTCCTCCCATCTGAAGCTTGTTACAATCTTTATTCTATTAAAGGATTTCCAAGATGTGGAGTGAGGGTTCGAGCATCATTTTCTAAACAATTCTAGTTTTTTTCTGGGTCGGTCCATATGTACTATATATACTTTCTCCAAGATAGAATGAAAAAATGTTAAAAATTTATGGTCTACTTGAGTTTTCTCTACTAGGAGTTGACATCTAATTGTATATTTTTCAAATAAAGTAATACAAAGATGCGGAAAAGTTGGCTATACATTTTAGATCTTGTCTCTTCTTTTGTTCCCAATTAATTCTCTGAGATTTGATAGAAATGTTTACTAAATCTCAGTCTTAATTCATTTTGAGTTATATTTTAGTCTACATTTTTCTTAAAATCTAAATGAGTTGTGTAAAGTAATGATGTAAACTAGAAGAATTCCTTGGTTTTCAATGAAGATTTTCATAATAATGAGATCTAGAATTGAATATTCATATTCTTAACATAAAGTGTTAAGATAGATCTGATATAAATATGCAATTCTTGTGAGATAATAGCTGAATAGATAAGACATTGGCCATCCATTCAAACTGATCTAGTTTGGGAATGCCTATATGGTATAATCCTTTTATAAATCAATCTTTTAAGTTTTATTGTTGAAGATCTAAAAAGTGAGCTTGTACTTGATTCATGGAGTTTAGGGTTTGATGGATTGGCCATTTATCATCTCTCTTATAGTCCTAGAAATAGAAAAATTAAGGCCAAATTATCTATTATAGGGGATTCCTATTGCGATTTTAATTTTAAAGTGATAGAGAGTGATTTTCCAGGTATATCCACCTAATTTTGCTAAGTTCAAAGTGGAGAAGACATCACAAAGTCTTGTCAATTGGTCCTTTCATTTTTTTTCCTCAGAATACCTATTATGGTTTCTAGCTAAGTCAAAGGTATTTCTTTACTTTCAAAAGGTTCTAAAAATTTTGTCAAATCAAAAGTCAACAAAATGGCAACTCTACTGGGGATACTTGTATTGTTCTATTTTGGTAGATAAACCTTGAGAATTAAAAAAAAATCCAATATAGCAAGAAGTACATGGCATGGGTTCTATCTAACTAATGCCTTGTCTAATTGATAGAGTTTTCATTTCCCAAAGTCTATCATGATAGAATTTTTTGTGTATTGGGCCCTTATGTCTGATCTGTGGTCAACATTCTATTCATGTGATATTTTAATGTTTCTAGCCATATTAAAGGTTTTCCGCTCAGTGGGTGGTGACTCAATAAAAAATTTAGTAGATAATGTTATATTTTTTGTTTGTATAAATTGGTAGATAGAAGGGAAAACATAAGAGCATATACAAAGGAAAACCTAGAGGTCCCTCTACACATAGAACTACCTTAGGTTAGTAGGAAGAACCTACCTAAGCAGAAAGGTGGTGTACGAGCACCTAGATAGGCTAGTATGAAACATAGGGCTTCTTTTTTTTTGGAATGTAATGATTCTAGCCACATCAATAGTCTAATAAGAGGTCCTATTTAGTCCTTAGGTGTGTTTAGGAGAGTTGGAAAGACCCAAAATGGAAAAGTTGCTAGAAGTTGCAATATGTTGTCAACTAGGTGACTTAAGTCCTAGAAAGGGTAAAATGGTCAAGTAAGGTTCCTATGGCCTTAGAAATGTTATTTGAGGTCATTTCATGCATATTACATGTGTACTTTGTCTTTGGAACAAGTTTGGAGGTCTAACTCCAATTTGGGCAAAAGTTGTTGAAATGTTGTCATGCTGTCATGACAATATTTTTTTGCTAAGAGAAACTTTTTTCAAGTTTGAGTTTGCAATGCTCTACCTATTTGGAAAAATTATGAAATTGATGGAGGAACCTTTAAAATCATGAGTACAACCTTCTCAATGGTTTGGTCAATTTAAGAAAAATACTATATGGATTGTGCACAACTTCTTTGTTGCTAGTTTTTATGTTTTTGAAGGCATTGGAATAGAGTTGGATTGGATGGTGTGAATTTGGTGTTGGAAAAGATCTATAATCTTGTTTTGCATGTGTAAAGTTTTTTTTTCTTATTTCAATCAGGTTGTAGTAGTTTAGAAATTCATTTTGTTTTTGCTAGACTGGTGGTCTAAACAGGGTTGCATTTAAAACATGGGATCTTAGGGCCACCTACCACCATTGATTTCCTCTCATCTTTTGGATTTGGAACTAAGGTCTATGTAAAAAATGTACCAAGAAGGAGGGCCCTTGGAATTTTTAGCAAGCATTTATAAATTGATTCCCCAGGCAAGCAATAGAGAGGATTAAGAGGATAGATACCTCAATCCAGGCATTTAGAGAGTAAGAAGGAGGTCTAACCTAGCTCCATTCCAAAGGACGTCTCTTAGAAAGCTCTCCAAGGCAGTTTTTGAAGAAAATAGCCACTAAACCCTCAAAACCCTCATTTTAAGCCTAAAAAGGTATTTTGGTTGTATAGATAGATTGAGGGTTAGAAAATCACAAAATATCTATGTACTATGAAAAGGGTATCCTTAATGCAAATTTTTTGAGGGGTTGTTAAGGATATTTTCATGATATCTTATTTTTGAGTCATTTGAGGGCTAATCCTACTTGCCCATTTTGCAATATTTTGGTGTTTGAACACTTGTAGAAGGGGTGTAAGAGAAGAAACCCTAGTTGGTCAAGTGAATGACCTAAGGAAGCCCTGAGAGTACCTGGGGTTAGAGAGAAGGGTTGGGTCTCACATTTGACTGGTATCAGAGCAAGTTAAAGATTTGGGAACAAGTGGTGGATGTTTCTAGCTACTAGAGAAATAATAGTTACATGCAAATATAACCAATAATATGAAACAATAGATTGCATAGAAGAGAATACAAGACACCAAGATTTAATGTGGTTCACCCAATCCCTAGGCTACATCCACCAACAGCAAGTCCAATATTATTATTATCCAGTAATTACAATCCCTTATTCCTTATAGCTCAATATTTCCACAAGAAGCTACAATATCACCATTTCATTATGAAATCCCTAACCCTAAGCCTTTTTATACAAGCTTTTACCACTTACAAAATTAGGGCTAGAATAATTTGTCCAATAAGAAAAATAGAAGTCAATGCCTTTTGCAATCTAAGGTCATTTTTGGCTTTGAGGGCACTACCCTCAAAAACCCCAGCAGGGGCATTGCCCCTTGACCCCACCCTGTACTACAACAGGGAGCACACCTGGGGGGCTACTCCATGACTTCACAAGGGCGTTGCCTCTTGATCCTGTCTTGCTCCCCCAAACCCTTGTAGAAATAATATGGGTAGTAAATTGTGTCAAATAAACCTCTAATCTGATTAGGCTCTACATCACAATAATCTCCCACTTAGAGACTAATCATGATCCAAAATAATAACCTCCTACTTGGACACTGATCATAGCACTACTAAACCTGTAACTGCCATTAGAATATATGAAACCACCTTTGACTTTGTTGTTCTTTTATTTTTTTTAGTCTAGAAGACCAACCGAAGTTGGAGAGGAATTCAACTTCTCCCTTGTCACTATCTTTGTAAACATATATGTTGGATTGTCATCTATATGTCTATTGTCCAACTTTAACTATCCATCATCCAAAATTGACCAAATGAAATGGTACTGCAACTATATCTATTTTTAAGAATTTTTCTTAAGGAAAAATTCACCCAAGAAATAAGAACTCAAACACAAGCACAACTGTAGACCAGAAAGAGAGAGTATGATCAAAATGATGATATATTCATTCAATATGCATTCATGAGAGTACACAAGGAATGCCTATATATAAAGGCCTCTAAGATACATCTAGAATGCCTTGGAATCAGATACATGATAAGTCATACAACCAGGCACATGTCCACCAAATATAGGTTATCTTTCATTTTACACAGAAGTAAGTGTGATGATGAGAGGATAAGCCTACAAGAGTGTAACACGCTAATTATTTTTGTAGACAACATGTGCTAAAATAGGGAGTGTGAATAACTATGTTTTCTACATGACAACTCAATGAATAATGCAAACTCCAGTGTTGTAGACACCATGTGTTGAAATAGAGTTGCATACTTCTGTGTTGTCAACATGACACTCAAAAAGGTGTGCAAACTCCTAAGTATCTCACAAAATAAAATAATAAAATAATGCATTAACCTAAGTAAACTTAAGTAAGAGTAAATAGTAAATACATATTTACACGAACACCCCCCCTTAAGTGCAACTTAGGGAAATGCCCTTAAGCTTACAAGAACTAGGGTGAAGTGTATAATGGGTCCTGGCTACTAGGCCATGTTAGGTAGCCATGTACATAATGAAGTGCAATCTCTCATAAAGTAGAGAAATAAACCAGTAAGTGTTGCTCTAAGGAAGAAGTTAGTCCAAGAATGCAAAATGCCATTCCTCCCCTTTTAAATAAAAAAAGGGAAAAAGTACAATCATGAAGATGTATGGTGGCCCTTAAACATATTTAAGTATCCCTGTGTTGATGCTGATGTTCACCCCTTCCAATTATGCTAAAAAGAATGAATGCAAATCTGGTAAGGATGTCTCTTGAACCTATTCCAATGAACCATTTTTCTCCTCAACTGAGAAAGAGACCTCCGACAACTATTGTTCATAAGGATCCACAATCACACCAACCTGTGAAGATTGATCATGTAGAGAATGGACATGAGGGTTAGAGTGAGCCTTCACAATAATTGTAGAAGGATCATCATCATCAATGAGAAGATGTAAGTCCTTAAGGCTATCTCCCAAGCCTGTGGTTTGTGACTCCATGAACAAACCTACAATGTATGCCATGTAGTCATCAACTAAAGCTAGAGCTAGAAGACAACATGTACCCTGTGGTGTTGAACCTATCACTGTGGTAATATAAGCATGTGCACTATACTAATGATGTGACCTCTCATTGCAACTATCAATAGAACCCCACATGTCTGGATATGTTGAAGCACTATCGCTGGTGTCACTATGAGTTTCCACAGTGTATGATGTGTGGAGAGGAGTAGAGGATAAGGTAGGTGAAATTTCCTCAAAGTGAACATCCTTCTCCACAAAAATATCATGAGTCTTTAGATCAAAAGTCTATAAGCCTTAACACCATCTTCATAATAGATGAAAGTACAAGGCCTAGGTTTTGGTGCCTTGCATCCCCTAGAAGATAGATTTTCCCATGCCAAACAACCAAAGACTTTGAAGTGACTCACAACTAGTTTTCTACCACACCATGCCTCAAAAGGAGACTTCGCATCTAAGGCATTATGAGGACACCTATTAAGTATGTGAGTAACATTGCTGATGGCTTCAACTTCAAGTGTCAGATCAAGAGACTTGGCTTTAATCATGCAACTTGCCATGGATTTGAGAGTCCTAATCCTCAATGCTGCAACATTTGTCTTGTGCGGAATAAATGCAAGTGGATTCTGAAGATCAATCCCCTCAAGTCTGCAAAAGTATTGAAGTATTCTGTCTACATATCTATTCTCATTGTCCACCCATAGAACCTTGATGGCTTTCCTTGATTTATTTTCAACATGAACCTTAAAGGGTTGATGCTTATGAACCACTTCACTCTTATGAAGAAGTAAGTAAACCCATGTGAATCTTGAAAAGTCATCAACAAAAGTAAGGATGTAGCAGCCTTGGCTGACTGATTTCACTGCAAAGGCTCCTTCTAAAACCATGTGAACTAAATGGAAAACCACTGGTGCTCTAAAAGACTTGATTTTATCATACTTATCCTTGGGATTCATATCCACTGAACATGATAAACACTCACCTTTAGAAAATTTAATGTTAGGTAGACCTTTGACCATGTGTTTCAAGAAAAGTTGCTAAAGAGAGCAGAAGTCAAGATGACCAAACCAATCATGTCATAATGTGGTTTGTGAAATAGAGTGAATCAACAAGGCTTGAGAAAGAGACTTAGGCACAAAGTGGGAGAAAGTATAAAGCATCTTGTCATTATTGACTTTCCCAATTGCAACCAACTAATCATCTCTGAGACTACGCACCATCAATGAATCTAGAAGGAACTCAAATTTATAACCATCTCCAAGGTGAGTGATTTGGTAGAATGAGATGAGATTGGAGCTAAGGTTTGGAATAGAGAGAACATCTTTGAATTCCCCATTGTCCATTTCCACATGTCCTTTTCCTTCAACTTCCATTTTAGAATCATCTCCCACAAAGATGGGTGGTACCTTTGACTACTTCAATGAAGAAAAGTCTCCCTTTGAGGAACCCATGTGATGGGAGGCACCTAAGTCAATACAGTAGGAAGTTCATGGCATGCGGTCTATCCAACTAATACCTTGTCTATCTGATAGAGTTTTCATTTCCCAAAGTGTATCATGATAGAAATTTTTGTGTATTGGGCCCTTGTGTCAAATCTGCAATCAACATTCTATTCTTGTGATATTTTCATGTTTCTAGCCATATTAAAGTTTTTCCCCTCAATGGGTGGTGACTTAGTAAAAGGTTTAGTAGCTAATGTTATATTTTAAGTGTGTATAAAATGGTAGATAGAAGGGAAAACACAAGACCATATACAAAGGAAAACATCAAGGTCCCTCTATACACAGAACTACCTCAGGTTTGTACGAAGAACCTATCTAAGAAGAAAGGTGGTGTAGGAACACCTAGGTAGGCTAGTATGAAACCTAATGCTTCTTTTTTTTTGGCATGTAGTTATGCTAGCCACATCACTAGTCTAATAATAGGTCCTATTTGTTCCTTATATGTGTTTAAGAGAGTTGGCAAGACCCAAAATGGCCAAGTTGCTAGAAGTTGCAATATGATATCAACTAGGTGACTTAGGTCCTAGAAAGGGTAAAATGGTCTAGCAAGGTTCCTATGGCCTTAAATATGTTATTTGAGGTCATTTAATGCATATTACATGCCCACTTTGTCTTTGGAACAAGTTTGGACGTCTAACTCCAATTTGGGCAAAAGTTGTTGAAATGTTGTCATGTTGTCATGACAACATTTTCTTGCTAAGAGAAACATTTTGCAAGTTTGAGTTTGAAATGCTATAATTTTTAGGAATATTTATGAAGCTGATGGGGGAACATTTAAAAGAATGAGTACAACCTTCTCAATGGGTTGGTCAATTCAAGAAAAGTACTGTATGGATTGTGCACAATGTCTTCGTTGCTAGTTTTTATGTTTTTGAAGGAATTTGAATAGAGTTGGATTGTATGGTGTGAATTTGGTGTTGGAAAAGACCTTTTCATGTGTGGGAAGTTTTTTTTTCTTATTTTAATTAGGTTTTAGTAGTTTAGAAATTCTTTCTTTTTTTGCCAAACTGCTAGTCTGAAGAGGGTTGCATTTAAAACATGGGATCTTAGGGCCACTTCCCACCATTGATTTCCTCTTGTCTTTTGGGATTTGGAACTAAGGTCTATGTACAATATGTACCAATAAGGAGGGCCCTTGGACATTTCAGTAAGGATTTATAAAGTGATTCCCTAGGCAAGCAAATGCAACTTGGCTAGGGATCACAGTTGGGAAAACAAGCAATGGAGAGGATTGAAAGGATAGATACCTCAATCCAGGAATTTGGAAAGTAAGAAGGAGGTCTAACCTAGCTCAATTCCAAAGGAGGTGTCTTTGAAAGATCTCTAAGGTGTTTTTTGAAGAAAATGGCCACTACACCTTTGAAACGCCCATTTTAAGCCTTAAAAAGTACTTTGGCTATACAGACATATTGAAGGTTGGAAAATCACAAAATATCTATGCAATATTAAAAGGGTATTTGTAATGCAAATTTTTTGAGGGGTTATTAAGGAGATTTTCATGATATCTCATATTTGAGTCATTTGGAGGGTAGTAGCCCACTTTGCAACATTTTGGTGTTTGAACACTTGTGGAAGGGGTGTAAGAGAAGAAACCCTAGTTGGTCAAATGAGTGACCTAAGCAAGCTCTAAGAGTACCTTGGGTTAGAGAGCAAGGTTGGGTCTCACATTAGAGTGGTATCAGAGCAAGTTAAAGATTTGGAAACAAGTGGTGGATGTCTATGGATACTAGAGAATTAGTAGATAAAACTAGCATGGTGAAAAATGTACAACTAGCCAAGGAAGTTGATGAACAAAGGGAGAAGAATAAAGTTCTTGAAGAATCCCTAGCAAAGGTAAAGATGAAATTGGATGCATTTTCTGAAGCAGCCAAGAGAAAGGAAGAAGAAGAATTTGAAAGGGATAAAGAGGTAGTCGAGGAGGATGTAGTCCCTGAACCTAACCCTATCTTGAATGAAGAGCCCTTCTTGAATGCTATCAAAGCCATAGGGGGAAAAGCTTTGGAAGTTGTACCACTTTTTAGGGGAAAGATGGACATAGATGCAGTCATAGACTAGATAGATGGCATGGAGAACCATGTTGAGTGTGAGGGGTATTAGAGGCACAAAAGGTTAAAGTTGCAAAGTGAAGGATTAGAGGCTCAGTTCTAACATGGTGGAAGTATGTAAAAGATAAAAGAATCAACATGGATAAGACTCCTATAGCTAATTGGATGGATATAGTCACTAAAGTGAAGGAGAACTTCCCACCTAAAGACTTTGAAATTTAGCTCCATAAGAGAAGACAAGGACTAAAGCAAAAAGATCTGGATATGACCTTTTATAATGAGGAATTTGAGAAGTTATTTCTAAGATCCAAGTAGCAAGAAGATGACCCAATCAAGGTGGCAAGATATCTAGGTGGTTTGAAGTGGAACATCCAAGAGGAGCTCAATTTGTGAGCACCTACCATAGTTCAGAGATACCATCAGCTATCCCTATGGGTAGAGAAAAAGAAAAAAAGGAAAGGAGATTCCAACTTCAATGATAGAGGCAAGGGCAAAAACCAAAGAGGACAAAGGGGAGGCTTAGAGGGTAGAGGTAGTGAACAAAAGAATCAAGGTGAAAGAAAGTTCACAAATCAAGCTAGTTATAACTCCTCAGGAAGATCTAATTCATACTTTGCAACTATGAAATGTTACAATTGTGCTCACCTGGGTCATCTAGCCTACAGATTCCTAGATAAGCCTTCTTCTGTTAGGATTAACCTTAGATAGAAATAACAGTTACATCCAAATATAACCAATAATATAAAATAATAGATTGCAAAGAAGAAAATACAAGACACCAAGATTTAACACGGTTCACCCAATCCCTAGGCTACATCCACCAACAACAAGTGTACTATTATTATTATCTAGTGATTACAATCTTTAATTCCTTATAGCTCAATACCACTACAAGAAGCTACAATATCACCATTTCATTATGAAATCCCTAACCCTAAGCCTTTTTGTACAAGATTTTATTGCTTACAAAATTAGGGCTAGAATAATTCATCCAATAAGAAAAATAGAAGTTGACAACATTTACAATGTTAGGTCATTTTTTGGTACCAGAGGCATTTCTCTTGACCCCACCATGTACTACAATAGGGAGCACACCTGGGGCACTACCCTAGGACTTTGCAAGGGTGATGTCCCTTGCCCCGTCTTGCACCCCCAAACCCCCCTTGAAATAATATTGGTAGAAAATTGTGTCAAATAAACCTCTAGGTCTAATGAGGCTCCACATCAAAAAAATCTCCCACTTGGAGACTAATCATGCTCCAAAACAATAAAGTCCCATTTGGAGACTAATCATAGCAATACTAAACCCAAAACTCCCACTAGAATATATCAAACCACCTTGGATGTCATTGTTCTTTTATTCTATTCAGTCTAGAAGACCAACCAAAGCTAAAGAGGAATTAAGCTTCTCCCTTGTCACTACCTTTGTAAACATATTTTTTTTATTGTTATTTATATGTATCTTGTCCAACTTTAACTATCCATCATCCAAAATTGACTGAATGAAATGGTACCGCAACTATATGTGTTATGTCTTTGAATGTAGAGTAGAATTCTTCACAAAATGAATGGCACTTTGACTATCTATAATAATAAAAATTATCCCTCTATGGGTGTCCCAACTCTTCCATGAAGATTTGAATCCATATCATCTCATTGGCTACCTCTATAGCAGCAACATACTCTGCCTCCATAGTAGATAAAGCATAACCTTCTCCAACCTAGAAACCTAGTTCACTATTACTCAAGAAATAGTAAATACATAACCTGTAGTACTCCAATTGGTATCAATATCTCCTACCAAATCTGAGTCAAAATAGCCCTATAAATTAGTATTAGAGCCCCCAAAGTAGAAACACTTACTGGATGTGCCTCTCAAATATCTGATAATCCATTTAACTAATTCTAATGCTCAATTCTTGGATAACTCATATACCTGCTAACAACTCCCACTACATGTGCAATATCTGACCTTGTACATACCATACCATGCATCAAACTTCATACAACTAAAGTATAAGGTACCTTGGACATCTTTTCCTCATCTTCTTGTGTCTTTGGGCACATCTCCTTAGTCAACTTCGAATGACAAAGGAAAGGTGTGCTGACAGCTTTAGCATTCTCCATAGAGAAATGTTGTGACACCTTCGCAATATAATCAGCCTAAGATAAAATCAATTTCCTATTCTTCCTATCTCTTCAAATCTTCATACCAAGGATTTGTTTTTCTACCCCCAAATCCTTCATAGCAAATGCATACATGCTAACTGGCATTTTAGCCCCTTAATGTGATCCATGTTAGACCTAACTACAAGCATATCATCAACATATAAACATAAAATAATGTAGTTGTCATCATCCAACCTCTTAAAATAAACACAATGATCTAAATGACACCTACTATATCCATCCTCATGCATAAAATTGTCAAATTTTAGATACCATTGTCGAGGTGCTTGCTTCAATCCATATAAACTTTTCTTCAATCTACACACTAAGTTCTCCTCTCCTTTAACCTCAAATCTCTTTGGTTATGCCATACATATCTCTTCATCCAAATCACCATGAAGGAAGGTTGTTTTAACATCAAGCTACTCCAAATGCAAATCTTCAATAGCTACAATACTTAAAATAGTGTGAATAGAAATCATTTTAACAACAAGAGAGAATATCTCATCAAAATCAAAACCTTTTTCCTATGCAAATCGTTTTTAAATAGTTTTTTATCTATGAATACCATTAGTGGATTAATAATCTTCATATTCATGACATTAATATTCACAACCAATATCAGATCTCGGACATTTTAGTTTCTTACTAGTCTCATTTTCAACCAAGCATTTCTATTTCTTAAGAGTTTGAAATACATCAGATTTTTGTCTAAGGAAATAAACCCATACTTTTCTAGTTGCATCATCAATAAATGTAACATAATAATGAGAGCCACCAAGGGAAGATTCCTAAGTTGTTCCCCATACACATGTATGCACAAGCTCTAATCTCTCACTTTTCTTTTCCTTCACAGTCTTCACAAAACTCACTCTATTTTGTTTTCCATAGACACAACTTTCATAGAAACCCATATTAACACATTTTAATCCTGGTAAAACTTTCTTTAAATGAATTACTTTCATACCTTTCTCACTCATGTGCCTAAGTCTCTTATGCCATAGCACTTTATGAGAATCTATAGCTACTATTTGTTCCCCGTACTCAACTGTAGCAAGTGTTCCTAAACATTCATTTTTCTCTAAAACAATCAAAGTAGAAGGAATAATATGACCTATACAAAGATATAAGGTGCCTAATTTCACACCTTTTGCTACTACAAGGGAACCTCTTAAAACCTTCCAATTTTTATCATTAAAAGTAACTACACAACCCTCATCACCGAGTTCATTTCAATAACTTCAACAATGTATTTACAATCTAGAAACTAACAAAAACTAGATTTGTGTTTTTTTTTTAAATGTTTTTTTTTCCTTTAAATTGAAATAATCATTTCCAAACTTTGAGTTGAGAGAGAAAATCTTCAGCCTTGAGAACATCATTGTTAGTCGTCATAGCTTGAATTGATAAATAATCTAGATTAAGATTTTATTTTTATGATCTCCTCTAACATATCACATAAGAATACATAGAATCATTAACATTGACTATAGAAAAAATTTGAACAATTTAAATACTATAAGCTTTTTTTGATATACAAAACAAAATTGTGAATCTCATAAATTCTCCAAATTAAGATGGGAATGATCACAATTCATATCAATATAGAACCTTTTCCCAAATACATGGCCACCTGTTAAAGTTTAACAAATCTTATTTTTATAGAAGCCATAATTACATTAAAAAAGTTTAAATGCCCTGAACAACCCAAATTGAAATAAGAATGCATTGAAATTTTACATCAATACATAAACCTTTTCAAAAAATCTAGCCACCCATTAAGTTGATAGTCTATAATCAATGACTTTGACTTCATCATTAGGTACATCAAGATCATTGTATTTGCGCACTCTACGTCCCTCTGCTGCAAGTGGAACAACCTTCCTATTCATTGTTTCTTCTTTACCATTTATTGATTTATTACAGAAAGACTATGCATCACCATAACAAGGTGCATTTGGATCAGCCATATAATTCTCAAAATAGATCACATCCTTGGCTTTCAAAACAGAAGCCTCAATAATGATTCCATGTTTGTTATGGAGATCTTTCACAACAAATTTCAATCCCCTAAAACCTTTGTTACACCCCTCCACTACACAAAAGAAATAGGATTTCAATTTTTTGATGTACTCAGCTTCTAAATTCTGGTTCACCAAATCTTCCATTCTATCCTTTCCATCAAAGGATTCTATTTTTCCACCCACTTTTAGATCTTGAACACTTTTATTCTTGATTTTTCAATGTTTTAAGGATGATAAAGCTTTTTAGCCATTCTTCATCATTGAGTCCAAGCATGAATTGCTTAAATGTCAAAAATTTGTTCTCTGTGTGTTGCCTATTGTTTTGAGATGCGTTACAACTCATCTTGCAGTTCAATGTAAATTTTCTTTCTTTGTCTTCTCTCAAAGAAAGAGTAAAAGAATTAGGACCCATTTCTATAATTTTTGCTATTCAAGAATTTGATTACTTTGGTATGTACTTCGGTATCCACAAATTAATAGATATCCTCATAAATAAACTAGGGCATATGTGTATGTATGTATGTATGTATGTATGTATGTATGTATGTATAAATATTTGTAGAAAGGAAGGATTTACATCTAGTTCTGATTGACATCTCTATTTTATATATATATATATATATATATATATATATATATATATATATATATATATATATATATATATATATATATATATATATATATATATATATATATATATATATATATATATATATATATATATATATATATATATATGAGTGGATGTTTATTTTTATAAAGATTCATACAAAGGATTTATGTCTAGTTCTTATTGATATCTCTATAATAATATGTTTATTTTTTATGATTTTTAAAAGATTAACTAACAATTATTTATTTTATTAGAATTTATTTAGTAATTATTTATTTTATTTAAATTTATTTTGTGATTTTTAAAGTTTAACTAACAATGAAAGTTTTACTGGAATATATTTTACAATTTTCTTTTTAAATGGTATTATTATAATATATAGAATTATTACTTCGGGGAGAGTTTTCTTTTGGAATATTAATTTTAATTTTAGTAGATTTATTATTAAAATAATAAAATTAATACTTTTATTATATGTTGATTTTATGAATAAATTTTATAATTTTAGACATGCAAATTGAATTTTATTTATTTAAGGAAAACTTTAAAAACCTAACATTATAAACTAACTTTATTAAAATTATTAATACTCAACTTTAAACTCTTTCATCTTACAAATTAAAATAAAATCAAAATATTAAACATAAAATAAAATATTTTATAAATATAACTTTTGTATTCAATTTTGTTAATAATTATAAATTCGAACCAATTATTAATACTAAAAATTATTATATAATTAAATTAAAATATATATTTATCACATTTTTAATTCTAATTGTATCATTTCTATAAATAACTTTAAATTATTAAAAAGAACTTATTTGTCTCGATCAATAGCTACCTTTTTCGTAAGGGATAACGACACATTAAAGTAAAAGCTTCACTTTTTTGTTGTTTCACCAAGCAGTTTATGTATAGTAAATAATTTTGTTAGTAAGGTTTTATTTTTAGTTATTGCCACAATATCTTGTGCTATTAAAAATTATTATTATATTTTTGGCAGTTAGGAGAATAATCTTCTTGTTCGTCTTCCTCCTTTCACGCCCTTCTTCACTGCCTGCTACAAGTGTTTTCCTTCATATGTTGCAATGTTAACTTGCGATAGTTAGTTTTCAATCTAGAAAAGAAGATTGAAAACATCAATATAAAAAAATGTTGATATTGAAAACGGTAATTAAGAAAGAAGATGAAGAAGATGATTATCAAGAAAGAAAATGAAGAAGATGATTAAACAAATATAAGTATGTAATATTACACAAATAAAAATTAGTGATACTAAAATTTTAGAATGATATTAATAATTGCTAATTTTCTTTATTCTTTGGTTTGGATTAAATTTAACAATAGTTTTCATGTTCCATATATTTTTATAGTTATTTTTTCATTATAGGTGCCATGATATTATAATATATTTACTAAATTATAAATTATATTATATTTTATAATATAATTTCTATATTTTAAAATTAAATTAATTTATATTTATTTTACTTTTTAAAAAAATCAGTTAAAGTATAAATTATATTATTAATAAATTTATAAACATTTTTAAAAAATAATATAGACCTCATTTTTAAAAAATTAAAATACTTGTCAAGTCAAACTTGTTGTTTAATGTTTGACTTTATTTCTTGTCTAGTTTATATGGATATGGTTATATTTTTAATATTTTGATTGACTAAGGGGTTGTGATAAGAAGCCATCATCATGATCTTTCCTAATTAGAAAAAACTTAAAGTGGCAAATAACTTATTGGGCATTGTTGAATTTAATCCCACTTGCCCCAACTACTCTCCATGTACTCCTTTCCTCGTTCTCGTCACTTTTTGTCCCATCATTTTTTCTAAGACAATTTTTGTACTTACTATATGATTATTATGTTTTCTAGAGACTTCTACGATGGACTTCAAACATTTATAGTATATGTTTAATATATTTCTCTTGTTAATGTTTTTTTATTTTTTTTTCCTTGGTATGTACAGGGAGTGGAGAATATGTAATGAAGAAAGTTTAAAAACAAGGGTTTTGTTGTAGGAAAGTAGAACAGTTTGAGAATTTAGAAAGAAATATGTGTTTCTTTAGTAATAGCAAAATATTCAAATGAAATAGAGGATTTTTTTTTTTTGGTTTTTGATGTGCTGGGCAACAGCTCTATTCTGTGAAGATAACTTTGTATCTACTGATTATATACAATATATGAATTGAAAACTTGTCTTTAACTATGTTATTTTTGTCCCTGTGTATTTTTTCTCCTCTGTCTCTTTCCATCAGTGGTATCAGAGCTGAAGGTTTAAAGTATATTGGGTGAATATTTTTGTTGGGGAGGCTCTTAAGATTAGAAAGATCATTTTTCACAGTCAACAATGGCAGCAAGCACAAGCTTAACAAATCCACAAATCCCACAGTTCAATGGAAAAAATTATGAATATTATGCAGTGACAATGAGAGCATTACTTTCTTCACAAGATTACAGTTCAAGGGTTGCATGAAAGGATATTTCCAAGGATTTCAGTAGTAACAAACTCCAAGCAAGCATGGGATATTCTTCAAATAGCCTACCAAGGATCTGTAAAAGTGAAGACACCTGAACTACAAAAACTAAGAAGAGATTTTGAATCTCTTGACATGAAGGCATCATATACAATAGATTCATTCTTCACTTAGCTTCTTGGATTGGTAAATCAAATTTGATCTCATGGTGAGACACTTGAGGAAGAGATAGTAGTAGAAAAGATATTAAGATGTTTGCCTCCAAGATTTGACAGTATTGTAGTAGCCATAAAAGAATCAAAAGATCTCTCACAAATATCAATTGATGAGATACATGTCTCACTCATTCTCATGAACATAGACTAAATAGAAGAACACATACAAGTTTGGAGAATGCCTTCAAGACACAAGTTTCAATCGGCCATGGTAGAGGTAGGGAAAGAACAAATTTCAGAGGAAGAGGAAGAAACTCAAATAGAGGTGGGAGAAGCACCCCATCAAGCTCAAGTGGAAGAGGTATCGACCATAACTCAACCCAAAATGCATTTCAAAGTCAACCTTAATGGCAAAGGTATTATAAGTCCTCAATCCAATGTCATTATTGCAAGAAATTTGGGCACTATTCAAATGAAAATAGAAAGAAGCACTATGATTCTAGACAACAAAGTGCAAACTTTACCAAAGAAAATCAAACTCAAGATAGCATGTTCTTAACTTGTAATGTGGCACAAGAAGGCCAAGCTGATGTATGGTTTTTAGATTCAAGGTGCTGCAATCACATTACAAGAAATTTAGAAATGTTTTCTAGTTTGGATGAAAGTATAAAATCTAATGTAACCTTGGGCAATGACAACAAAGTAGAAGTCAAAGGAAAAGGAAATGTCAACATTCTAACCAGGAAAGGGGATAAGAAACATATATATATATATATATATATATATATATATATATATATATATATATATATATATGATGTTTATTTTGTTCCTAGTTTAAAACATAATTTAATGACCATTGGCCAGCTTGTTCAAAAAGGTTACAGAGTATCTTTTAAAAATGAAGTGTGCACAATCTTAGAAAAAATTTCAAGCAATCAGCTCAGTGCCAAAGTCCAAATGACAAACAATAGAATTTTTCCTTTCAACATTAAGCCTAATTTGAATGTCAAAAATGCTCAAGCACAACCTACAATGACCACACAAGATGCAAATGAGAAATTTGTAGCAGTCACACAAATAATATTTCAAGCTGAAATAAAAAATAAAAATTGGCTTTGGCATCTAAGATTTGGGCATTTAAACTTTCCAACACTAAACTTGCCTCACAAGAAAAGCATGGTCAAAGGATTTCCCCTCATAGAGAAACTAGCAAAGGTGTGTGAAGGTTGCATCTTAGGAAAGCAACATAGAGAAACATTTCCAACAGGTATGTCAATGAGAGCCAAAAAACCCTTTAGCGATCATCCATTCAAATTTGTGCGGACCAATGCAAACACTCTCCATTGGTGGAAGTAACTACTTCTTGAAATTCATTGATAATTATTCAAGGAAAACATGGTTCTACTTTCTAAAACATAAAGATGAAATGTTTGCTTACTTCCGTCAATTTAAGGATCTTGTTGAAAAGAAAAGTGATCATTACAATAAAGCATTGAGAACGGATAGAGGTGGTGAATACATCTCAAATGAATTTCTAAATTTTTGCAAGGAAGATGGAACTCACAAGCAATGCACTACTAGATATACCCCTCAACAAAATGGAATAACTAAAAGGAAAAATAGAACAATAATGGAAATGGCTAGAAGCATGATGAAAGCAAAACATTTGTCAAATGAGTATTGGGATGAAGCAGTAACATGTGCAACATATATAATTAATAGATGTCCAACCAAGAGTGTGAAAAATATGATTCCTAAAGAAGCATGGAGTGGAAGAAAACATATTGTTTCTTATATGAGAGTATTTGAATGTGTGGCATATGCACATGTGCCAAATCAATTGAGAAGAAAATTGGATAACAAAGGAGAAGAGTGTATATTTATTGGTTATAGTGATGAATCAAAGGCATATAAGCTATACAATGCAATCAAAAAAAAGCTCATAATTAGTAGAGATGTGCAATTTGTAGAAGATGAAGCATGAGTTGGAACCTCAGATAATACAATTAGTATAGCAGCCAGCATACCACAAGAGGAAGATGAAGATTTTGCATCAGCACGTACTTCAAATGTGATTCCACCTACACTCATTCAAGGTCAACAATTGGGTCAAATGACACCATTATCAACATTAGGACAGCCCCACACTCATAAGCAAATACACCATTAAATGTGCAACAAAAACCATCTTCAATTGGGACTCTTATTGCTAATCCATCAAGTCCACAAATTCCAAACTCAAGTGACATGTCAAATCCCATACTAGCAAGCTTAAGGAGAAAGAAAATCAGATGTTTAAGAAACATTTATGAGCGAGATAATGCTAGAAGTATTGCAGATCAAACTTCTCTTTTTTCTTTTTATTCACATGTTGATGATCCAATTCAATATGAAGAAGCAATTAAAGAAGTAAAATGGATTCAAGCAATGGATGAAGAAATTGATGCCATAGAAAAGAACCAAACATAGGAACTAGTGAGTCTTCCACAAGGAAAAGATGTGATTGGAGTAAAGTGGGTTTACAAGACAAAGTTGAATGCAAATGGTAATGTTGAAAATGTGTTGCATAAAAATGTAACTAAGGAAATAACACTAAGAAACTAATGCACATTCCTACATTATCGTGCAAAACCTCAAAATATGAAAGAAGACATGTAAATGAACAACATGAAACAAACAAGAGTATTAATGAAATCAAAATAACACATATGCACACCTCATGAAACCATAAAGTCTAGATGATTTCATTGCTCATGGGATGTGGTTGCTCACAAGTCCAACAGCATAACAATGAGGTAGATGGTCTTGTGAAAATGAGGAGAGGGCTCTCCATTTATAGAAAAATGGATGCAACGGATGGTTGAGATTGAATGTGAGATGGAGATCTAAGATCTCTTAGGATCAAAGAGGTGTCAATGAGGTGGACACCAAGTAGACTCCACATGGATTAGGGTTTTGACTATTAAAAGGGGGCAATATGCTCACACATGTGTGAGAAACCTTTGATGGTGACATGATCAATGAGGTGTGAGAAGCATGGCTTCTCACACATGTGTGAGACAACTTGACTCTCATGCAAGAGGACAAGTGTGCAAGAGGTGTGAGAAGGCATGGCTTCTCACACATGTGTGAGACAACTTGATTCTCATGCAAGAGGACAAGTGTGCAAGAGGTGTGAGAAGGATGGCTTCTCACACATGTGTGATACAACTTGACTCTCATGCAAGAGGACAAGTGTGCAAGAGGTGTGAGAAGGATTGCTTCTCACACATGTGTGAGACAACTTGACTCTCATGCAAAAGGACAAGTGTGCAAGAGGCATGTAAGACATGAGGGATGATGGAAGTGTGAACATCTCTCACACGTGTGAGGATTCCTCACACATGTGTGAGAACACACTTAGGATTAAGAGGTGATTAGCTAGGATGATTATGCAAAGGAAGCATGATAAAAGAACTGGGTAGGTTTAACATGATGGGTTAGGTAGGCTAATGAGGTTAGGTGAGGGTTAAATGTAGGAGCCATGTGCTCAAATAGGATTAAATATAATATTTAATTCCTAGTGGGATTTAGGCAAGGATTAATTAAGTAAACGAAGTACTTAATTAAAAGGAATGGGTTAGGATTTAAATAAACCTTAGTTTATTTAAATCAAGGAATGGTTGGGATTTAAGTAAACCTTAGTTTATTTAAATCAAGGAAAGGCAAACATAATTAAATAAATGTAAATTTTATTTAATTAAGGTAGGGGAATTAAATAAATAATGAATATTTATTTAATTGTCTAGGAACGGGTTTTGGACAAATTTAGGTGTCTACATTTTGCCCCTCTTTGATATAGCATTAGTAATGTTATATCAAAGAAGAATAAAATATAGTGGCTAGGAGGATAAGACTAGTAGCGTGATGCCCCAGTCATGAAAGGATGAGGAAGGATGACGAGGGTGGAAGGGTATGCCTCCTCGAGAGGACATGCAGGTTAGGAGAGCATGAATGTTCTCTCGAAATGGAAGGGAGTTATGTTGCAATGGTGTGAACAACCTAAAATTGATATTATATTTAACACTATGCACCAAGGTATAAGGAACCAAGATGACAATGTGTCAAGTACGTGAAAATAGGGGTCTAATACAACCAGACGCCTTGTGAAACAATGATATGGAAGACCATGATTCCTGGGACAATAGGATGCAAAGACCATGATAAATACAAAAAATTCTAATTCATACAAGTAATCAAGCAACCATGCACAAAAGACCAAAAGCAAACCACCATTTTGCCCCTAGTCAAGCTAAAAACCCATTAATGGATCGATTGATGATGATTGATTAAGGATGGCAAAGCTAATGCTAAGTGTAATGCACATCCAAGGATTGGGAAGGATTCATCCCATGATAATGATGTTTGAATATAACAAATGGATTATCAGCTGATTGGGTCAAAGTGATGAATTGATTAAAGATTGACGTATAAGATTGCAAGATTAGATTGATTGAATTAGTATTGATTGCATAGTTGATTGAGATTTTTTTGATTTTTTGATTTTATGGTGGATAGAAGAATGAACGTGGATGAGATTGGAAGAATAGATATTGATAGGATGAAGAATGATGAGAGTAGAATAGAAATTGATTTGATGTGAAAGGAGTAGAAGAATTGAAAATTGATTGAAATAGAGGATAAATGAAGTTGATTGAAGTGAGTTGGAAGAATTAGAACTGAATGTGATATGAATAAATAGAATAGAAAGAAATGAATTGATTAGACGAATGTGTGAGAGAATGGAGAAAATGAATGGATTGAATGAATGTGAGATAGAATGAATAGAATGGAACCAATGACAAGGGAGGGTCAAGGTATGGTAAATGGAGGAAAAGCAACGTAATGTTGGTGGATGCAAGGAATAGTGAAAGGATATGAGGGGCCAAATGATATGGTGGCAAAAAAATGCGGGGCCAAGGATCATGTTTCGAAGGAGTCCAAATGCCCCATACCATGGATATGAAAATGGAAGGAAAAATCATGGGGAAGGATGCATGAAAATGGAAAGGTGGTATGAAGGCTAGTGTGTGGAGGAAGAGAGGCATGTGCTCTTCCAAAGCATGTATGAACCTTTTGGTATTGTGCCTCTAGTATGGATCACGAGCATGGAGATGAAAGTGACTGAATAAGGGATATGGGAGGGAAGGTATGAAAAAGGGATGGGTAATGACATGAAGGATATGGATGAAATGTGGAATATGAAGGGGATGAAATGGAAGGGATAACCAAGATCAAGGACATATGAAAGAAGGATGGAAATATGTAGGAGTATGGATGGAAAATGGATGAATGAACATGACAAGGACTATGTGATGCAAGATATGCATGACATGTCTAGATCAAATATATGGAAGAATGATGGGAGTGGAAAATGTATGGATAATGCGCAAGGGATATGGAAAGTGCATAGATGGATGGAAGGAAAGTGAAAGTCAAGATCAAAGATGGAAATGGATGAACGGTAGATGGAATTATGAAAGAATGGTATAGATGGAGCTTGCCCCCAGTGTAGAGTGCAAGTGGAAGAAGGAAAAGTGAATGGATGGATGAGTGGAATTGGAAAGAAATGGATACATGATAGGAAAATAAAGGGAGGACTCAAGCATCTATTTTCATGGATGGTATCCCTTGATATTTTTTTCTTTTTCTTTTTTTCTTTTTTTTTTCAAGGAATTTTTACTATTTTCTCATAGATGTTGATAGGATAGTGAATGGAGGAAAATGGCTTATGAAAAAGGTTGGATTAAGGGGGTGGAGTGGGTGGGAGGAAGATATGGTTGATGGATGCTAGATTGGAAGACTTGCAAATGAATGGATGAAGGAGGTGGAAAGATCGCCATTGGCACACACCTTGAAGGGTGATGGAGAGGAGGAAATTGTGGGGGATACGTAAGTGAAAGTTGGGATTTTGGGACATAGGGACCCAAAATAGATGAAGGAGACAGTGGATTTAGGATGGTGGATTTTGGTGCATAAGGACCCAAAATGGATTTAGAAAATGGAAGCTGGGATGATTTATGAACGAGGGAAGCCTTTGGATTAGCAGAATTGGATGCCATTTGGAATCTTTCTTTGATATTCATTGCTACATTAAGTAGCTTTGGTATCCACAAAATTTTTGCATTTTTGATTTTTAGCCTTTGTGGCCTTTTGATTTTTTTTTGGATCAGATTTTTCTTTTCTTGAACATGTCATTTAGAAGGGACATGTTGATCCTTGGGCTTTTGTGGATTTGTAGCTTTATTCACTTTTTCTTTAGCATCAAATTTGCTTCCATTGGCTATGGTATGGGTGCATGAAGGTAAGTGGGATGGAGAGCGTATGGATGGTGAACATTGGAAGGAAGTCAAGGATGTGTGCCTTTGTTGATCTTTAGGAGGAGCGTAAGGGGATGACATGGAAAACATGGATAGGGTGGATGGATGTATGTAAGGACCTAAAATGGAAGGAAGGGATGAAGAGTTTGGCGGGGGAACATAAGGACCTAGAATGGATGGAAGTGAGGAAGGAATGGGAATATGGATATAAGGTCCTAAAATGGACTTGGAAGATGAATGATGGAAGTGTTTAGGTTTGGAAGGAGGAATTGTGGAAGGTGTACCAACATCTTGAGATATTATTTCTTCAAGGGCATGCTTATCATTTTTAACACAAGATGTGAGTCCATGTATATGTGGTTAATGAGTGGATTGGATGGGTGTGAGAGGATCATGTGGAAGATTAGGATCATGAAGGGGATTATGAGGGATAGTAGGATTTTGAGATGGAGTGGGATCATGAAAGGAAAATGAAGGGGTGCTTTTATCTTGACTTAAAATGGGATCATGTAGTGGAACAAGTGGATCATGAGATGGAATAGGATCATTGAATGGAGTGGAGGGATTGGAACCATGACATGGGGTGATTTGATCTTGACATGGAGGAATATTAATGGATGGGGTAGGAGGAACTTCGTCATGAGATGGAGTGGAATCAGTAATGGTACATGGAATGTCTTGATCTTGATTAGGAAGGGAATCATGAGATGGACTGGGGGGATAAACAGATCTTGAGGGATAGGGGAAGGCTGGGATGGAGAAATGCTTGGATCTAAAAGAGAAGAGGCATCTATAATGTCATGCTTTGGAGGAAGGCCTGGAGAGGAACTGGGGGTATCACTTTGGGTGATTGGATCACTTTATCTTGTTCTTTACACTTAGCCAAGAGTGATGTGAAAAACCCCTCACTATGTGGGGATGAGGTTTTTGGAGGATTATGATTGTGAAGGGAATTACATGGAGGGTTAGGGTTGGATGGGACATGAGGACTAGGATCTTCGAAACATGGAGGAAGAGGACACATGGCATGGAAGGTGGTCTCTTTCTGTTGCCTTGCTAAAAGATAATTCTTTAGTTGTTCCATTTCCTTGGCAAGGTCATTTGTGTTTGAGGAAGTGTGTGGGCTAGGAATGAAATTATGCATAGTTTAAGGATAATGAGGTGGATTTCCCTTGTCAAAAGTAGAAGAATAATGAACATGAGATGGATTAGAGTGGATTTGAAATGTTGAGGATGGATTTGATATGCAAGTTGAATAGGAGGTATAACTCCATATTGTCTTTGAAAATTGTCAACCATTTGATTAAGCCAATTCGAATACATAGATGTTAGAAGAAGAGTGATGAAAGATTTGATGAAGGAGGGGATACAAACTTAGGACTAGGAGCAAATGTTGGACTTTGTGTTGATTTGATTTGAATTGAATTGGACTTTATATGGATTTGATTGAATTTGATTTGATATTGGATTTGATTTGATTGAATATTGATATTGAGATTGACTAGGGTTTTCTTTGATGTGATAAAAAACCCTATGATATTGCAAACAAGTGAATGGGAGATTTGAGTTAAAGTCCAATGTTCGTGACAACGCTCCTATGTCCAAAGTAGAAGATTGATGAAAAGTTGAATTAGAAGAAGATGAATGAAATTAGGAAGATTGAGTATGGAGGAATATGTAAATGGATTGAATTAAGAATTGGTTAGAAAGGAATGAATTTGACAAGGGATTGGAGTAGAAGAATGATGATGTGAAGGATTGAATTAAGAATGCATTATGAGATTGGCAGAAGAAATTGAAGTTGGATGATGAAGAAGCATGACTAGGATGAAGATTAGGAAATAGATTGAATGACAAGGAAATGATGTGGACAAATGGAGATGATTAAGATGTGGAAGAATGGTTTGAATGATGAAGATGAGACGTATGAGGGTGATGACTTGGATGGAAAGAAGATGTGATGTGGAATGATGTGGACAACTTGACTAAGAGGTCTTAAACCAAGACTTGTTTTTGTTGTTTTTGAAAAAAAAAAATTGACTTTTTTTTTGGATTTTTGAAGTTTTATGATTTTTTTGGATTTTTCAAATTTGAGATGCAAAATATATACAATCAAATATGTACAAGGCAAGTGTGTTTCAAACACTCAAGAACGTCAAACACACCAACAATCCTACAAGGCTTCAACTAGGATGTACAAGGATCAACTAGAGGGCATCCTCAATATACACAAGGTATGTGAGGCCCAAATTTGTAGATGAAAGAAAATACTACCACACAGCCAGGGGGAGACGCTAACCCAAATCTCCTCCTTCACTTTCCAAAGGTATAAAGTTCTTTGGGGCTTAGCTAAGAGTGACAATATTTTTCTTCCAAGAGAGGTGTCTTTCAATTCACCTCTCGATTTTTATACTCCACAAGAACATTGGAGTTGAGGTCGTCCCAAGGGGTGATGAAATCCCCAAGCAAGCCTCCTAAAAAAAAGAAAAATAAGACCACTTATTTCTTGTGCACCCAAGATCACCCGAATGCGCGAGGGGAGAGAATAAATAAGTGGCCTTGGGGTTTAAAAGACATGCGTTCTTTCCCAATGAAACTTTAGGTTTTGTAATCTACTTGAAGACACACGTGTTTATAACATACAATGTTCTTTCCAACTTGAAATGGTGCCAATGTAAATAAAAAATGCAGATTTGTCAACAAGAAAGTAAATTGAGCGTGCATAAACAAAATTGTTGGAAATGAAATCAATTTCTCTTAAGGCATTCAAGATTGTGCGAGTTCATTTTAAGCACCAATTTGAAATGTTTGCTAGCCTAGGCATACATGTCAATTATCCTTTAGGCATTCAAGAGGGTATGAATTCATTTTAAACACCAAGCCCAAATGTTTGCTATCCTAAACATGCATGTCCATTCCTTTAGGGTATTCAAGATTGAATTTGATTGTTTTAGCGTTTAACCATGCATTCAAAGACAAGTGTTTAACCATACAAGTTTATTCCAAAAACAAAATTAAAGCAAAAATCTCCAAGCAATATGGTTAGTGAGAAAATATCCTTACAAAACCATAAGTTAATGTATCGAAAATGTAGGACAAACATGAAACAACCCTACAATGAAAAGGTTAGCACAAATTTTTGTCCTTGACAGGAAAAATAAAGATATAAATAGCATCAAAATCTCATGAAACTAGAACCATGATGACGGGCTCAAAATCAGCTTTCTGGCAATATTTTGTTTTGCAAAAACGGAGCTCGTATGCTCAAGCTATAAGCAAAAAACCAAAGGCTGCTCCTTATGGCTTAGAAGGGCATGTGGACTACTGATGCAGTGCTGACATCAGTGACCTGCTAGGTTAAATTTGACGGTTAGGAGCACATCAAGAAAAAAATTTATTTTTGAATGTTGTTTTTTTGACATTTTTGGAAAAAAAAAGAAAAAAGAAATCTCGATTGTGTACTAGAAAAGACAAATATTATTTTTAAAACTATAAAGGAAAAGACAATAAAATTTTGTTTTTTTTTTTTGTTTTTCGGGTTCCTTTTTGCATTTTAAAATGAAAAAAAAAAAAAAAAATTTAAAAAAAAGAATGGGTTAGTGGGACGAGCTGCTTGGTTGAGCAGAGCTATTGCCGAGCGGAGGGTTTGTAGGGAATGGTTGTAGGGGAGCCAACCAGAGGCAGGGTGGAGAAAGGGGTTTGCTAGGTAGCGAAAAGGGGAGGAGTGACAAAGGAGGGAGCGGGGAGGCATGGTTACAAAGAGGCAATGTTAGAACATCGACGACGTTCAAAGGAGTGTGCAGGCAAGGTGGCTAGGGTTGAGTAGTCGGTGGAGGGGATTGCAGCGGTGAGGCCGCAGGGTATACAAAGCGGTGCAACCACTTGGTGGATGCAGGGGAGGAAGTGGAGAGGGCCACTAGGGAGTAGGAACAAGCTGCGATGAAAGCAGAGAGAATGCAGGGAGCGGCAATGCGAAGGAGGCAGATACGGTCGCAGGCGGAGGGAATCGCAGGCATCGCGGATGGCAAATTTTGACAGCCTATTGCTGCTAGTAGCGGGAAATAGCAGAGCGAGAGAGGCATTGGCAGTGAGAGAAATGTTGGTGGTAGGATCAGTGACTGCGAAGCAAGGAGCCACTAGGAATGGTGCTACAACTGGTGGCGGTGATGAGTGTAGCAGAGTTGAGTTGCGATGCAGAGGCAGGGCAGAGTGTTCAATTAGCCACCAGAGTGGGGAGATGGTTGCGGGGGAGGCGGAGAGCAAAGGTGGAAGGGTGGCTCGGGGAAGGAAGCAGGGAAAGCAGTAGTTGGGGGTTGCAGCAGGCCGCGGCCGTGGCAGCGGCGCTCGCAGGTGTCGCTTCTAGTAGCGCTTGCAGGTGCCTGCAACCAAGTAAAAAGAAAACAGTGTTAAAAAAAAAAATTATTATTATATATATATTTTTTTTTTTTTTTTTTTTTTGTAGTTTTTTGATTTTTTGATTTTTGAATTTTTAAATATATATATAAATGCTAACAAAACACCCCTTTCTTTTTTCTCTTTTTTTTTATTTTTGATTTTTAAGCTAACCTCATTTTTTTTAGGTTTTTTTAACCTATTTATCTATTAACAAAGAAGGAGTAATTTTTTATTTATTTTTTAAATTTTTCTAATAACGAATATTTAATGCATATGTACTCTAGAACTTGAAAAACAAAGCAATAAGCAAAATATAAAATGTTTTATGTCAAAAAACTTCCCTTAGGTCCTCCAAATGCAATGATGGGCTTTATGGCTCGATTAGAGGCTCCCCATGAAACTTGATTTCCAAATGCAAGCCTTCAACCTATGATCTTGAAAACTCACAAAATACTCAAAAAAACATTAGATAGTTAGTCCAAACCCGTGAAGTGGGTCCCACCGAGCATGCCAAAATGTGTTGCATAAAAATGTAACTAAGGAAATAACACTAAGCAACTAATGCACATTCCTACATTATCATGTAAAACCTCAAAATATGAAAGAAGACATGTAAATGAACAACATGAAACAAACAAGAGTATTAATGAAATCAAAATAACACATATGCACACCTCATGAAACCATCAAGTCTAGATGATTTCATTACTCATGGGATGTGGTTGCTCACAAGTCCAGCAGCATAACAATGAGGTAGATGGTCTTTTGAAAATGAGGAGAGGGCTCTCCATTTATAGGAAAATGGATGCAACGGACGGTTTAGATTGAATGTGAGATGGAGGGCTAAGATCTCTTAAGATCGATGAGGTGTCAATGAGGTGGACACCAAGTAGACTCCACATGGATTAGGGTTTTGACCATTCAAAGGGGGCAATATGCTCACACATGTGTGAGCAACCTTTGATGGTGACATGATAAATGAGGTGTGAGAAGCATGAGACAACTTGACTCTCATGCAAGAGGACAAGTGTGCAAGAGGTGTGAGAAGGCATGGCTTCTCACACATGTGTGAGACAACTTGATTCTCATGCAAGAGGAAAAGTGTGCAAGAGGTGTGAGAAGGATGGCTTCTCACACATGTGTGAGACAACTTGACTCTCATGCAAGAGGACAAGTGTGCAAGAGGTGTGAGAATGATGGCTTCTCACACATGTGTGAGACAACTTGACTCTCATGCAAGAGGACAAGTGTGC
The DNA here is from genome assembly GCA_028749045.1 of Cupressus sempervirens. Lineage (NCBI taxonomy): Eukaryota > Viridiplantae > Streptophyta > Pinopsida > Cupressales > Cupressaceae > Cupressus > Cupressus sempervirens. The sequence continues at coordinate 609,244,726 of CM053787.1, read as the reverse complement.
AAGAGGCATGCAAGAGATGAGGGATGAGGGAAGTGTGAACATCTCTCACACATGTGTGAGGATTCCTCATACATGTGTGATATGTGTGAGAACACACTTAGGATTAAGAGGTGATTAGCTAGGATAATTATGCAAAGCAAACATGATTAAGAAAGTGGGTAGGTTTAGCACGATGGGTTAGGTAGGCTAATGAGGTTAGGTGAGGGTTAAATGTAGGAGCCATGTGCTTAAATAGGATTAAACGTAATATTTAATTCCTAGTGAGATTTAGGCAAGGATTAATTAAGTAAATGAAGTACTTAATTAAAAAGAAATGGTTAGGATTTAAATAAACCTTAGTTTATTTAAATCAAGGAATGGCTAGGATTTAAGTAAACCTTAGTTTATTTAAATCAAGGAAAGGAAAACATAATTAAATAAATGTAAAATTTATTTAATTAAGGTAGGGGAATTAAATAAATAATGAATATTTATTTAATTGGCTAGGAACGGGTTTTGGACAAATTTAGGTGTCTACAAAAAAACACAAAGCAAGGCTTGTAGCAAAAAATTATTCACAATAGCCCGTTGCAGACTACAATGAGACATTTGAACCAGTAGCTCATTTAGACATTGTAAGTACTATATTAGCCATAGCAGCTCAAAACAAGTGGGTAGTTTATCAAATGGATGTAAAATCAACATTTCTCAAAGGATTCTTGGAAGAAGACATTTATGTGGAGCAGCCACCTGCATATGAGATTATGGGTTATGAAAATAAGGTGCATAGACTCAAGAAGGCACTCTACGAACTCAAACAAGCCCCAATAGTGTTTTATAACATAATTTATTCTTATCTTTTACAAAATGGCTTCAATAGGTGCAATAATGAGCCTACCTTATATACCAAGTTGAATGAGAAAGGTGAGATCTTAATTGTTTGTTTATATGTTTATGACTTGATTATCACAAGTGATTTATCAATTGATATGTTTAAATCATCCATGAAACAAGAATTTTAGATGACTGATTTGGGATTAATGAAGTACTTTCTTGGCATTGAAGTGAAACAAAATGAAAATGGTATATTCATTTCTCAAGCAAAGTATGCTAATGATATTTTTAAGAGGCTTAATATGTTGAAATGCAAATCAACACCAACAACAATCATCATGGGTATGAAGCTAAGCCAAGATGAAAAGGGATCTAATGTAAATCCAACTTTGTATAAGAAACTTGTTGGGAGTCTAATGTACCTAATAGCCACAATGCTGGATATAATGTATGGAGTTAGTTTCATTTCAAGATTCATGAATTCTCCAAAAGTTTCTCATTGGAAAGCAGGCAAAAGAATTTTAAAATATATTAGTGGAACAAGAAATTATGGAATATTTTATTTAAGATCAAACAATTTCAAGCTTATAGGATATACTAACATTCATTGTACAGGATGCATTGATGATAGGAAAAGTACTTCAAGTTATGCTTTTCATTTTGGATTAGATGCAGTATCATCAACTTCAAAGAAACAACCAATTGTCACTCTTTCATCAGCTGAAGCAGAGTATGTAGCAACCACAATTGTAGCATGTCAAGCAATTTGGATGAGGGTAAAAGCACAAACCTGTGTCACCTTTTATGAAGAAAAGTGATATCAAAATGCGACAGTTCAACATTAATGACAAAAAAAATGGTATTTGTGTTTAGACTTTGAAAATGATGTAAACTGATGAAATGTGTAGAATTGGATGAACTTTATGCCTATCATTTTTTAAAAATTTTCTGAGTAATAATTTATTCATTTCTTTTATTTTGAAGTCTCTTTTCAAACTATAAAAAATATAGGGTGTAGTTCCTGTCAAAAGAAAATATGCAAACCATCTTTTTTTGTTTTGATTTGAAAATATCTTATATATGACATGTATATCTAGTGCACAAAAAAAGAAATAATTAGTTTTTATCTATATTTTCTTTGTTATAAGTACTCAAGCTCGACCTTCTTAGAAGGCAACAATTTTTGCCTCCCGTCAAAACTTCCCAATCAAATCTACACTTTCTTGAGAAAAAATTACATATTCATGAAGAGGACTCTCTCCTCTAGAGATAAATGTAATTTTTTTGTTTTTTTGGTATGATTTACTATTTTTTTCCATTTTTTAAGTGAGCATCTTCTGAAATGTTGAAATACTGACTTATAATATTTTGAAATTTTAACATATTATAACTAATCAAAACACTCAAAAATTTATATAATGATGATATTGAATCTAAGATCTATAAAAGGGTATTTTTAGTTTTTGAATAAAATTGAGTTTCGATAGAGAAATAAAATTTGACCAAAACAAGTTTTGATATCACAAACGGTGACACAGATCTATGCTTTTATCCATGAGAAGAGTGTTGAAAGAGGTAAAATAAGAACAAGAGGATGCAACAAAGATATATTGTGATAACAATTCAGCCATAGCATTATCAAAGAATCTAGTTTTCACAAAAGAAGTAAACACATTGACACAAGGTATCATTTCATCAGGGAGTACATCACAAATGGTGAAATTATTTTGGAGCATTGAAAATCAGAGGACCAATATGCTAACATTTTTACTAAACCATTGGGAAAGAAAAGTTTTGTGCATCAAAGAGATCGATTGGGAATCATAGATGGTAGTTGTGATCAAGGGGGAGTGGTGAATTTAATTCCACCTCCCCCAACTACTCTCCATGGACTCCTTTCCTCATTCTCGCCATTTTTTGTCCCATCATTTTGTCTAAGACAAGTTTTTGTACTTACTATTTGATTATTATGTTTATTGGAGACTTCTACAGTAGACTACAAACATTTATAGTATATGTTTAATATATTTCTCTTGGTAATTATTTTTTTGTTGTTTTTTCTTGTATGTACAGGGAGTGGAGAATATGTAATGGAGAAAGTTTAGAAATAGCCAATTTTGTTGTAGCAGAGCAGAACAGTTTGAGAATTTAGAAAGAAATGTGTGTTTCTTTAGTAACAGCAAAATATTCAAATGAAATAGAGGATTTTTTTTTTTTGTATTTGATGTATGGAGCAGTAGCTCTATTTTGCTAAGATAAATTTGTATCTACTAATTATATGTAATATATAAGTTGAAAACTTGTCTTAACTCTATTATTTTTGTCCCTGTCTTTTATTTCTCCTCTATCTCCTTCCATCAGGCATCACTATAATAATTTTAATGTTATGGGATGAAGAGGATAATGGGGCCGCATGTAGGAGATTTTCAAAGTTATAGATATGTGGAAAAGAACATGGTTTGAAATATTTTCACAAGATATTCACTGGAAAGTAATATTTCAACTTGCAAAGCCAATTTTTAACCATATGTTTCATCTTATGCATTCAAATGAGGAATGTAGAACTCAAGCACAAAAATATGTATGGTAGAAACATGATGTAAAGGAAATATATTGTTATCTAACCAATCATATGTGCATCAAAAGTCACATGAATCTTGCAACGATATGAATACATTAACTCATACCATATGGTATGATAAGAGTTCTATTCAAATTTTAGAGGTGTGGTCTAGCTGAAAATGGGTAAAGGTTTCAGAGACACAATTGAACTAGATGGAAAATGAAATACTAGAAGGTTTATCAACCACCATGGTATATGAAATAGCTAAGGATGGTGTATTTTGTATGTTGGAAGAGGTAAATGGTTGCCCATCAAATATTGTAACTGCAAATTTCAATATTGAGTCACAAATTGTTCAAGTGAGGAATCACTAAGTTTAGAAGAGGTGACTAATTTTCTTATTGGGGAAGATAATGATCAATACTTACAAGTTTATAATAGAAAATAAAATATCTAGATGGATCCTATCCATAATATCTCTTTCCTTCAAACTGGTGAGCATCAGGATACATAGCATTTGTTCACGAATTGTCACATAAGGTAGATGATGAGGTTAATCATGAGGATTCGGCTCAACAACCGCATACATTAGATGAAGTGACCTATGCTTCTATATGGGAAGAAAATGTGTTGAACCATCATGCCTCACATGAATTGCACCACAATATCCAAATGGAATTAAATCATGATATTACTCCACTCCATTTGAGTAATAATCAAAACTCTCAACATTTTCATCATGAATTGGCACACATGGAAGATGGTGTAGCTAATCATATGGAATCTGGTCACAAACTTGAGATGACTAAAGAAAATTGCCATATATTATTTGATTATACTAGGACATTATTGCTATCAAAGACCCCCTTGGAGGTAGCCATAAGGAATAAGACCTATAAATTGATAGGAAGACCTTCAAAGAGAGCCAAAATCAAAAAATAAGTTGAAGTAGGTGTACAAACAACTCTTGATGAGAAGTTCTCATTTGGATAAACATCGATAAGAAGGGTGATGTGCCCTTCTTTTTGGCCATGAAAATAATATCATGGAATGTTAGAGGTGTTAACGTAGGATCAGGCAACAACGTGATTCTTCCTAGGCAAATATTATTTTATTAAGATAGACAAAATTATCTCAAGAAATCTATGACAATATAATAGCTAAATGGAACTTCTAAAAGGTTTTTCACATGCAAGAGAAAGCTTCTTGAGGCATGGAATGGGGGTGTTGTGGAATCCTAAAATGATTAAGGCATAGATATTGGGTCAGGATACTAATTGGCAGCTCCTGAAGATTTAGCAATTTTATCTTTCTTTTTATCTCATCAACATTTATGGACCTTCACAACCTATTGAAAAAAATATGTTGTGGGACATATTAACACAATTAATACAAAGGCATCAAGATCTTAACCTTATTCTTGGAGGAGATTACAATGCCATTCTTAATGTAGCTAAGAAATGTGGTGGTATGTATCCCTTGGTTAGAACTATATAGGAATTATTGACATTTTTTGAAGACAATGAATTATGGAATGTCAAGCCTAGGAAAAGATCATTTACTTGGGCTAATAAGAGAATGGGGTTCCTTAAAATTTGTAGAGAGGCTTGATCAATTTTTTCTATCACTGCAACAAAAAAATTAGAGGGTCTTAATTGATTCATATATTTTACCCTTAGCAGATTCAGATCATGTTCCAAATGGCTTAAATATCTCCCCATCTTCAACTTGGATGCTCACACCCATCAAGCTCTATTCAAGTTTGAAAGAATGTGGTTTGGGCATTCACACTTCTTACCACTTCTTCACCAATGGTGGGTTTCCGCTTCCATAGTAAAAGGTACAAAAGAGTTTAAAATTTATAGTAAACTCAAGCACATTCAAATTCAAATCAAGGAATTGAATACAATATTATTCAAGAGCATATTTCAAAAGAAAGATCCAGTCAAAACTAAGTTGCAAGACATAAATGAACACATTATTCTACATGGACTAGATATTGCTACTTTCATATCATAGAAAGAGTTATAAAGTGAATAGGAAGAGCCTTGTAAAAGAGAGGAAGTGTATTGAAGGGTAAATTCATGTGAACTATGGCTCAAGGAAGCTCATAAAAATAAAAATTTCTTCCATGCTTCTACAAAACAAAGACAAGAAACCAAAGCCATTTTCTCTATTCAAGATGTAGACTTAGGTAACTTTATTGTTAGATTTTTTAAAAAGTTACTTGAACCCCCTCCACAAATCACCTCAGATCATTTGAAAATAAATAAACTACTACATAGTATCCCTAAGATGATATGTAAACAAGAAAACTATTCACTCATGGCCCCTTTAAAAATTAATGAGATAAAAAAATATGGTATTTTCTATTCCACCTCATAAGGCACCATGACCTAATGGATTTACATCCCTCTTTTATCAAAAATGATGGGACATTATTGCAGGGGGTTTATTTTAAGCAATGGAAGAGTCTAGAAGAGGAAAACTTATGTTGAGGAATTTCAATACCACAAATATAGATCGCATATCTAAAGTCAAGAACCCTAGAACCTTTGCAAATTTTTTCCCAATCTCATAATCTAATAAATTTACAAAAAAAATTACAAAACCTATACACATGAGATTGTGGTAATTTGTTCCCAGCATCATAATTTTGGATATAGGTAGTTTTGTACCAAGAAGAGAAATAATGGAAGGTGTGTTGGTAGGACATGCAATATTGTACTCTATGACTGGTAGTCAATCACCATAATTTTTCATAAAACTTGATATGATAAAGGCATGTGACAAATTGAATTGGGTTTTTATTTAAAGTTCTAGCAAAATTTGGCTTCTTAAAAAATTGATGTAAATGGGTAAGCGCATGCATATCAGGTGCTTGGGTTTCAGTCATCATCAATGGAGTTTCAATAGGCTTTTCCCCTCAGTGCAAGTGGTTAGGTAGGGGGACCCATTTTCTCCAATTATATTTATAATCATGGTTGAGGCTATTAGTCAAAGTATAATGAAATAAAAAGGGTAGAGATTGTGGCTTGGGGCCTAGATTGTAGGAATGAATATTTTGGTAACACTCTCTTTATTTTCTAATGACATGTTATTTTTGGTAAGGCATCCCTCCAAGAAGAAAGGAAAAATTAAGAGTATATTGGATTTATACACTTCAAGTTCTAGACAACATAAGTGCACAAAAACCTAAAATCTACTTGCTTAATGTAAATGATTATCTTGCTACTCAAATTGTTAACATCTTTGATTTCACAATTGACTATTTACCATCAACACATGTGGGCATGCCTTCTATGTGGGAACAAATAATTCAACCTATTGGTCAGTTGTCATTGAAAGAATTAAGAATATAGTTTTGACTTGGAAATCAAGGTGGTTGTCTCTATCTAGTAGGTTATTGCTAATAAAAACAATCTTAACAACAATCCTTAACTACTATTTAGTTATGCTGAAAGCCCCTGTAGCAATGATATATCACATTGAAAAACTTATTAGAGAATTTTCATGGAAATGTAATCTCTCAAAGGATAAAAAGATACTTCCTATCTCCTTGCAAGACATGGCTAAATCTAAGGATTCAGGGAGAGTGGGTCTTCATGATTTGAATAAAAGGAATAAAGCATTTGGTGGTAAATTAGTTTGGAAGATCATATTTAAAATCAAATAGAAAGTGGTTTTAGATCATGTAGTAAAAATATTAAACTTTTGACTTCAAAATCAATTTCATTAATTTATACCTAATTCATCTCTTAGATTTATCAATAAAACTATAATGCTAAAACATAAATGACATACATCACATCCATAAAATTCTAACACATAATACAATGATTTGGTTACTAAAAAGATGAAGGTAAAATTGGGGTGGGGATATAACCCACAAATCTTCACTATTGCAACAACAAAGTTAACCTATTAAGGTTACAATGTTTGATCATAAAATATGATCTACCCTATAAGGGGTCTACCCTATTAAAATCTTAAGAGACTATAACATCTAACCTTGTTAAAGGATTTTATGCTCACAATAAAGTAAGGACTATGTTAGGAGATTTAAATAGGCCTATTAGGGCCACTCTATTAAGATATTTACCCTATCTCAATTAAAAAATAACTTAATCAATACCTGAGAAGCACTTTATTAAGGATGCGCCTAAGAAGGATGACAGCCATGAGCTAGAAGAGGGAAACTAGCCCTATGTCTTTTGTTTATTTTTCTTGTGTTTATGATTATGCCTATGAACTTGGTACCCCGTGGGGTCTTTCTGTTTATGTTGATTAAGGGGACTTATAGTAGTTGTTTTTTTATTTTACAATTTTTTATGCATATTTGTTTAAAGATTGGTAGTATTGTTAAGCTGACTATGGACATATATTGTTTTTTAAAGTTTAAAGTTTGTATTGGTTAGTTGACTGTGAAGTTACCTTCAATTGATTTATTAGCCTTTTTCTACTTTGGGGTCAACCTGCTATCTTTTTGGCTACTATCAATTACTTCAAAAATTGATTTGGTACCTAACCCTTTGTTTTCTCTACAAGCTAATCTTGGGTCTCCTCTTTCCTATATCTCTTATTTGATTCCCCTATATGATATCTTTTTTCAGTCCTTCACTACTCTGATTGCTCTCTAATTGATATACTCTTTAACTTCTCCTTTACATGCACATACTCCTTGTGCATTTCAATATACTTGCAATCCTTAACTTCCACTTTTAGGGATTCTAAACTTAGAATCCTCATTAAATAGACACTCTATGAAGTTTCTAGATCTTGATCGAGGACTTAAACTTCTCTATCTTTTTATTTTTACATCCCTTTTCTTGATCGGTTTAATTGTATTCCTAGGGATCATTACCTTCTTCAATGACACATAATTAACATCTTAGTTGTCACTATGAATATTAAATCTTATAGAAATGTTGGCCAAAATGATTTACACATGATTTTGTACCATTACAAACTCTCATATCAAAATTTAATTACTTGGCGCTTCAATGCTCTAACTCTCAGTCATGCATAAACCTTTATGCTATCACTTAGCTTCTATATAATTTTTTTCTTGGCTCTTTATAACTTTTCAATATGCTTGGTCTTTTTTGAATTTCTTGGCTCATACTTCTTCTGGACTCAAATATCTGCTTGGTCTCTACTAAATGCTTGGTACTCACTATATCACTCAATATAAGTGTTGTATGCTTGGCCTTTACTAGATAACTCAATTGTAGTCATGACCTTGTAATATTTCTTAATAAATGACTTGTAAATGCCTAAGTGTTTGGACACTAATCTGCAACATAGGCTTAGAGATCAACAATATTTGCAATCCTTAACCCTCCCAAGGGTTTTACAATTTAGAACTATACGATGTCATTTTGAGATGTAGTTTCAAACTATATAACATGGAAAGTGCATAACAGGTTTAAGGTACTATTTTGGATGGATTCTTGGAATTGAAAATCTCTATTGTTGTATGTATTTTTTAAACATGTGTCCTCCCATCTGAAGCTTGTTACAATCCTTATTTCATTAAAGGATTTCCAAGATGTGGAGTGAAGGTCCGAGAATCATTTTCTAAACAAGTCTAGTTTTTCTTCTCTCGGTCAATCCATATGTACTATATATTCTTTATCCAAGATAGATTTAAAAAAAGTTAATAGTTTATGGTCTAATTGAGTTTTCTCTGATAGGAGTTAATATCTAATAGTATATTTTTCAAATAAAGTTATACAAAGATGCAGAAAAGTTAGCTATACATTTTAGATCTCGTCTCTTCTTTGGTTACCAATTAATTATTTGAGATTTGATAGTAAAGTTTACTAAATCTTAGTTGTAATTCATTTTGAGTAATATTTTAGTCTGCAATTTTCCTATAATCCAAATAAGTTATGTAAATTCTTGATGTAAATTAGAAGAATTTCTTGGTTTTCAATGAATATTTGGATAAGAATGCGATCTAGAATTGAATATTCATATTCTTACCACAAAGTGTTAAGATAGATCTGATATAAATATCCAATACATGTGAGATAATAGCCGATTAGATAAGACACTTTCCATCCATTAAAACTGATCTATTTTGGGAATGCCTATATGGTATAATCCTTTTGTAAATCAATCTTTTAAGTTTTATTGTTGACAATCTAAAAAGTGAGCCCGTACTTGATTCATGGAGTTTAGGGTTTGATGGATTAGCCATTTATCATCTCTATTACAATCCTCGAATTAGAAAAATTAAGGCCAAATTATCTGTTATAGGGGAGTTCTTATTTTTATTTGAATTTTAAAGTGATAGAGAGTTATTTCCCATGTATACCTGCCTAAATTTTTTAGAGTTCAAAGTGGAGAAGACATCATAGAGTCTTTTTAGTTGGTCCTTTTATTTTGTTCCTCAAAATACCTATTATGGTTTCTAGCTAACTCCTAGGTATTTCCTTACTTTTTAAAGTTTTTAATAATTCTATCAAATCACAAACCAACAAAAGGGTGACTCTGCTGGGGATACTTTTATTGTTCTATTTTGGTAGAAAAATCCTTGAGAATCAAAAAAATTCCAATAAAGTAGGAATTACATGCCATGGGTTCTATCCAACTAATGCCTTATCTATGTGATATATTTTTCATTTCCAAAAGTGTGTCATGACAAAAGTTTTTTTTATTGGGCCATTGTGTCAGATCTAGATTCAACATTCTATTATTGTGATATTTTCTAGTTTCTAGCCACATTAAAGCTTTTCCCCTCAATGGATTGTGAATCACTATAAGGTTTAGTAGCTAGTGCTATATTTTACGTGTATAAAATGTAATATAGAAGGGGAAACACAAGATCATATACAAAAACAAATGTGGAGGTCCCTCTATACACAGAACTACCTCAAGCTGGTAGGAAAAACCTGTCTAAGAAGAAAGGTGGTGCAAGAGCACCTAGGTAGGCTTGTATGAAACCTAGGGCTTATTTATTTTTGGTTTGTAGTGATGGTAGCCACATCACTAGTCTAATAAGAGATCCTATTTGGTCCTTAGGTGTGTTTAGGAGAGGTGGCAAGACCCAAAATGGCCAAGTTGCTAGAAGTTGTAAAATGTTGTCAAATAGGTGACTTAGGTCCTAGAAAGGGTAAAATGGTCTAGTAAGCTTCCTATGGTCTTATATATGTTATTTGAGGTCATTTTATGCATGTTACATGCCTAATTTATCTTTGGAACAAATTTGGAGGTCTAACTCCAATTTGGGTAAAAGTTGTTTAAATGTTGTCATGTTGTCATGACAATATTTTCTTGCTAAGAGCGACTTTTTGCAAGTTCGAGTTTGCAATGCTCTAACTATATGGAATAGTTATGAAACTGATGGACGTACATTCAAAATCATGAGTACATCCTTCTCAATGGGTTGGTCAAGTTAGGAAAAGTACTATATAGGTTGTGCACAATGTCTTTGTTGTTAGTTTTTATGTTTTTGAAGGCATTTGAATAGAATTGGATTGGATGGTGAGAATTTGGTGTTTGAAAAGCTCTATAATATTATTTTTCATGTGTGTAAAGTGCTATTTTCTTATTTCAATTAGGTTTTAGTAGTTTAGAAATTCTTTTTTTTGCCAAACTGCTAGTTTGAATAGGGTTGCATTTAAAACATGGGATCTTAGGGCCACTTCCCACCATTGATTTCCTCTAGTCTTTTGGGATTTGGAACTAAGTTCCATGTAAAATATTTACCAAGAAGCAAGGCCCTTAGAAGTCTCAACAAGAATTTATAAAGTCATTCCCTAGGCAAGAAAATGCAACTTGGCTAGGGATCATAGTTTGGAAAATAAGCAATGGAAAGGATTGAGAGGATAGATACCTCAATCCAAGCATGTATAAAGTAAGAAGGATGTTTGACCTAGATCCATTCCAAAGGAAGAGTCTTGGAAATCTCTCTAAGGTGGTTTTCAAAGACAATAGCCACTAAAAATGCTCATTTTAAGCCTAAAAATAGTGCTTTGGTTGTACGGACAGATTGGGGGTTGGAAAATCACAAAATCTCTACGAACTCTAAAAAGGGTATTCGTAATGCAAATTTCTTTGAGGGGTTGTTAAGTAGATTTTCATGATATCTCATTTTTGAGTCATTTGGAGGCCTAATCTTAGTGGCCCATTTTGTAGCATTTTTGTGTTCAATTTGTTTGAGGGGTTGTTAAGTAGATTTTCATGATATCTCATTTTTGAGTCATTTGGAGGCCTAATCTTAGTAGCCCATTTTGTAGCATTTTTGTGTTTGAACACTTGTGGAAGGGATGTAAAAGAAGAAACCCTAGTTGGTCAAGTAAAAATGACCTAAGAAAGCCCTGAGAGTACCTATGGTTAGAGAGCAACATTGGGTCTCACATCAGAGTGGTATTAGAGAAAGTTAAAGATTTGGGGACAAGTGGTGGATTTCTATAGCTACTAGAGAATCGGTATTTGAAACCAGCATGGTGACAAATGTAGAACTAGCCGAGGAAGTTGATGAACAAGGGGAGAGGAATGAAGTTCTTGAATAATCCCTAGTAGAGGTGAAGATGAAACTTGATGCATTTTCTAAAGCAGGAAGGAGAAAGGAAGAAGAAGAATTTTTAAGGTATAAAGAGGTAGTAGAGGAGGATGTAGTCCCTTAACCTAACCCTATCTTTAATGAAGAGCCCTTCTTCAGGCTATCAAAGCCCTAGGGGAAAAATCTTTGAAAGGTGTATCTCTTTTTAGGGGAAATATGGTAGTCATAGACTGGATAGATGGCATGGAGAACCATGTTGAGTGTGAGGGGGTATTAGAGACACAAAAGGTTAAAGTTTCTAAGTCAAGGATTAGAGGCTCAGCTCTAACATGGTGGAAGTAAGTACAAGATAAAAGAATCAGCATGGGTAATACTTGTCTAGCTAATTGGAAGGCTATGGTCACTAAAGTGAAGGAGAACATCCCGCCTAAAGACTTTGAAATTTAGTTCCACATGAGAAGACAAGGACTAGAGCAAAAAGACATGGATATGTCCTCTTATATTGAGTAATTTTAGAAGTTATGTCTAAGATCCAAGCAGCAAGAAGATGACCCAATCAAGGTGGCAAGATATCTAGGTGGTTCGAAGTGGAATATCCAAGAGGAGCTTAGTTTATGGACACCTACCATAGTTTAGAGATGCCATCAACTATCCCTAAAGGTAGAGAAAAAGAAAAAAAGGAAAGGAGATTCCAACTTCAAGGATAGAGGCAAGGGCAGAAACCAAAGAATACAAAGGGGAGGCTACTAGGGTAGAGGTAGTGAATAGAAGAATCAAGGTGAAAGTAAGTTCATAGAGAAAGCTAGTGATAACTCCTTAAGAGGTGGTTACAATAGGGGGAGAGGCAACCAAGGAGGATCAAGTAGAGGGAGAGGATCCAGAAAATCTAATTCATACTTTGAAAGTATGAAATGTTACAATTATAGTCACTTGGGTCATCCAGCCTACAAATTCCCAAAGAATCCTTCTTCTGTTAGGATTAACCTCAGACAGAAATAACAGTTACATGCAGATATAACCAATATCAGAAAATAATAGCTCACACAGAAGAGAACATAAGACACCAAGATTTAATGTGGTTCATCCAATCCCTAGGCTAGGTCCATTAGCAATAAGTCCAATATTATTATTATCTAGTGATTACAATGTATAATCCCCTATAGCTCAATATCATTTCAAGAAGCTACAATATCACCATTACATTATGAAATCCCTATTTAAATAAGCCTTTTTTATACAAGCTTTTATCGCTTAAATAATTAGGGCTAGAATAATTCATCCAATAATAAAAATAGTAGTCAACAACATTTACAATATAAGGTCATTTTTGGCTTCAGAGGCACTACCCCTAAAAACCCTTGTAGGGGCGTTGTTGCTCAACCCTACCCTTTACTGTGACAGGGAGCACACCTGGGGTGCTACGCCAGGACCTTGCAATGGCACTTCCCCTTGACCCTATCTTGGGTGCACTACCCCTTGACCCTATCTTGGGGGCACTACCCCCAAAACCCCATAGAAATAATATGGGGAGAAAGCTATATCAAATAAACCTTTGAGTCGGATTACGCTCCACATCACAACATCTTCCACAAATCAAGACAAAAGAATGACATATATGCAAAGGATTGCTACAAAGAGCTTGATGCAGATCACATTGAATCTAAAAAAGGTGAGAACCTCATGTTTAAGAGAGCTTTGATCAAACAACCAGCTCCTGATAAACCTAAACATAAGAGGGCATTGTTTAGGATAACATACAAAATCTGAAGAAAAGTGTGCAAATTCTAGTTCTATTGATAATGTACTATCAGAGGAGGTTGTTACCAAGTTGAAATTATAGAAGATACCTCATGACAACCCTTGCAAGGTTACTTGGCTTAACAAGGGATGAATCATCTTGGTGAATGAGCAAGCTTGTGTGGAATTCTCCATAGCAGGATACAAGGACAAATTGTTGTGTGATGCTTTACCTATGGATGCTTGTCATCTTTTGCAAGGTAGGTCTTGGAAATTTGATAGGGAAGTTGTATATGATGGTAGAATAACACCAATCACATCATCAAATTTTTAGGTATTAGATCTAGAAATAGAATTACTCACATCCATTACCAAGCCATTCAAGCTTTTTGACAAAGAAGATAAAATCAATAGAGCCCTAATTTGTTCATTAAAATATACATTCATAGAAGATAATTAAGTAGTTAACATAGTAAACTTTTTTAAATGATCTGCAACAAATCCACCTTCTTCCATCTTTATATTAAATAAACACTACATGAGAAATGCCTTATTTGAAGTGGAGGGCTTTATAGATTTTCTAAGGTTTACATCAACTCTTCTATCATCTTCAGTTTTGCAATGTTAAATTTCATTAATGGTGCTAGGCATAATCAAATGTTTCCAGGTGCCTTTCTATCTAGAATCTCCTAGTCCTCATCTAACAAAGCTCTATGTTTCTTTGCTTTTCCTTCCAATGGCATCCATAAATCCTTTTGATAAAGATAGTCCTCCATTTTCATTTTCCATAACTAAAAGTTATTAACATTAAACTTCTCAATGTTTAGCTTACCCTCATCTTCCATTGCTCCCACTCAACCATGAGACTGTCCTACAGAAGATAGCCTTTTTTTAAATGATGATGATTTGGGCTTTAAAAAATAATGATAGTCTAGCTCTAATACCACTTGTTAGTATTAAAAATAGACAAAAATAAAAATCACATGAAAATATAACCAATATCAGGAAATAATGAATTGCATAGAAGAGAACACAAAACATAAGGATTTAACATGGTTCACCCACAGCAAGTCCAATATTATTATTATCTAGTGATTACAATTTGTAGTCCCTTATAGCTGAATATTTCCATAAGAAGCTACAATATCATCATACATCATGAAATCCCTAACCCTAAGCCATTTTATACAAGCTTTTGTTGCTTACAAAATTAAGGCTAGAATAAGTCATCCAATAGAAAAAATAATAGTTGACACCTTTTAGACTAGTAAGTCATTTTTTGCTTCAAGGGCGCTACCCCCTAAAAACCTCATGGCAGCATTGCCCCCAAATCCCACCTTGTACTATTATAACGAGCACACCTGGGGTGGTACCCCTAGACCATGTAAGGGGTGTTTCCCCTTGACCCCACCTTGGGGGTTCTACCCTCAAACCCACATAGAAATAATTTGGGGGAAAATTGTGCCAAATAAACCTCTGAGTCCAATTAGGCTCTAGATCACAACAAACATGACTCGATCTATAGCATTCAAGAAGGTCCTCTGGGAGATTTTTGGAGTTGGTGCAAATACATTTGAACAACACCTGAGGGCATGTTTGAACCAATTATTAAATGCAGGCAAAGGTTTATTTAGTTCTTTTTAGATCCAATAAATTGGTGATGGCTCAAAGTAGGGTTGCTTCAAGACTAAAAGGTTGAGAGGAAAGTCCTCTCCATGTCTACCCACCTACTGATAGAATTGGTAGGGAGAATAAGGTACTTGTTTAGCTCATTGGGACTCAAGGTCATTAGGAACAAGTGGAAAGTTAGCTCTTTGTGCTTGACATTATATCTAACCTAGGCCTCCTTAAATGCATGGATGTGTTCTTCCATCATTTGAGGACACAAATGTTCAAATTTTGAACATAGTTTCTTAGGTTGGGAAGGTATAGTATGCTTTGACGATTTCCAAGGGTAAAAATTATGCCCCAAGAAATGCAAGTAGTTGTGGGATAGTCATTATCCTAGTTGGTAATTGGGGTCCAAGTGTAGTCTAAGTAGTAGTAAGCTAAGGTATGGACACCTTACCTTTCTTCTTTTATTTTTTATACTTATATCAAATTGAAGATTTGAGCTTTGCAAACTCTATATATATGGAAAATGCATGCAACTGCTAGAGGTGATTTATGGAAAAGGAGCCAAGTCGACATAAAGTTTGGTTGCTAAGGTAATCACTAAATGAATATTCAAGAGGAGACTAATCAGGGCCCATAAGTTCAAAACCAATATCTAGATGAGTCGATGAACATAAACCTCCATGTGTGAGTTTTTATAGCACATACAACTGAACAGGACCATGACTCACCATAGTGCATAGGGAAAGTGCTTGAAGGATTTAGTAGGCCCCACTTCTAGTGTCATTTATTCATTGATAAGACTTTATTTTGCATCCAACTAGTAGAGTAACAATTATCAATGGACTAGAATATTCAACCAATATCACCTAAAGAATGGCAAGAAAAAACTTTCTAGTCCAAAACTCCTTGTAGATCAAGTCTCAATCATGAAAAAATAGGAAATTTTAGATGATGAGGTGACTAATTTATAATAAGGCAGGTGAAATCTTCATCATTTTCCCTCGCATTAGGTCATGCATTGGATTACTAAAAAGAATTGGAAAATATCTCGAAATGGAACTAGGAAAAGTAAGGAAAGAAAATATCAAGAAAGTATAGATCCTATAGAGTTAGAAATTTAATCTACCTATAGTCTACTTTTTTCACTATTATTATAAAATATGCATTCTTGAATGGTAGGACTACTTAAACATGTGCTCAATAAATCAATCTAACACATGTAAATGTTGCAAATAAAACTAGTACCAAAGTAAACAAAGTCATTTAGTTTTACCCAAGCCAAGGAAGATAATGGAAAAAAATTTGAAAGATATCACTACTTTTTAAGGTAAATGAGTCCCATATCAAACACTCCAAGATCCCTTTCCTCAAAACATATCCTATACATACCAGCAAGCGCTAGGTGAAATAAAGATTTTCTAAAATAAAGATGATATTTCTTTCATTCATGAACTAAGATGTTACAGTAGTATGGACAATAAAATCACCAACTTTACTAGTCCTAGAATAGTCAGTCTCTCTTCTTAATAGACAGGTATTTACACTTAATGTAGGAAAACTACTTCTGACCCTAACTAACTTACCTACCACCTTAAATAACACTATCTACTACTATCTTCATGTAGGAACACTTGTAGAATAAAATAATTTTAAATCACAACCATAAAAGGAGAAAAAATAAGTGGGGGAGTTGAAGAGGGGAATTCCCAAGGGAAATTTGATCTAAACGGTGATCTTTACAAACTTTTCTTGGTAAATTGGTGTTAGTTATCTCCTCAAGGTGTTCATTGATTAATAAGAGCACTTCACCTCTCTAACAACCTTAAATGCATCGATTACATAGGGAGAAAAAAATTAAAATAAATTATCTGCAATCATTTTCTACCCACATATGTCATTAATAAGTCTATCAACCAACAATGGTGTCATATGATCAACTTTAGAAGGAAACCTAGCACATTCAGTCATGTTATAGAAGGACTTGAATTCCACTAATTCTGGGTTTAGGAGTTTTAAGTGTTGGCATGTTATAGAAGGACTTGAATTCCAATAATTCTAGGTTTACGAGTTTAAGTGTTGGCATGTTATAGAAGGACTTGAATTCCAATAATTCTGGGTTTAGGATTTTTCATTAAAAAAAACATTTTGGGAGTAAATAAAAGAATTAGATGATGAAAAAAAATTCCCTATTATTGTTGATGTTCGTAGCTTACAATCAAAATCAAAATTTTTGGATTAATTTTGATAAAAAATTTGTGAGAAAATAAAGAATTGGATGATAAAAAATTTCTTGTAGGTTTTTGTTGATGTCCTCGACCTAAAATAAAAATTCATAATTTTTGAATTAATTTATGATAATTTATATTATTTTTTATTTAAAAAAATGATTTTGGGAGAAAATAAAATAATTAGATGATGAAATTGTTGTTGTAGGTTGTTGTTGATGTCTGAAACCTATAGTAAAAAAATCAATTTTTGATAAATTATTATTTTTTCATGATTTTTTATTTAAAAACTTATTTTTGGAGAAAATTAAGGAATTGGCTAATAAATAAATTTTGTAAGTTGATGTTGATGTTGATGTTGATGCTGATGCTGATGTTGATGCTGATGTTGATGTTGATGTTGATGTTGATGTTGATGTTGATGTTGATATTGATGTTGATGTTGATGTTGATATTGATGTTGATGTCAGAAGCCTACAGTAAAAAATTCTAATTTTTTGAATCAATATTTAGCAATTTATAATTTTTTAATGAATTTTCATAAAAAGATTCTTTTGGGAGCAAATAAAGGCATTATCTGATAATAATAAAAATTTGCAAGTTGGTGATGTTGTTAGGAGGCTACAATAAAAGAATTCAGGTTTAAACAAAGCTTCAAGAGTTGAATTTTTAAATCTTAAAGTTTAACTCATATTTCATTTTGGGCACTAAAAAGAACAATGCATGCTCTCACATACACACGATCTTGAATGATTAAGAGATTGAACCCAACAATGTAGTGTTTGATTTGGGTCTAAAATCAAGTCATACAATCTTGAATGCATAAAGTTTTAAATATCATTAAAAATTGTAAACTTCAATTTGGGATTTAAAATGAATACACAATTCTTGAATTAGTAAGGTTAAAATGCTCATATTCCCTTCTCTTTCCAACTTTCACAATTCAATTTACTAACTTGGCCCCTTCGAATGATTTATTAAGTTGATGATTGATTTACTAAGTTGACCACGTGCATTTTTAAGTTGAAAAAATGAATATTACATCTTGATCATGTGTCTCTTCTATCATATATAGCCAACTTAAAATCTTCAATTTAGAAAGAACAAACTTTTTGGTGTCTCTAGGAGTGTTTTGACTCTAATACTTTCGTGGGCTCATTTGATTTATTTCATATTAGAATCCATTAATTAAGAGATGTGTGTACCAAAAGGTTGTTAGCAAGATCATCTGCAACAACCCTAGGAGCACTTCTAGAGAGGCATGTCCATTAGGAAGTAGCATCCCATTGCAGAATGACCTCACACCAATAAATTCCATAACTAGTATAGAAACAAGGCACTGAAAAAAATATTGCTTTATATCCACACAAGTTCAAGCAATGTGTTTTTGATGGTAGTCTGAGGTAGGAAAACTTTCCTATGATTTTAGCATGGTCAAAATAGGCTCTAAAGTGGGTCACGCACATAACAATCATTTAGGAGGACTCCACGGATCTAATTATGAACCAACTTAGTAGCTACCTTTCTAGCCATATTTTAAAAATCCAATCTGACCTTAGGGATAATGTGTTTCTAATGTGCTTACATTGTTATTTGACCTTGTGGAAACATTTGTTGAACATGTGCAGTTCTCGGTTCAATTTTTCATAAATCCTTTTCCAAGAAAGATCATGTACTTTTCTCTCTCAAAGTTGATATCTCCTTTGAGATGTTGTTTTTTCACATATCTTATTTATTGTTAAGAAATCTATCTTTGGGTACCGACTGGTTGTTAGCAAGTTCATTCGCAACAACCCTAGGATTGTTTTGGTTGACATTATAAAAATATATCATTACTTTATATGTTTGAAAGGTTATTTATCTTATTTATTATTTTGATTATTTATTTGTGCAAAGATAAGTGAAGTCCTCATGTCCAACCAACCAAAACCCAAGTTTACAAAGGTTAAGCATAAACCATCCTTTGCATATGGAGAAAGAGAGACACCTTTCCAAAAATTAGCACCATTCAATCTTATACTTGCAAAGGAACTACAAATTGGGAAAAAGGAGTCAAAATAGGATTACAAACTAAGTGAGATAACAAAGTCAACAATTTGATCCTTAGCAAAGGAGTAAAGCGTGGGCTTATTGACCATTCATCCATCAACCATCACGATTCCTTTTAGCCTCATCACACATCCTGGACTTTGTTACAGAGATCTTTATCATTACGTATTGAAAGGTTGTTATCCAATCCATTAGCAACAACCCTTGGATCAGCCATATAATTCTATAAATAAATCACATCCTTGGGTTTGAAAACACAAGCCTCAATAATCTTTCCATGTTTGTTATGGAGATGTTTCACAACAAATTCTAATCCCCTAAAACCTTTCTTAGACCCCTCCACTACACAAAATAAATAGGATTTCAATCTTCTGATGTACTCAACTTCTAAATTTCGGTTCACCAAATCTTCCATTCTATCCTTTCCATCAAAGGATTCTATTTTTACAACCACTTTCTGATCTTGAACATTTTTATTCCTGATTTTTTCAATGTTTGGAGGATGACAAAGCTTTTTTAGTCATTCTTCATCTTTGTGAGACTCAAAGAAGGATTTTTTATACTTTTTTTTGTATGCTTCATACCTTCGGTGAGCTTCCTGTGGCTCTACATCATCATTGAGTCCAAGCATGAATTGCTTAAATGTCAAAAATTTGTTCTCTGTGTGTTGCCTCTTGTTTTGAGATGTGTTGCAACTCATCTTGGGCTTCACTGTAAATTTGCTTTCGTTGTCTTTGCTCAAAGTAAGAGTAAAAGAATTAGGCCCCATTTATGCAATTTTTGCTATTCAAGAATTTTTAATTACATTGTTATGTGCTTCGGTATCCACAAATTTATAGAAATCCTCATAATTAAGCTTGGGCATTTATTTTTATAAAGAATCACGTGCAATAAATTTAGTATTATATATATTTATTTATTTATTTATTTATTTATTTATTTATTTATTTATTTATTTATTTATTTATTTATTTATTTATTTATTTATTTATTTATTTATTTTTATAAAGATTCATACAAAGGATTTACATCTAGTTCTGATTGACATCTCTATTTTATATTTTTACATATATATATCTATATATATATATATATATATATATATATATATATATATATATATATATATATAGAGAGAGAGAGAGAGAGAGATGTCAATCAGAACTAGACGTGTTTATTTTTATAAAGATTCATACAAAGGATTTACATCTAGTTCTGATTGACATATCTATCTGTGTGTGTGTGCGCGCGCGCGTGCGTGCGTGCGTGCGCGTGTGCATGTGTGTGGATGTTTATTTTTATAAAGATTCATGCAAAGGATTTAAATCTAGTTCTTATTGAACTCTCTATGATAATATGTTTATTTTTTATGATTTTTAAAAGATTAACTAACAATTATTTATTTTAATTGAATTTATTTAGTAATTTTTTTTTTAATTTATTTATTTTGTGATTTTTAAAGTTTAACTAACAATGAAAGTTTTACTAGAATTTATTTTACAATTTTCTTTTAAAATAGTGTTATTATAATATACAAAATTATTACTTAAGGGAGAGTTTTCTTTTAGAAGATTAATTTTTAATTTTAGTCAATTTATTATTAAAATGATAAAATTAACACTTTTAATAAGTGTTGATTTTACGAATAAGTTTTATAATTTAAGACATGCAAATTGAATTTTATCTATTTAAGAAAAACTTTAGAAACCTAACATTATAAACTATGTTTATTAAAATTATTAATACTAAACTTTAAACTCTTTCATTTTACAAATTAAAATAAATTTAAAATATTTGTAACGCCGCGCCAAGGGATCCAAATAATTAACCTAAAGTTTCACTAAGTTTGGTAGCATTTTTTTATTTTTTTTTTAAACATGAAAGTAAAACCATTCATAACATAGTAGCGAAAGCAATAGCAACATTCAACAAAAGTAACATAAACATACATAACAGGTTACAATTCTTTAAGGATCCCTTAATGTTGAGTCACAATTAAACCAACTAATATTAATGATTCTATCTAACATCATCCTCATGAAATAATAATGAAAAGTCCAACGTTCTTAAATTACATTTTTGAATGCTCAATCATCCACTATACATGCCACAAGGTATGAAAGGCTTAAAAGAATATACATATGTGAAAATAAAGTACATCATCATCCTAATTCTAATCCATGATGCAATAAAGTAAATGAAACCACATTTCATACATGATAAATCATCATAAAAGATATAAACATCCATCGTAATAGATAACCATAAATCACTAACATAACCAACTAAGTGCATGGTTCCTCCCAACCATAAATAGCATCATTAGACCATCATGGGCCCTAGCCATCCCTCCATGTGTAACATTCCAAATCACTGAAGAGATCATCGGTATTATTATAGTAGGAATGTCACTCCTAAAATATACTACATCATATGCAGGAAGAAATCTAACATGCAAGATAAAGCATAAGATAACATCATCCACCATCATAATCGAAGAATACATCAGCCACGGTGTCTCAGACAAATCTCAAATGGTAAGAGTGAAAAAGCACTACCACCCAACTATGTGGAACCTAAATGGTCCACTCCCACCATGCTAAGGAGATAATCTCAAGTCCCAAATAGGCTATCAAATCACATAACACAAATACTCTCTAAATCCAGGAATCCTAAAAGTATACTAACTCAAAGGTTCCAATCACAAAATGACATCTAATCCTAGAGGCACAACAAACACATGTAGGAAACCTACTATGCAAGCGGGAAAGTGTCATCGCACGGATCACACTAGAGTTACCCTGGTAGTCTCTCAATAGACCCCACCCCCCTAGTGATCCCTATGCAGCCACTAGTATCATCTCATGCTGACGAGGCATACTACAAAATGCAAGGTCACAACCAGGCATTCTCTCTACTCCCATCCTAGTCTGTACTAGCACTCGAGGCATGGGCAAGAACAAACAATTATCTTATTAGGTTCATTTAAGTCAGTATTAGATGGAATTTTTTCACTTATTAAGACAACTAACAATGAGTTACCTTGGCAGCCTCTTAGGGACCCGACCCCCATTGCAAGCCACTTCCCGACACTACAAGTAGATAACCCACCCTAAGCTCATGGAATCATAAATCACAAAATCACCATAGTTCTATGCAAGCGACTGGAAAAATATCAAAAGATAATCTACAAAAGAGCATCAAATCTCCATGAGCAACTAAAAAGCATCCATAGGTAATCATGACCACAACAGTTCTCTATTGGCAACTGAAGGTATCGCTAATAGTCAAAATATTCATTGGTTCTCAACAAGCAACCAAAAAGTATCTCAAAGTAATACTGATTGAAGACTCCAAAATGGTCAAGTCAAAACATGTCACAACATGACAACATCAAGAAATAAATCAACACTTCAGTCCCATCATGGCAACTGAAAAGTAGTCCAAGTATGATTGATCGATGACTCAAAAATGGCTAAGTCAAGTGTCTCAAATACATACACCTCAACTTCACACGAGAAGACTGGAAAGCAATAACAATCAGTAAATACAAACATCTCATAGAGCATGCCATCACATTACCATGGTTGGGTTTTAGAAAGATCAAGATCAAATAACATCAACATGCCATCACATTCACATAACTCCCAAGCCTCTGGTAGACGTCCTAACTGGTCAACACTCTAGGAACACCCAAACCCCAAACATATCGCATAAAGAAAACAAGATACAAGCACATGATTTTGGTTTGCCTTTAGCATTCACATGGTTAAGTCAAATATGAGGTTTCAGTTTTCGTTCCAGGTATATTTCAAGTGTATAAGATTCTTCGTTTAATCTACAATTCAACCCATTTATCTCTTCAAATTAAGCATATAATTATCCCTCCATTATTTTAAAACAATTTTCTAAAATAATCAGAAGATAATTATTTACTTATTTAAATCATTGAACTCGTTTCCTTTGACTTTCAATAAAATCACCAGCATTAGTTTACAATAACTGATGTTACTAACAATTAAATGAATCTCCCTTAATTCCAAGGGCAACTTCCATTATTCAAGTCATTAGAATAAAACTTATCAATTTCCAATTAATTAATTTACAATTTCCCTAACACTGGTATTATCGATAATCATTCAATTAAACCCCATTTGATTAAACTAATTATCAATCAACTATATTCCAATTCATTAACATTTGAATTAATAATAATTTAATAACTAATAACAAGTTATATTAAAATAAATCTACGATAGTAGATTCTCCATTATTTTGTCAAATTTTAATATATCTATTCAATTATAAAACATCCTCGAAATTTATTAAACATCCCCATATCTCTTAAATTTAATTCTAATTTATTTTAATGTTTAATTATAACTACATCTTTATTTGATAACTTAATAATCAAATAAAATATCATTAACAAATTATACAACAATTAATAATTATAAATTATTAATGTGTAATAATTAATAAATATAATAATTAATAATATAATATTTAATATTTAATATGTAAAATTTATTAATATTTAATAATATTAATTATGAAAGTTGAAATATTTAAAATCAATTCATAACATAATAAAAAAAAATTTAAAAAACTTAACTACACTTACCTCCCACTATCGCGGGTACGTAGTACCTTGCTGTCGCAGGGCGTGCAGTGACAATGGGTACATGGTACCCCTTGTCGTCGCAGTACCTGCGATGGCAAGTACCTGCAACCTGCACAATGCGTGGGGCATGAGTTACGTCCCTCCCACTGTGTTTAAATAAATTTTTTATTTTATTTTTTTTAAACGTTTTTGCCAAAAGCAATTCCAATAATTTTATTCAAACATTTATATAAAACGCTTCTATATTCGTAGACATATTTTATGCTGGAATATTCAAATGGGAAGAATGCTTCTAAGAGGGGGGGTGAATCAGAAGTACTGTATTTTAACCATTAAAACTTTTTAACTAAAAGTAGATTGCATGCATATGAACATATCAGACAGTTATGAAAAACACATAAGCATCACCACATAACACTTGAGATTTTGGTAACCCAGAAACCCTCCAGAAATAAGAAGGTAAAACTAGGGTGGGGATGATACCAACAAAATCACTGCAGTAATAATATTTAACCACTTCTGATGGTCTACCCTGTTAAAGGCTTTTCACTGTATCAATAGTAACCTGGTTAAAGGATTTACAAACACTTTACATGAAGTGTCACCATGTTAAAGGATTTGATCACCTATTTAAAGGATCTACAAAATAGTTGTTAAGCTAACCTATCACCATAGGGTTTTTCATTCTAATACAATTTCTAGAGAGTATTAGGTACAATAAACCTGATAGCTTGCAATCCTTCATTTGTTGAATACAGGCACTTGATCTGCTTTCTCTAATCTTGATCCTCTGAGATCTGATACTCTTTACTCTGAAATAGTTTTCCCTCCATACCCTTGTACATCCACTTCCCTTTCTAATGATATTTTGTCTTCCTTATAAAGACATTCGAAGACTTAGGGTTAGGTATGGATCTATGTTCCATATTGAATCTTTGCTTCCTGCTCATTCCTTGCACTTTTCTTATTGGTTGCATGCCTTCTCCATTTTTCTTATTGGTTGCATGTAGATTCCATAGGAAATACAAAATATTCAATCTTATCATTTAATCTTGTCATATGTCGACCATGAAAATGGTTTACATATGAATCAATGAAGTTACAAACTCATATGTACATTCAATGTTACTTGGCACTTGCTGATTTCAGATGCTCGGCACTAATAACAAACTGGCTTACTCGGCTCCTGTTGCATTTTTGTATTGCTCGGCATCATCTGTAACTCAGCACTTAAATATCACTCGGCACTTGTATCATGCTTGGCACCTAAATTCATTTGGCACTTGAACTTCACTCGGCACCTGATCTTCACTCGGCACCTAAAGGCTACTCGGCACCTAAAGATCACTCGGCACCTAAAGTCTTTCCTGACTCGGCTCATGTTGTGGCTCGGCATACATGGTGTACTTGGCTCCAATATAGAAAGTGGTTAAGCATATTGGTACTCAAGTGTCAAAAACCATTATGAGGTTAACAATCTCCCCCTTTAACATGAGTGACAAAAACACTTAACTGATCTTATGAGTACATTAACTAATCTGCTTGGTATATATAGAGGTTTAAAAAACCTTTAATCAAAATTTGTGTAACTTACAATATATATACCTCAAAATTATTGTAACTCAAAATTATTGAAACTCAAAATTATTGTAACTCCCCCTAAGTTGGTCATTTGTGCCATTCTTTGGATATCATGCTCCCCTTGGTTTCCTTGGTTTTATTTCCCCCATTCTCTCATTCATCTTATAATATCTCCCCCTTAGTTAATAAGATATATATCTCCCCCTTTTTGACACTTATGTCAAAGGATTTTAAGGGTTAAGACCATATTTTGCCAAAAATGTGTTGTTTACCTCCATTATCATCCTGAGAGCTGCATCCCAATTGTTCAAAGCAATTTCCAGTGACTTGTGCTAGATGGAAGTCTCTGTAGCAAGATGAATAAATCCATCTGAAGTAGAAAGATTGGGATCTTTCTTGAGAACAATTTCTACATAGACTTGTTCCTTATGGATTATTTCCAAATGTGGGGTAATGGAGGACTAGAGTTGTATCAGTTTTTTCTTGATATTGGCCTCATCTGCTGATAATACAGCTATTTCTTTCTGAGTGTGAAGCGATTGAGTAAAATGCTTCTCACTTTGAGTTGGATCGTTTGGTAGCTGCATGCTTGAAATATTTAAATTTCTCTCCAAGCTCAATATCTTTTGGCTTGTCTCTTGTGTGAAGTATGAAAAGTCACACAACTTTTTGTACAATGAGAATATATTCTCAAATACCTTTTTCACTTTGTCTATTAGCTTTGCCAATTCAACCTGGGAGAGTGCAATTTGTCTTGATACTTGCTCATTTACCTTTCCATGGAATTTTCTTTCAGACCATTCTATAAGTTTTGCATTTGTCTCTTGGTCTTCATTTGTCACTTGGTCAACAATATATGATAATTACTCTATGATATGCTTTGACTCATCTGGTGACTACAAACTGAAGGCATCCATAAAGATGTCCTTAATCTCATGGAGTGTTTGCTTTTGTTAATACTCCCTCCTAAGTATCTCTTGTCTCTTTCTCCTATTCAGTGCTTCTTGCACCTCATTGATTTGATCAATGGTTATTGTTTTTGAGTCATATCCTGGTATGACTATCTCCTCATCTAATTAAGGGTCTCCATAGTGAAGTACCCTTGCAACTTTTGTAGTACTGGATCCTGGTGCAGATATTTGCAATGGCTATTGTGAAGGAGTTCTTGAGGTAGGAAAATTTATCAATGTTTGTATTGCCTCTTGCTCTTTAGAAGTTTCCTCTATTTTCTCCTTGTGCTGTCTATTTCCTTGATCAATAATGGTAATCTTAGGAAGTGCACCTTGTGTTTGTGTTGTAGGATCAGAAGTAATAGTCTATCCTATTTGTTCTGTTTCTTTTTCTACAGCTGCACTCGGCTTCTATATTGAGGTGTCAACTATGCCTAATGAAATAATTGTGGGCATTTGAGGTTGACCACTAGTAGTTGTAGAGATGATGGAAGGTGGTTCTTGTGGATTCACCTTTTCTCTAACTATGCTTTCTACTAGTTTTTGTAATTCATCCATACTGACCAATACTAGATCTGTTAACAATCTTTCTTGCTACGTAGATTGGTCAAGGATTCTTTTGAGGTCTTCTGTAGTTAATGGATTGATGTTCTAACCAGAAGTGTCAGGAACATGTTTTATAATTATAGTTTCTGCAGGTGTGATGGGTACATGAGGAGGGCTAGAGGGTGGCAATTGTGTGTCTTGTACACTCTGGTCTGGCTATTGCTCTTGCTCAGCTATTGTCATTACATCTTGTTCTTGTGTCTCTTCCTCCTCTCCATCTTTATTTTCTTCTTCCTTCTTCTCTTCTTCTTCTTTCTCTTCTTCTTCTTCTTTCTTTTCTTCTTCTTCTTTCTTTTCTTCTTCTTTCTTTTCTTCTTCTTTCTTCTCTACTACTATCTTCTCTTCTCTCCTTTTTCTTCTCTCTTCTGGTGGAGCAGCTGCTTCTTCCTTGTATTCTTCTTCAAGAAAATCTTCAATCTTTTTGTACAAGTTTTTCCATGATTTCATTGTTCTTTGAACAATTTCTTCCATCTTGTTTTGGAGAATAAAGAATGCCTTGTACTTAGGTGTAAACCTAGTATTATGCCTTTTGACTGCTTTCTTTACTTGTTCCTTAGTCAAATCAAGAAATATACTTGCTAGGGTTGATTCCCTCATCTCCTTCTCCATTTTTAAACAAAAATGCCATCTGTCTTCTACAATTTTAGACAGTTCTTTTGGCAATTGTCCATCTAGTTCAAGAGGAGTGTACTTGAACTATGCCATCATTCCATAAACTGTTTCCTCTATCCTATTCTATTCTTCTTTAGTAAACTTATTGAAATCAACTTTATTTAAGTTGTTCAAATCACTATTTCCAATCTTTTTACATAAAGTATCAACTAAAAAATGGCTTACCTTTTTAGATTGATCTTATTCATCAGTATCAGGTTGAGCCACATATCTTCTTCTTTTCCTTGGCTCTTCTTGTGTTTCCTTGATTGGTTTCTTCTTTGTAGCTTCCTCTATAGCCTTTTTAGTGGAGGCCCTTGTTGCAGCTCTAGTTGTTGGCTTTTGAGGTGATGGCATAGCAGATTTCTTTGGTTTTTGCTGAGTTAGAGGTTGTTCTGTTGCCTTCCTTTTCTTTGACTCAACTTCAGTTGGTGCTTCCTTGGCTTCTTTTTCCTCTGCACCTTCCTCCTTGTCTTCACCTAGGCCTTGGGTCAATTCCATTGGGCCTTGTTCTTGTTCATCTTCATCATCATCATCATTGTCATCTTCATCTTCTTCTGTTTCAACCTCAATTTCTTCACCAAATTTCTTCTTAATCTTATTCAACAATTTGTCTTTCTTCTTTAATGTGGAGGCAGTCTTTAGCTCCATATTTATCTTTGATTTTACCACATCATAAGTGCCAAAGTGTGGAGCACTTTTATCTATCTCTTCTGCTAATAATGCAATTATTGTTGTAGAAGCTTCATCTATATTGATTTCATATCCAAATGGCCTTAGCCATCTCACCCTTGGAATTACTACTTGAGTATAGGTAAAATCAATGTCAACTAAGAAGCACAAATCATTAGTATGTTTTTCCACTAAGGAAACTAGTATTCTTGATCTTTGCTTCATGGATTTCTTGAAATCATCAAAATAACTTGTCATCAGTGTATCAAAATTTTCTCCCATCTGTTCTATATATTCATTGATTTGGGCAATGATATTCTTATCATTCCTCCATGTAACTTTTTCGAAAGAGGGAAACTCATTCTGAACATAAAATAATATACAAACTAGAATTGCTCCAAATTTGCATTGACCACCCTTTGTCCTTCTTATGGCAGCTAGGTTTTTAGTAATTTGTTGTAATTGCAGTTCTGCAAGATCATAAGTATGATCCTTTTTCACCAATTTGTAACCTACATCTACTGCAATACATGGCACACTATTGAGTCTACTGGATTGATAGAACTTATGGGCTATGACTCTAACAGAAAACTTGACTAGAGGATCCTGGATGGTGTGAATTGTCATTCCTCTTTTATTTCACTGAGCACCAATGTTCTTTTCAATAACCTCCTTCGATTCACTTCTCAAAGTTTTGAACTGATCTAGGGTAGGATACCCAGTTACCCTATGTATGATTCCTTTGGTTAATTTGATGGGAATATCTTCCAACCAAAGGCTTCCACCATGAATTCTACTTAACACAAGTTTAACCCATTCTGTCTTGAATACGGTGGGAAAGCTCAAAACTCAGGTCAAACCCTTCCTTTCAACAATTTTGAATTCATCTTTTAAGACTCCATCTACGCACAATTTTTCATAGGCTTTCCTTATCTCCATATCTCCCAGGGCTCCTATCTTACAATTGTAGCATCTTCTTACGTCTTGAACCATTACAACTTTTGGGGGTATTTGGGAGAGAGCTCCAGCTGGGTCATTTTTGTATGCAACTTCAGGGATGGGACGAAACTCAAGTTGCTTGACTTTATTTGACACTAACTAAACTTCAAATGACTCTTTCTCCTTAGTTTTCTTGGAACTTGATGCCATTTATGCAAACTAGGGTTTCCTTTTTATGAAATATGAAACTGCGTAGCTCGGCACAAATGAAAATACCTCAAGATTGATGAAAACATGTTGAGAGATGTTGCAATCTGCTTGAAATGTTGAATCTTTTGCTGTGAAGTCACTCTACTCTCTTTCTCTTCTTTTCTTCTTAATCGTGATGAGGAAACCTGATTGGAATCGTGATAATATACCCTATTTTCATCGCATTAAATGTTCAACTACCAACTCAGCTTCTGATGGATTTTAACATTACTCAACTTGTACTACACTTCCACTTTACTCGGCTTGCATTGGAGTTAACCAACTCGACATCAGTTATCAACTCGGTCGCTATTAGGAACTTGGCATGTGTTGGAGTTTAGCTCAACATCCAAAGACAGCTCGGCAATATCATTTAGATCTTGTCTTGACATCTTGTCTCATGCAGATTTATACTTTGCATTGCTTCTTTGTCTTGGGACTGATGTGTGATATAACTTTGTATATCAATCCCATATACTTCTCATGCTTAGTTTGAGGAAGTGTGATCACTTGACCCATTCAGTGAAGTGATCCCTCCACTTGATGTGTTGTACTCATCTTTCTTTTTCCAAGTCTTATTCATTTTTCCCCTTATCTTTTCAACATCAATCTTTTTTTTGCCCTTATTTTCTTCAGTCTTGGGTGCCTTTGACCTTGTAGGACAGTTTCTGCTGGTATGCCCAATTTTCAGACAACTGAAACATGTAGTTTGGCTCAACCATATTTTATAGTTTCCCTTGAAATGTGTTATTATGCAATTCTAGGGTGTATATCCATATTCCTGACAATAATGACAGCTATACTTGGTGTTGTAATCCCAATGATAGTGACTTTCATTTCCTTTTGATTTTACTGGTTGATTTGATGTCCACATAGGCTTTGATCTGCATTCAAATGCTCTATGTCCATACTTCTTGCAATTATGACAATGTCCATAAAATCTTTGAGTCCTTGTGTCATTGGATCTGCAATCTTGTGTTATATGTCCTTGCATGTTGCACTTGTGACAGTAATTCTTGCTCTTGGGTGTATTTGTCTAATTGAATCTCCTACTCCTACAAATATTAGCAGTATGTCCCTTTTTATTACAATAATGACAAGTGGGTTTAGAATCCTTACCTTTGTCACTTCTTTGCTCAACACTCTTTGACGATTCTCCAACTCTAATGTTGTTGTATCCAAGTCCTGATGTATCATGGGTGGATTTTGGGGATTTCAGTAACTGTTCAAAATACTTGATGGCTTCACTTGACTTGTTGAGATTCTCTGCTACCTCTTTTTCTCTATTTAATTCATTCTTTAGTTGTTCATTCTGCATCTTCAAAGTAGAGATCTCAATATCTTTCATATTGAGTTCATGATGAAGGTTCATCATTTGGGCAAGTGTATCCATGTGCATGTTTGAGATCCTTGATAATTTAGTACATTTTTCTTCAAGTCTGTTTGCAAGATTTCTTTTGTCATTTTCCATCATGACTTTTTCCTCAACTGCTCTTTTCTTTTGTTCAGTGATTTCACATAACATTATGGCCTGTGATTCATGTTCCATCTTGAGAGATCTTATCTCTTCTGCTTGAACTTTGTTTTTCTCCATTAGTTCTACTATTGCTGCATCAAATTATTTGGTGTCTCCATTGGCACACAGTTTTGTGGTATCAATCTCCTTGTAGTTTATATCATTTTCAGCTATGGCTATATCCTTCCTTTTCTTCAAGGATTTTCTCAATTCCTCCCTTGCTTCCTCTACTTTGTGTAGAGCCAATTGCACATCAATCACTTGATTGTCAATAATCTTCCCAAGTTTGAAGACTTCCAGCTTTAGATCTGTTTCTCCAAGTTGTTAGACTTCTTCTTGTAAGAACCTTGCTCTGAAACCAATTGTTGGAATATTCAAATGGGAAGAATGCTTCTAAGAGGGGGGCGGGGGGGGGTGAATCAGAAGTACTATATTTTAACCATTAAAACTTTTTAACTCAAAGTAGATTGCATGCATATGAACATATCAGACAGTTATGAAAAACACGTAAGCATCACCACATAACACTTGAGATTTTGGTAACCTAGAAACCCTCTAGAAATAAGAAGGTAAAACTAGGGTGGGGATGATACCCACAAAATCATTGCAGTAATAATATTTAACCACTTCTGATGGTCTGCCCTGTTAAAGGCATGCCCTATTAAAGGCTTTTCAGTGTATCAATAGTGACCTGGTTAAAGGATTTACAAACACTTTACAAGAAGTGTCAACCTGTTAAAGGATTTAATCACCTATTTAAAGGATCTACAAAATAGCTATTAAGCTAACCTATCACCATAGGGTTTTTCATTCTAATACAATTTCTAGAGAGTATTAGGTACAATAAACCTGATAGCTTGCAATCCTTCATTTGCTGAATACAGGCACTTGATCTACTTTCTCTAATCTTGATCCTCTGAGATCTGATACTCTTTACTCTGAAATAGTTTTCCTTCCATACCCTTGTACATCCACTTCCCTTTCTAATGAGATTTCATCTTCCTTATAAAGACATTTGAAGACTTAAGGTTAGGTATGGATCTATGATCCATATTGAATCTTTGCTTCTCGCTCATTCCTTGCACTTTTCTTATTGGTTGCATGCCTTTTCCATTTTTCTTATTTGTTGCATGTAGATTGCATAGGAAATACAAAATATTCAATGTTATCATTTAATCCTGTCATATGTCGGCCATGAAAATAGTTTACATATGAATCAATGAAGTTACAAACTCATATGTACATTCTGTGTTACTCAGCACTTGCTGATTTCAAATGCTCGGCACTAATAACTAACTGTCTTACTCGGCTCCTGTTACATTTTTGTATTGCTCGGCATCATCTATAACTCGACACTTGTATCATGCTCGGCACCTAAAGTCATTCAGCACTTGAACTTCACTCAACACCTGATCTTCACTCGGCACCTAAAGGCTACTCGACACCTAAAGATCACTCAGCACCTGAAGTCTTTCCTGACTCAGCTCATGTTGTGGCTCGGCATACATGGTGTACTCGGCTCCAATATAGAAAGTGGTTAAGTGTATTGGCAATCAAGTGCCAAAAACCATTATGAGGTTAACAATTTTCATTATTTTATTTTATTTTAATGCAAATTTTTTTTAATAAATGTTTTCAGATCTGTTATTATATATATATATATATATATATATATATATATATATATATATATATCTTTTTAAAATGTTTTTTTTTGCAATATATACATAATTTGTAAATAAGGTCTTTCCAAAAAAAAATTGTAAAATAAGAATTCTCCTACCATGATCATTCTTCAGAGTTACCTATTTGATTCTTCTAATAGGTTTTGTTCATAACATATTAAACCCTAGTCCAATAGATTCTTTAGATCTACGCATGTGGAATTTTCTCATATAAGAATTTAACTACCCATGACAAGAATGCATACAACCAAGATATGAAAATCCTTAGAAAGCATTCAGAAGACATGAAGAAGACAGGAAGTGCAAGAAGCAAAAATAACATAGGCAGAATCACAAGTGTCTACCTAGACACTGATGCTAATTTGCTTCTCCTTAGAAATTGCAGAGCAAGCTCCTTCCTTCTCCCACATTCTTGGGTCCTCCAAACACGCTCCTCGAGCTTCTAGGAGTGCCTAAATATAAAGAATTCTTAGGAAATACCTAGAATGTCTCTAGAAAGAACCAGAAGATGAGATAAGCATTGACAACTAAGCATGAGCTTTTTCCAACCTTATAGATGAGTCATAAGGTTGTAGACATTGGCATGTGCTTAATTTGTGCGCTAACTCTTGTGTTATAGACATACGTGAAATTAAGAGGTGTGTTTACTCCTAGGTAGACTTATAACTTTTATTTTAATTCTTTTATTATTTCTATTATTATTATTTATTTATTATTTATTATTATTTTTATTATTATTAATCATTTTAATTTCTTTTATTCAATTATTTTCTCAATTAATTTCCCATTTAATTAATTAAAATCAAAATATCTAAAGATCATGATATTATATTAATTTTTCCCAAACTAATTAAATTATTAATTAAATCTTTTAATTTTAGATTTAATTAATAGAAAAATTCACCATAGACTTCCAAAATAAAATATGAAAACCCATTATAGAACAATCCACACAAAATCAGTCTAAGGGGTTAAAATCACGAATCATGTCATCCGACACATTCGGAAGGTAAAACATCTCAGATACTTGTCCTACCTCTCTAGGACAATTGGTTTAAGGGTTTAGGATTTGGACTTGAGAATTTATCCCTTGCTCTCTTACCATTGAGATAGTGCGATAGGGTACACTCATCCTGGTAATTCAGGGAAGTCGATACCCGATACCTACAACCTGCATAAATCCATGCATGTACATACAATATATATATATATATATATATATATGCTAAGCTAAACAAGCAATGGTAGGAAGTGGTGCATCGTGTAGATCCTAACTAGCAGGTGACTATGACTCCCTTCATTAACCAAATCAAAAATGCCATACAATATAAGAACAAACACGCACACCATACACATGCAAGTATGGGGTAAGTATCCATAAGAAAACACATGTGATAATAAACCATCTAACTAATCATCATCAATAACTGAAAATAATGTAATAATCATCAGGCATACATGAAATGTAGAGTCCAAATAATCAGATCATATATCAACTAAATCTATAGCAATATCTGATAATCTCAAAATAATGTTACTAATAATCATTAACATAAAACAAGCCGTAAAAGAGTTCGACAATGATAACAAAAATGCGACATAGGGGCAGGCACTACAATATTAAAAATAAAATAAAATATATTTTAAATATAAATTTCGTTTTAAATTTTATTGATAATTATAAATATGAACCAATTATTAATTCTAAAAATTATTATATAATTTAATTAAAATATATATTTATCACATTTTTAATTGTAATTGTATCATATCTATAAATAACTTTAAATTATTAAAAAGAACTTATTTGTCTCAATCAATGACTGCCTTTTTCGTAAGGGTGAATGACGTGTTAAAGTAAACTAACTAAAAGCCTACTTAAGTAAAAGCTTTACTTTTCTACTGTTTCACCAAGCAGTTTACGTATCGTAAATTTTGTTAGTAAAGTTTTATTTTTAGTTACTGGCACAATATCCTATGCTATTAAAAATTATTATTATATTTTTGGTAGTTAGGAAAATAATCTTGTTGTTCGCCTTCCTCCTTTCACACCCTTCTTCACCGCCTGCTGCAACTATTTTACTTCCTATGTTGCAATGTTAACTTGTGATAGTTAGTCTTCAATCTACAAAAGAAGATTGAAAACATCAACATAAAAAAAAGTGTTCATATTGAAAACGATAATTAATGAAGAAGATGATTATTAAGGAAGAAGATGAAGAAGATGATTAAACAAATATAATAAAAATTAGTGATACTAAAAATTTAGAATGATATTAGTAATTGCTAATTTTCTCTATTCTTTGGTTTGGATTAAACTTAACAATAGTTTTCATGTTCCATATATTTTTATAGTTATTTTTTTCATTGTAGGTGCCATGATATTATAATATATTTACTAAATTATAAATTATATTATATTTTATAAAATAATTTCTTTATTTTAAAATTAAATTGATTTATATTTATTTTATTTTTAAAAATAAGTTAAAGTATAAATTATAGTATTAATAAATTTAGAACCATTTTTTAATAATAATATAGACCTCATTTAAAATATTTAAAATACTTGTAGAGTCAAGCTGGTTGTTTAATGTTTGACTTTATTTCTTGTCTAGTTTATATGGATATGGTTATATTTTTAATATTTTGATTGAATAAGGGGTTGTGATAAGAAGCCATCATCATGATCTTTCCTAATTAGAAAAAACTTAAAGTAGAAAATAACTCATTGGGCATCACTATAATAATTTTAATGTTATGGGATGAAGAGGATAATGGGGTCGCGTGTAGGAGATTTTCAAAGTTATAAGTATGTGGAGTTCACAAGATCTTCACTCGAAAGTAATAGTTCAACCTGCAAAGCCATCTTTTTAACCATATGTTTCATCTTATGTGTTCAACTGAGCAAGGTAGAACCTAAGCACAAAAAACTGTATGGTGGAAACATGATGTAGAGGAAATCTATAGTTATCTAACCAGTCATATGTGCATCAAAAGTCACATGAATCTTGCAACGATATGAATACATTAACTCATACCATATGGTATCATTAGAGTTCTATTCAAATTTCAAAAGTATGATCTGGCTAAAAATGGACAGTGGTTTCAAAGACACAATTGAACCAGATGGAAAATGAAATACTAGTAGGTTTATCAACTGCCATGATATATGAAATAGTTGAGGATGCGGGAGTTTGTATGTTGGAAGAGGTAAATGGTTGCCCATCAAATATTCTAACTACGAATTTCAATATTGAGTCACAAATTGTTCAAGTGAGGAATCACTATGTTTAGAAGAGGTGACTAAATTTCTTACTAGGGAAGATAATGATTAGTACTTACAAGTTTATGATAGAAAATACAATATCCAGATGTATCCTATCCATAACATCTCTTTCCTTCGAACCGATGAGCATTGAGATACATAGCATTTTGTTCATGAATTGTCACATAAGGCAGATGATGAGGTTAATCATAATGATTCAGCTCAGCAACCACATACCTCAGATGAAGTGACCTATGCTCCTATAGGGGAAGAAAATGTGTTGAACCTTCATGCCTCACATGAATTGCACCACAATATCCAGATGGAATTAAATAATGATATTACTCCACTCTGTTCGAGTAATAATCAAAACTCTTAACATTTTCATCATCAATTAGTACACATGGAAGATGGTGTAGCTAATCATATGGAATCTGGTCACAATCTTGAGATGACTAAAGAAAATTATGAAGGATTATTTGATTATACTAGGACATTATTGCTAGCAAAGACCCTCTTGGAGGTAGCGACAAGGAATAAGACCTCCAAATTGATAGGAAGACCTTCAAAGAGTGTCAAATCAAAGAACAAGTTGAAGCAAGCATACAAACAACTCTTGATGAGAAGTTCTCATTTGGAAAAAGATCAACAAGAAGGGTGAGGTGCCCTTCTTGTCAGCCATGAAGATAATATCATGG
Source organism: Cupressus sempervirens (assembly GCA_028749045.1). Taxonomy (NCBI): domain Eukaryota; kingdom Viridiplantae; phylum Streptophyta; class Pinopsida; order Cupressales; family Cupressaceae; genus Cupressus; species Cupressus sempervirens. Next base: position 609,207,771 of record CM053787.1, on the reverse strand, counting down.
ACTGTTAGAGGCATCAATGCCTCTGACAAGTGACATAGGATGAGGCAAGAACTTGATTCTTCCCAGGCAGATATTATATTATTGAAATAGACAAAATTATCTCAAGAAATCTATGACAAAACAATAGCTAAATGGAACTTCTGGAAGGTTTTTCACATGAAAGGGAAAGGTTCTTGAGGCATGGAATGGGGGTTTTTTGGAATCCTAAAATGATTCAATCATAGATATTGGGTCAGGATACTAATTGGTAGCTCCTGAAGATTCAGCAATTTGATCTTTCTTTTTATCTAATCAACATTTATGGACCTTCACATACTATTGGAAAAAAATGTTGTGGGACATATTAACACAATTAATACAAAGGCATCAAGATCTGAACCTTATTCTTGGAGGAGACTACAATGCCATTCTTAATGCAGTAGAGAAATATGGTGGTATATGTTTCCTGGTCAGAACTATACAGGAATTATCGGCATTTGTGGAAGATAATGAATTATGGGATGTCAAGCCTAGGAAAATATCATTTACCTGGGCTAATAAGAGAATGGGGTTCCTTCAGATTGCAGAGAGAATGGGGTTCCTTCATATTGTAGAGAGGTTTGATCAGTTTTTGCTATCACTGTAATAGAAAAATTAGAGGGTCTCAATTGATTCATTTATTTTACCCTTTGTAGATTCGGATCATGTTCCAAATGATTTAAATATCTCCTCATCTTCAATTTTGGATGCTCACACCCATCAGGCTCCATTCAAGTTTGAAAGAATGTGGTTTTGGCATTCACACTTCTTACCACTTCTTCACCAATGGTGGGTTTCTGCTTCCATAGTAAAAGGTACAAAAAAGTTTCAATTTTATAGTAAACTCAAGCACATTAAAATTCAAATCAAGGAATGGAATAGAACACCATTCAAGAGCATATTTCAAGAGAAAGATCGAGTCAAAACCAAGCCGCAAGACATAAACGAACACATTATTCTACATGGACTAGATATTGCTACTTTTATATCATAGAAAGAGTTATATAGTGAATATGAAGAACCTTATAAAAGAAAGGAAGTGTATTGGAGTAAAAGTTCATGTGAAATAAGGCTCAAGGAAGGTCATAAAAATACAAATTTCTTCCATGCTTCTATAAAACAAAGACAAGAACCCAATGCCATTTTCTCTATTCAAGATGTAGACTTAGGTAACTTTATTGTGGATCCAGTTGGAATTAATTCTAAGGGTGTTAGAATTTTTTTTAAAATTACATGATCCCCCTCCATAGATCACCTCGAATCATTTAAAAATAAATGAACTACTACATAGTATCCCTAAGATGATATATAAACAAGACAACTATTCACTCATGGCCCCTTTCAAAATTAATAAGATAAAAAAAAATGTGGAATTTTCCCTTCCACCTGATAAGGCCCCATGACCTAATGGAATTTTCCCTTCCGCTTTGGTTTCAATCATCATCAATGAAGTTTCAATAGGCTTTTCCCCTCAGTGCAAGTGGTGAGGTAGTGGGACCCATTGTCTCCAATTATATTTATCGTCATGTTTGAGGCTCTTATTCAAACTATAATGAAATAAAAAGGCAAGGATTGTGGCTTGGGGCTTAGATTGTGGGAATGAATATTTTGGTAACACTCACTTTATTTTCTAATGACATGTTTTTTGGGTAAGCCATCCCTCCAAGATGCAAGGAAAATTAAGAGTATATTGGATTTATATGCTTCAAGTTCTAGACAGAACATAAATGCACAAAAACCTAAAATCTACTTACTTAATGTAAATGATTCTCTTGCTACTCAAATTGTTAACATCTTGGGATTCACAATTGACTATTTACAATCAACATATTTTGGCATCCCTTCTATGTGGGGTAAAATAAGTCAACCTATTTTTTAGTTGTCATTGAAAGAATTAAGAATATAGTTTCAACTTGGAAATCAAGGTGGTTGTCTCTATTTGGTAGGATATTGTTGATAAAAAAAATCTTAGCAACAATCCCTAACTACTATTTAGTTATGCTTAAAGACCCTGTAGAATTGATACATCACATTGAAAAACTAGTTAGAGAATTATCATGGAAATGTAATCTCTCAGAGGATTAAAAAGTACCCCTTATCTCCTTGCAAGACATGGCTAAATCTAATGTTTCATGGGGAGTGGGTATTTGTGATTTGAATAAAAGGAATAAAGCATTTGGTGGTAAATTAGTTTGGAAGATTATATTCAAAATCAAATAGCAAGTGGTGTCATATCATGCAGCAAAAATATTTTGATAATGGGAACCCCACACATGTATTTTTTGGAATACGTATATGCGAAACAAGATATTGAGAGAGGGGATGAATTAGGATCTTAAACTTTTGACTTCAAAATCAATTTCATTAATTCATACCTAATTCATCTCGTAGATTTATCAATAAAAATGTAATGCTAAAACATAAATGACATGCATCACATCCATAAAATTTTAACACATAACACAATGATTTGGTTACTACGAAACATTTCAAGATAAAGGTAAAATTGGGGTGGGATAAAACCCAAAAATCTTCATTGTTGCAACAATAAAGTTAACCTTTTAAGGTTACAATATTTACTCATAAAATATGATCTACCTTGTGAGGGGTCTACCCTATTAAATTCTTACGAGACTATAAGATCTCACCTTTTTAAAGGATTTTATGCTCACAATAAAGTAAGTACTCTGTTAGGAGATTTCAATAGGCCTATTAGGACCACTCTGTTAAGAGATTTATCCTGTCTTAATTACAAAATAATTGAATCAGTACTTGAGAAGTATGACAACCATGGGCTGGAAGAGGGCAGCTAGCCCTATGTCTTTTGTTCTCTTTTTTTTGTGTATGATTACGCCTATGAAGTTGTTACCCCACAGGGTCTTTATGTTTATGTCAATTAAGGGGACTTATAGTAGTGATTTTTATAAGGGTTGTTGTTTTATTTTTAAAACAATTATGCATATTAGTAAAAAGACTGGAAGTGCTATTAAGTTGACTATGGACATTTTTTTTTTTTGAAGTTTAAAGTTTGTATTGGTTAATTGACTGGAAGGTTACCTTGGGATAATTTATTAGCCTTTTTGTACTTCGAGGTTAGCCCCCCATATTTTTGGCTACTATTAATTACTTAAAAAATTGATTCAGTACCTGAACCTTTGTTTTTTCTACAAGCTAATCTTGGGTCTCCTCTTTCATGTATCTCTCATCTAATTATCCTATATGATATCTCTAGTCAATCCTTCACTGCTTTGATTTCACTCTACTTGATCTATTCTTGAACTTCTCCTTCACATGAGCATACTCCTTATGCATTTCAATACACTTGCAATCCTTAAGTTCCACTTGTAGTGATTCTAAAGTTAGAATCCTCTTCAAATAGATATTCTATGAAGTTTCTGTATCTTGATCGACAACTTAAACTTCATCATCTTTTTCTTTTTACATCCGTTTTTTTGATTGGTTGAATTACATTCCTAGGGATCATTACCTTCTATAATGATGCATAATCAACATCTTAGCTATCAGTACAAATATTAAATCTTATAGAAATGTTAGCCAAAATGGTTTACATATGATTTTTTCCCGTTACAAACTCTCATATCAAAACTGAATTACTCGACACTTGAATGCTCCGACACTCAGTAATGCATAAACCTTTATGCTATCACTTAGCTTCTATATAATTATTTTCTTGGCTCTTTATAGCTTTTCAATATGCTCAGTCTTCATTGAATTTCTTGGCTCATACTTCTGCTCAACTCAGATATCTACTCAGTCTCTACTGAAGGCTTAGTACTCACTATATCGCTCAGTATAAGTGTTGCATGCTTGGCCTTTACTAGATAACTTAGTCATAGTGATGACCTTGTAATATTTCCTAATAAATGACTTACAAAATCCTAAGTGTTTGGATACTAATCAACAATATTGGCTTACAAATCAACAATATTTACAATCCTTAACCCTCCCAAGGGTTTTACAATTTGGAAATATATGATGTCATTTTGAGATGTAGTTTCAAACTATATAACATGGAAAGTGCATAATGGGTTTAAGGTACTACTTTGGAAGGATTCTTGGAAAGGAAAATCCCTATTAGCCCAAACACCTTTGTTTTAGGATATTGTGAATATTGCAATGATAACATGGGGGGATAAACTGATATATTATGTCATTTTTGCTGAAATATCCTCAAGGAAAAATCACTTGGAAGGATACTTCAAACTTAACATTAGATGAGCAGCAAAGGGTCTATTTGAAGCATCTACTTACTGAATGTAAAATATTCTTCTCAAAAAGGGAGGATGTTCTTAGGTGGGTCATGGAAAATAATGCTAAGAACAATATCAAGGAAGGTTATCAAGCTATGCAACATATTGAGAATGTATGTGAGGCCCACAACTATAGCTTACACTTTTTTTTGGAACAATGTAGTGCTACCAAAAGTTTTTTTTCTTCGTTAGCACTAAAGAAGTGAATTCTTACAAGTGATAAATAAACCATGCTCTGAATAACATAACTTTTTAATAATCTTTTTTGATGTAAATAAATTGAAACAGTTGATCACATTTTACTTGATTGTGCTTTTTCCATGTAGCGTTGGCAATTTGGTTTTTTTTTAATTATGCTAGTGTATGCCACTACCTAATACCTTATGGGGTTTTTTTGAATCATGGTTGGACTTGTCTTTAGAATCATCATTTGATAGCATATGAAAATTTGTCCATGCAATTATGGGATGGGAAATATGGTGCAAGCATAATAGATGTATATTTAGACAAGAATATTCTTCTTTGAGCCAAGTACAAGGCCGACTTGATCTAAATATTGTGGAGACAATTATTACATATTTGATAAATAGCAGATACAACCATCATTTTTTTCCTTCAAAAGGAAGCATGTTGAAAACATTGAAAGGGTTAGATATCCCAATAATAACAATTCATAATACTAAGGGCCAACACATAGTAGACAGGACATCTATAAAATGGATTCCTCCTTAATTTTTATTATAACCTAGGTCAATCTGGGGTTGGGGTTTGCATAAGGGATCATGATGGGTGATTATTTGTTGTAAAAACTTTCCCATTATCCCTAGGTACAAACAATTTCATTGAGGTGCAAGCATTGGTAGAAGGAGCAATATTGACAAAACAAGGAACTATGCTCTCATTACAAGGAATGAAGTTGATCCTGAACATCCAGAATGACAGTTGTTCAATTTTGGCTCTCTCCAATATGTAATTACTTTGTCTTATATCGAAAAGTATTGTTGTATGTATTTTTTAGACATGTGTCCTCCCATCTTAAGCTTTTTACAATCCTTATTCTATTAAAGGATTTCCAAGATGTGGAGGGAGGGTTTGAGCATCATTTTCTATACAATTCTAGGTTTTTTTTTGGGTTGGTCCATATGTACTATATATACTTTTTCCAAGATAGAATGAAAAAAGGTTAACAATTTATGGTCTAATTGTGTTTTCTCTAGTAGGAGTTGACATATAACTATATATTTTTCAAATAAAGTAATACAACGATATAAAAAAGTTGGCTATACATTTTAGATCTTGTCTCTTCTTTTGTTACCAATTAATTCTCTAAGATTTGATAGAAATATTTACTAAATCTCAGTTTTAATTCATTTTGAGTTATATTTTAGTCTACATTTTTCTTATAATCTAAAGTAATGATGTAAATTAGAAGAATTCCTCGGTTTTCAATGAAGATTTTCATAATAATGAGATATAGAATTAAATATTCATATTCTTAGCATAAAGTGTTAAGATAGATCTGATATAAATATCCAATTCTTGTGATATAATAGCCCAATAGATAGGACATTGGCCATGCATTCAAACTAATCTAGTTTTGGATTCCCTATATGGTATAATCCTTTTATAAATCAATCTTTTAAGTTTTATTGTTGAAGATCTAAAAAGTGAGCTTGTACTTGATTCATGGAGTTTACGATTTGATGGATTGGTCATTTATCATCTCTCTTACAGTCCTAGAATTAGAAAAATTAAGGCAAATTATCTATTATAGGGGAGTCATATTGTGATTTGAATTTTAAAGTGATAGAGAGTGATTTCCTAGATATATCCACCTAATTTTGCAAAGTTCAAAGTGGAGAAGACATCACAAAGTCTTGTAAGTTGTTCCTTTCATTTTTTTCCTCAGAATACCTATTATGGTTTCTAGCTAACTCCTAGGTATTTCTCTACTTTTAAAAGGTTGTAAAAATTCTATCAAATAAGAAGCCAACAAAATGGCAACTCTACTGGGGATACTTGTATTGTTCTATTTTGGTAGAAAAATTTTGAGAATCAAAAAAAATCCAATACAGCAAGAAGTGCATGGCATGGGTTCTATCAAACTAATTGTAAGGAAACTCAGGTGCAAAAACTGCTTCCTACACTAATCTCATAAGGAAAGTATGATGCAAATCCTATCAAAATCTTCTACACTTATAGATTCAATATCATGTAAACAACAATATTGCAGCCAACCATGCATACAGAAAATAGAAAGAGAAAGGAACACATAACACAAGGATTTTCTGGTGGGGAAAAACCTTTCAGTAAAACAACCCCACCACTTCAGAACTTGCACAATGTATTATCTTCAACACAAGGTTACAATACACTTGCAATGCAAGTTCAACATCGACAATAGAAGACTCCAGTAGCTACTCGCAGTACCAACAATACACCTTTTTTGTATCACATCTCTTCGCAACCCTAAAAAATGCTTATAACATGCACTTCACTTTAGGGCTACTCCCAAAGGTAAACCGTATTAGGGTACAGTACTCAAATATCTTAGTTGCCACATGTCTTCACCTGTCATTGAATCTTCCTAACATAGCTCTTACGTGTCATAGGAATCCGTCATAACCATTTTAGTCATGATCTCCTTATACACAATTCAAGATGTCAACACATCAACATTATTTTCAAGAAATACATTTTACAAAAAAAATAATAAGAATAGGAATTATACAAGGTTGAGATACCTTATTCCTAACATTCTCCCACTTGTCGAACACCTTGTAAGAGCAACAGGAACATAACAGGAACTAACCGCTATAGGCCAAAAGGCCCATAGACTCTGAACACCATCTGAACTTCTTAGTGCCCACTGGTTTCATTAATGCATCTGCAACATTCTTCACAGTATCTACCTTTTCCAAATTTACCTTTCCATCTTCCACCATATCTCTCACAAAGTGATACTGCACATCGATGTGCTTCATTCTGGCATGGAAAGTTGGATTCTTTGCAAGGAAAATAGCACTCTGATTGTCACACCAAATAGTAATTTGTTCTACATCAACACCAACATCATAACACAATCTCTTAAGTCAAATGGCTTCCTTACAAGCATGAGTAGTAGCCATGTACTCAGCTTTTGTAGTGGACAAAGCAACCATAGTTTGTTGCTTGCTCATCCAACTGATGGCACCACCAAACATAGTGAATACATAAGCACTGGTAGATCTCCTGCGGTCAATATCACCTGCCCAATCTAAATCCGCAAACCCATGAATACAAACTGAATGCTAAGATCTAGAAGAGTTACCATGATAACATATGGATTAATCTGATGTACCCCTCAAATATCTGAATACTCAGTTAACTGCATCCCAATGTATCCATCCAGGATTAGCCATAAATCGACTCAGGACTCCCACTGCTTGGGCAATGTCTGGTCTAGTACAGACCATAGCATACATAAGACTGCCAACTACACTAGCATAAGGTACTCTACTCATATCCTCCACCTCACTAGGAGATTTTGGACAATCATCTATAGATAACTTTGTTCCCACAGGAATAGGAACACATAGTGGCCTACAATCTGCCATGTTGAACCTATCCAACACAGACTTCACATACTTACTTTGACTCAGCCAAAGTTTTCTATTAGACCTCTCTCTATTGATTTCCATACCCAAGATGTACTTAGCGGCCCCAAGATCTTTCATCTCAAACTGTGCTGACAACTGAGATATAAAATCAGAAATCATACCCTTACCCTTCCCAAACAGCAACATATCATCAACATATAATGCAACAATAAGAAGGTGATCATTTTCAATTTTGAAATAAACACAATGATTTGATTTCGATCTTACAAATCCAATTGACAACACAAAAGCATCAAACTTAAGGTACCACATCCTAGGAGATTGCTTCAAACCATATAGAGACTTCTTTAATCTGCAAACTAAGGATTCTTTACCTTTAACAATGTAATGCTCAGGCTATGACATATAAATCTCTTCCTCCAAATCACCATGAAGGAAAGATGTCTTCACATCCATCTATTCTATCTCTAAATCATATGATGCAGCAAGAGATAACAAAAATCTAATGGATTTCAACTTTGCAACAAGAGAGAATATTTCACCATAATTTATTCCCTCTACCTGTGAATACCCCTTTGCAACCAATCTAGCTTTGTACCTTTCAACACTGCCATCTGCACAGAATTTCTTCTTGAACACCCATTTATAGCCAATAAATTTTCTCCCTTTAGGGAAAGGTACAAGGTCCCATGTTTTGTTTTTCTCTAATGAATCCATCTCATCATCCATAGCCTCAATCTAGGAACCTACATCTTCCATGCCCAATGCCTCTTTCACAGATCTAGGCTCATCAGTGTTAGTAATCAAAGAAAAAGCACAACTGGAATCTAACATAGAATAACCAAACCTTTCTAGTTGCTTTCTTTCTCTCGTGGATCTCCTCAAGGGCTGAGGTTGAGGTTGTTCTTCCTCTTCTTCTGAACTATCAGAGCTGCAAGAGCTCTCCTCATCATTAGACCCAACATGGTCTCTCTGTTCAGTCTTCTCAGGGGTAGGAGGCAACTGAACAACATCTTTTTCCTTTTCTTTTTCATCTGGTTGTAGCACAATAGGAGAAGATGTTAGCTCTCTAAAAATAACATTTCTACTATACAACACCTTACAAGTCACAGGATCCCAAAGCTTGTATCCTTTCACACCAGCACTATACCTGATGAAAACACATTTAACAACTTTGCTTTCCAACTTAGATCTTTTCTCCATTGGAACATGTGCATAAGCTTCACAACCAAAAACACGAAGATGTCTAATTGAAGGCTTCTTACCAGACCACACCTCCATGGGTGTCTTACCAACAAGGGCTGATGTAGGAGATCTATTAACCAGATAACAAGTAGTGGCCACAACTTCGGCCCAAAACCTTTGTTCTAAACCAGCTCCACTAAGCATACTCTTAGCCTTCTCCATCAGTGTCCTGTTCATTCTCTCTGCAAATCCATTTTTCTATGGGGTATATGGAGTTGTCTTATGCCTTTCGATACCTTTTTCTTTATAGAACTATTCAAACTCTTCTGAGAAAAACTCACCACCATTGTCAGTTCTCACACACTTAATCTTCTTATTAGTTTGGTTCTCTACAAGGGCTTTAAATTCCTTGAATCGACTAAAGACTTGTGTCTTACTTTTAAGGAAATAAATCCATGTCCTTCTACTGTAATCATCTATGAAAGATACAAAAAATATAGACTTGGAGATTGAAGGAACTTTTACAAGACCAAATACATCAGAATGAATAAGATCCAAAAAATCAGAAGATTTGTGAGAACCAGAGTAAAACTAAACATGATTTTGTTTACCATATACACAGTGTTCATAGAAGTCGAACTTGAGATTGCAATCATTTAACCCCTCAACGAGATTTTTATTTTTCAAGGTTTTGAGACCCTTCTCACCAATGTGGCCAAATCTCATATGCCGCAACATTGTCTTTTCTGTAGGAAGCTTACCTTCCAAAGTGTTTGCATTGCCATCAGAACCAATAACCACAGTCTTCTTTATTGCTCGTTCAGATGGTGGGGATGAAGTGATAGCTGCTCTCTTCTTTGAAACAGAAGAGTTATTACACTAAGAAATGTATGCATCAAGCTGAAATAAAGTACCTCTCCTAGTACCCTTAGCAAGCACCATAGCTCCTCTCATCATCTTACATCCATCTTTTAAAAAAACAACTTGCACACCTACATCATTCAGCATACTTACAGATAATAGGTTTTGTGCCAAACCTAGAATGTGCATAACTCCATTGATTCCCATTACTCATCCATCAGGAAATTTGATTGTGACCCTTCCATGTCCAACTATCTTTAGGTGAGAATCATCACCCAAGTACACCTTTCCACCATCGAACTCTTCATATCTTGAGAACCAGTTTCGATGAGAGGTCATGTGAAAAGATGCACCTGAGTCAACCAACCACACATCATCAGATGCATGGGCTGCCAAAGCTATGATGAATGCATCGCCATCTTCTTGAGATTTTTCAGAACCAGAATCTAAGGCTTTCTTCTTCTTCTTAGGCTCTTTATAGTATTTACGGAAGTGCCCACTCTTATCATAGTTCCAACATTTTGCCTTGGACTTATTGGAAGTCTTTGACTTCCCACGGGATTTAGATCTACCATTATTGTCAAACTTATTGTCACTTTTCTTTCCTCTTTCCGTGGATCTCCCACAAACAGCAAGGGCTTCTTTTTTCGAAACGGAAGCCTTTCTCCGCATCTCCTCTGATAGCAGCGAAGACACCACATCATCCATTTTGAAGTTGACTAATGTGCTTCCAAGAGCCATCACAAGATGGTCCCATGAATCTAGTAAAGAACACAAAAGTGTGTAGCAATGATCCTCCTCCTCTAACTTGACACCAGTTGATGTCAACTGTGCAGCCAGCAGATTAAATGCATTTAAATGATCCGTTAAGGATCCACCTTCCTCCATTCACAGAGAATACAACTTCTTCCTCAAGAACAACTTGTTCACCAAAGATTTGGCCTGATACACGGCCCCAAGTCTCTCCCACAAACTATATGTGATTTTCTCATCTAGAACATTCAGAAGGACTGCATCAGTTAAAAAAAGTCTTATGAGACCCTTAGCTTTACGATCTTTGATATCCCAATCTGCTTGAGCTATAGTTGTTGGTCTTGTAGAACTTGTAGTCACTTCCCATAGGTCACGATCTTCCAACATGTCTTCCATCTTGAGTTTCCACAACTCAAAATTAGTGCCATTAAATTTTTCCACCTCTATTCTTCCATATGATGAACTCGACATCTCAATCTGCAAATAAGATTCAGGATGCTCTGCACAAGACTCCCACTCAAATTGAGATTAGCTCAAAAAACCCTACCCAACAAGTAGGAACAAAAGTTGATCAAGCTCTGATACCACTTGTAAGGAAACTCAGGTGTGGAAACAGCTTCCTACACTAATCTCATAAGGAAAGTATGATGCAAATCCTATTAAAATCTTCTACACTTACAAATTCAATATCATGTAAACAACAATATTGCAGCCAACCATGCATACAGAAAATAGAAAGAGAAAGGAACACATAACACAAGGATTTTCCAGTGGAGAAAAACCTTTTGGTACAACAACCCCACCACTTCAGAACCTGCACAATGTATTATCTTCAACACAAGGTTACAATACACTTGCAATGCAAGTTCAACATCGACAACAGAAGACCACTATTGGGGTAGAGTGTAAAGTACTCAAATATCTTAGTTGCCACATGTCTTCACCTGTCATTGAATCTTCCTAACATAGCTCTTACGTGTCAGAGGAATCCATCATAATCGTTTTAGTCATGATCTCCTTATACACAATTCAAGATGTCGACACATCAACATTATTTGCAAGAAATACATTTTACAAAACAAATAATAAGAATAGGAATTATACAAGGTTGAGACACCTTATTCCTAACACTACTAACTTGTCTATCTGATAGAGTTCTCATTTCCCAAAGTGTATCATGACAGAATTTTTTGTGTATTGGCCCATTGTGTCAAATCTGTGGTCAACATTATATTCTTGTGATATTTTCATGTTTCTAGCCATATTAAAGTTTTTCCCCTCAATGGGTGGTGACTCAGTAAAAGGTTTAGTAGCTAATGTTATATTTTAAGTGTGTATAAAATAGAAAATAGAAGGGAAAACACAAGAGCATGTACAAAGGCAAACCTGGAGGTCCCTCTATACATAGAACTACCTCAAGTTTGTAGGAAGAACCTACCTAAGAAGAAAGGTGGCACAGGAGCACCTAGGTAGGCTAGTATGAAAGCTAGGGCTTCTTCTTTTTTTGCATGTAGTAATGCTAGCCACATCACTAGTCTAATAAGAGGTCCTATTTGGTCCTTAGGTGTGTTTAAGAGAGTTGGCAAGACTCAAAATGCCCAAGTTGCTAGAAGTTGCAATATGTTGTCAACTAATTGACTTAGGTCCTAGAAAGAGGAAAATGGTCTAGTAAGGTTCCTATGGCCTTAGATATGTTATTTGAGGTCATTTAATGCATATTAAATTCCCACTTTGTCTTTGGAAAAAGTTTGGAGGTCTAACTCCAATTTGGGCAAAAGTTGTTGAAATGTTGTCATGTTGTCATGACAACATTTTCTTACTAACAGCAACTTTTTACAAGTTCGATTTTGCAATGCTCTAATTGTTTGGAATAGTTATGAAACTGATGGAGGAACCTTTAAAAAAATGAGTACAACCTTCTCAATTGGTTGTTCAATTTAGGAAAAGTACTGTATGGATTATGCATAATGTCTTTGTTGCTAATTTTTATGTTTTTGAAGGCATTTGAATAGGGTTGGATTGGATGGTGTGAATTTGGTGTTGGAAAATATTTTTAATCTTGTTTTGCATGTTTGTGAAGTGAATTTTTCTTATTTTAATTAGGTTGTAGTAGTTTAGAAATTCTTAATTTTTTTCCAGACTGCTGGTTTGAAGAGGGTTGCATTTAAAACATGGGATCTTAGGGCCACTTCCCACCATTGATTTCCTCTTGTCTTTTAGGATTTGGAACTAAGGTATATGTACAATATGTACCAAGGAGGCCCCTTGGACATTTCAGCAAGCATTTATAAAGTGATTCACTAGGCAAGAAAATGCAACTTGGTGAGGGATTATTGTTTGGAAAACAAGCATTGGAGAGGATTTAGAGGATAGATACCTCAATATAGGCATTTAGAAAGTAAGAGGGAAGTCTAACCTAGCTCAATTCAAAAAGAGGTGTCTTGGAAAGCTCTCTAAGGTGGTTTTTGAAGACAATAGCCACTAAACCCTTGAAACCCTCATTTTAAGCCTTAAAAAGTACTTTGCCTATATAGACAGATTAAGGGTTGGAAAATCACAAAATATCTATGTAATTTTGAAAAGGGTATCTGTAATGCAAATTTTTTGAGGGGTTGTTAAGGAGATTTTCATGATATCTCATTTTTGAGTCATTTGGAGGGCTAATCCTACTAGCCCATTTTGTAACATTTTGGTGTTTGAACTCTTGTGGAAGGGGTGTAAGACAAGAAACCCTAGTTGGTCAAGTGAATGACCTAAGGAAGCCCTAAGAGTACCTGGGGTTAGACAGCAAGGTTCGGTCTCACATTAAAGTGGTATCAAAGCAAGTTAAAGATTTGGAAACAAGTGGTGGATGTCTATAGCTACTAGAGAATCAGTAGGTGATAACAGCATGGTGACAAATTAAGAACTAGCCAAGGAAGTTGATGAACAAAGGGAGAAGAAAAAATTTCTTGAAGAATCCCTAGCAGAGGTAAAGATGAAATTGGATGCATTTGCTAAAGCAGCCAAGAGAAAGGAAGAAGACGAATTTGAAAGGGATAAAGAGGTAGCAAAGGAGGATGTAGTCCCTAAATCTAACCCTGCCTTTAATGAAGACCCCTTCTTAAATGCTATCAAAGCCCTAGGGGGAAAAGCTTTGGAAGTTGTACCACTTTTTAGGGGAAAGATGGGCATAGATGCAGTCATAGACGAGATAGATGGCATGGAGAACCATTTTAAATGTGATGGGTATCAGAGGCACAAAAGGTTAAAGTTTCCAGGTCAAGTATTAGAGGCTCAGCTCTAACATGGTGTAAGTATGTACAAGATAAAAGAATCAACATGGGTAAGACTCCTATAGCTAATTAGAAGGCCATAGTCACTAAATTGAAGGAGAACTTCCTACCTAAAGACTTTGAAATTCAGCTCCATAAGAGAAGACAAGGACTGAAGCAAAAAGACCTAGATGTGACCTCTTATACTGAGGAATTTTAGAAGTTAGGTCTAAGATCCAAGTAGCAAGAAGATGACCCAATCAAGGTGGCAGGATATCTAGGTGGTTTGAAGTGGAATATCCAAGAGGAGCTCATTTTGTGGGCACCTACCATAGTTCAGAGATACCATCAGCTATCCTTATAGGTAGAAGAAAAGAACAAAAGGAAAGGAGATTCCAACTTCAAGGATAGAGGCAAGGGCAGAAACCAAAGAGGACAAAGGGGAGGTTATCAAGGTAGAGGTAGTGAATAGAAGAATCAAGGTGAAAGCAAGTTCACAAAGCAAGCTAGTGATAATTCCTCAAGAGGTGGTTAAATAGGGAGAGAGGAAACCAAGGAGGATCAAGTAGAGGGAGAGTATCAGGCAGATCTAATTCATACTTTGCAAGCATGAAATGTTACAATTGTGGTCACTTGGGTCATCTAGCCTACAGATGCCTAGAGAAGCCTTCTTCTATTAGGATTAACCTCAGACAGAAATAACAATTAGATGCAAATATAACCAATAATATAAAATAATAGATTGCACAAAAAAAAATACAAGACACCAAGATTTAACATGGTTCACCCAATCCTTGGGCTACGTGCACCAATAGCAAGCCTAATATTATTATTATCCAGTTATTACAATTTGTAATTCCTTATAGCTCAATACCACCACAAGAAGCTATAATATCACCATTGCATTACGAAATCCCTAACCCTAAACCTTTTTATACAAGCTTTTACTGGTTACAAAATTAAGGCTAGAATAATTCATCCAATAAGAAAAATAAAAGTTGATGCCTTTCACAATCTAAGGTCATTTTTGGCTAGTGGGGGTGTTTCCCCTTGACCCCACCCTATACTGCAACAGGGAGCACACCTGGGGCACTACCCCAAGACTTTGTAAGGGTGTTGCCCCTTGACCTTGTCTTGCTCCCCCAAACCCCCGTAGAAATAATATGGGTATAAAATTGTGTCA
This sequence comes from Cupressus sempervirens, assembly GCA_028749045.1. NCBI lineage: Eukaryota > Viridiplantae > Streptophyta > Pinopsida > Cupressales > Cupressaceae > Cupressus > Cupressus sempervirens. The sequence continues at coordinate 609,192,647 of CM053787.1, read as the reverse complement.
AATAAACCTTTGGGTTTGTTAAGGCTCCACATCAAAAAAATATCCCACTTGGAGACTAATCATGCTCCAAAACAATAACCTCCCCCTTGGAGACTAATCATAGCACTACTAAACCTGTAACTCCCACTAGAATATATCAAACCACCTTGGACTCTGTTGTTCTTTTATTCTGTTCAGTCTAAAAGACCAACCAAAGCTAAAGAGGAATTTAGCTTCTCCCTTGTGACTACCTTTGTAAACATATTTGTTGGATTGTTATCTATATGTATCTTGTCCAACTTTAACTATCCATCATCCAAAATTGACTGAATGAAATGGTACCACAACTATATTTGTTTTGTCTTTAAATGTAGAGTAGAATTTTTCACAAGATGAATGGCACTCTAACTATCTATAATAATAATAATTATCCCTCTATGGGTGTCCCAACTCTTTCATAAATAATTGAAGCCATATCATCTCATTGGCTACCTCTATAACAACAACATACTCTGGCTCTATAGTGGATAAAGCATTAACCTCCTCCAACCTAGAAACCTAGCTCACTGTTGCTCCACCACTAGTAAATACATAACTTGTAGTACTCCAGTTGGTATCAATATCTCCTACCAAATTTGAGTCAAAATATCCTTGTAAATTAGTAATAGAGCCCCTAAAGGGTAAACACTTACTGTAGTGCCAGGACCTTTCCATATCAAAGTCCCATCTCAACTCATAGTGATAATGAAGACCATGAGTTCTAGTAATGAAAACTTCCTCAATGGCTTCATGAATCAAGTGTTTCAACCCATTTAATGTCAAACATTCCTCCTTTAAAATCCTTCCATTTCGCTCCTTCCATATATGCCTCACCAGCATCGACAGACTCACTAGCCAAAGAAATCCCAATTAAGACCTTACTTTGTCTATGGGCCAAGAAGATAGAAACTCAAATAAGGAGCAATTTTTGACAACAAACACTACATCCTCTCTAACAACCAATCCAAGCATTCACATGCAAAAGAGCACAAAAATAGTAGATCATCTATCGTCATAAAATGCACCAATTGGGACTTGTAATAACTATCAATTTTAGTTTGCTACTCATCAAGATCCTTCCGTGCGATGCTACCCATAGAAAAGCCCCTGCCTTTGGTAAAGCCCTTTTACCCCAACAAAGATTTGATGGCCAAAAAGGATTGATTTGTCTTTGCCTAAGTAATTCATAGCCAAGATTGACCTTATATACTTTGATTTGGAAGTAGACCAAATTAAAGAGTCTTTTGAAGATGAGTGAAGCACATTTATGTTCAAGAGAATATTAGGTAAAGTATTAGAATGAGGCGAGGAGGCATCTGCTATGAACCTCCAACTTACCGTCAAAGAGAATGTAGACTCGAACACCATGTAATCCACAACCCATTGGCCACCATGGATTCCATCATATTAACCCAGTCTTTATCTAAGAAGAAGGAGTCAATAGGTGGATCCCCATTCCAAGATTCCCTCCAAAATCTCGCTCTTTGTCCATTACCAATCTACCATGATAGATGCCCTATTACTAACTCATGACTCTCTCAAATGTGTCTCCAAAAATGAGAACCACTAGGTGTGTTTCCTATCATCGAAATTCTATTCAGTTCCCAAGAGTCTTGAGATACTTTTCCACCATGATCCGACACCATGGTTTCTTTAGATCCTTATACAAATTCCAAGCAAACTTAGCACCCAAAGCCTAATTTTGTCAAGACATTTTATGCAAAATCGCCCCTCCATCTTCTTTCACCAAATAGGTTGTATCCCAACTAATAAGAGGAATTTTCTTCTCATCTTTAGAACCCTCCCAAAGAAACTTCTTGAAGATACTTTCCAAACTGCTAGATACTATGTTCAAGAGTTTATAAACTAACAAATAATAGATTGGAATGACTAATAAAATAGAATTAATCATGAAGATCCTCCCAACCTAAGATTGCCACTTGTTCTTCCATGATGATGCTTTCCCTTGACATTTGTTAATGATTTCCTCCCAAAAGATTTTATCCACCCAACCCACAAAAAGAGGTACACCTAAATACATGATTGAGAATGTGCCTTGCTCAAATCCTAGAATAGTTTATATGTTTTCCCTCCTTTTACAAGTGGTATTGAGAAAGTACACCTTTGATTTGTGAATATTCATACTTTGGCATGATTCTCTTGCATATATGTCTAGCACCTCCTTGATAATCTAAGCCTCTTTAATGGTAGCCTCCCCAAACAGAATTGCATCATTAGCAAATTGGGAATGAGAAAAACACTCCAACCTATTGTGGATAGAGATCCCTCTCCATCTACCAAGTGAGGTTTGTTTCCTGATGAATCTACCCATAAATTTTGCCATCAATATAAATAGAAAAGGAGACAAGGGATCACCTTGTCTTAACCCATTAGTCACTTGGAAAAAACCACATACCACTCTATTCACGTATATGGAGAAATGAACAGATGACATGTAGTATGAAATACATTTTATCTGCTAGCATAAATGATGATAACACTTCATTGGGTAGTATCATAAGCATTGGAGAGTATTGATATGTTGCTTAAATTGACTATGTCATTGATGTCAACATAGCAGTAATTCTATAAAAACTAGAACAATAATAATCAGAGATCTTATGATGCACAAAATTTGAGGAAGGTTCAAATGATGCATAGTGAAGGACATGTTCCTACAAATGTCCTAGTGATGTGATTAAGAGGACTAAGTCTGAGTCAATGGTATACAGAAGTTACACTTACTTTATAGGAAGTTGTGCAGAAATATAGTATTGGAAAGTAGTGTTCTAATGATCTATCACAATCTATTATCTAAGATGTAATGAAGAGATGTGTAGTCACATAGTGATAGAGGAGAGTCATGTGGTGACATTAGTGTATGCACAAGACTTGGTATCACACATGTGAAGGTATTGCATAGACTATAGGCCAATAGTGCTATTGCAATTGTGAATTAATTAATTATCTTATTTTAATTAATTGGAAAAGCCTCAAGGCCAACTCAAGGAATTATTATGAAGATGTGGTATAAAGGAAAGTTGTTTTCCTTATTTGTAGTGTATCCTGTATTAGAGAATCAAGTGGGGTGTGAAGTATTAGTGTGTGGTGTGAGAAGGAGCAGAATGCTTACTAAATACATGTGAGAGATACAAGATGGAGATGATGGTGAAGATCTGGATAAAGGAATTGATCTAGTTTTAGTGTGTGAACTCAATACAATCACTAGGAAGAAAAGATCAAAAGCCAAAGAGAATACTTTAAATCCAATCCAGAAAATAATAGATGGAGCTCCCAAGATGAACACTTTACGATCATCATTTGTAGATGAGATGATTTAATCCATAGCATCTCCTATGTGCTCTTCATCTCCTGAAAGTGTGGAAGAAACTCAAGAGGTGCCAATCATGGAGAATGCAAATAACCTAGATTGATCGTCTACAATCCTACAAGTTCCTTCAGTAATTAGCTCACCTACCAATATCTCAACATCTTGGTTACAACAAAGTTTGGAGAGAAAGAAGAAAAGGGTGATCCAATTGGAAGCACCAAATCTTGATGTTATTGTTGATCTAGTACATAAAGGTATGAAGGTAAAGAAAACTAGAATAGATTCTATACTAGTGGTGAATGCTACCTTAGGAAACCTGTTTATTAAAATTGCACAACTAGTCATAGAGAAGAACATAAATGAGGCGGATGAAGCCAATTTTAGCATAACTCAAGTAGATTTGGGTCAAACTACTCATCAAGGTAGAGAGTATATTTTTTTAGGTTTCGGATGGTGTCCTAATGGAACAGTCAAGGAGAGGTAAGCAAGCTAAAAACCAGCTCAAGCACCATGTTCAAGCCCTTTCTTCATGCATACGATTAATGGTAGGTGATTCATTAACAAATTGTAATACTTCTATGGAAATAATGGAAGATCCCATGAAGATGTTTGGTGAAGATGTCATTCAAAACATAGGAGAATGTTAGGCATACGACAAGATGGTAAAAGCATGGGTGAAACATATGAAGGAGAAAGCCTCAAGCCTATTTTAGAAGGTGAAGGTTATATATGCTAAGGCAAATCAGATACAAAAAAACATTCAAAAGGAGTTAACAACTCTCAAGGAACAAAAAACATTCTAGAGAGAAATTGATGCTAATTCAGTAGAGATTAAAGGAATGGATAGTGATATAGTCAAATCATTGAAGTTAGTCATCGGTGGAGAAGAAGAGAAAATTGGCATATGGCTGGAAAACATCAGATGGAAGAATGATAGCATGAATCAGCAATTAGATAAAGGAGAGGAGTTCCTAAATGTTTGTAAACTACTAAAAAAGAAGGCCTTGGAGAATATACCAATGATTGTGGAAGGTTTTTCTATTAATGAACACACTCAAGATCCAACCATATCTTCCATTTTAGAATGAATAGAGTTAAAAATCAGCACCGAACTTGGTGGTAAACAAAGTTCCAATACCGACATTATGATGAGATTGAGCACTCTCTCGATGGCATTGGACTCTTGTATTCAAAATTTAACAAGTTACATCCTAGAGTTGGATGATGTTAGAAAGAGCCATGATCTATGCAAGCTGAAAATGTAGAGCTTGATCATCATCAAAAATAAGGCTTTGGCATATGTCATCAAATGTTTCAAGGCCTTCGCCATCTCATGGGCGTCAAGTGTGGAGGACACAAAGAAAATCATTCAACCAAACTGAAGCTAGGAAGTGTTGGTTGCACATATAATCCTTGATCCATGGAGAGTAACCACATTTTGCAAGAAAAATATGTGATGAGATATTTCAAAAGCTACGGTATAGAGCTTAGACAAGCCACGTGAACTGTTTGACTACAATTTTCAATACAATTCTAGGCAGCTGGTAAAATGATAAATCCCACAAGACTCAATGTAAAACATGCATAGACAAGATGTGTGCACTGTTTGAATGAGTACCTTCTTTCTTGAAACCCGTGAGAATTGAGAAGTATAGAAGTTGCCCAAGCAAATAACTTGTTGGGGGCGATGCCTCATATTCCAAATATAAACAAGCACATAAATTGTTTGACATAATTCCTTCTACATCCGCACATTCCTAACTTGACTCATGTTGACTTTCATGACGTGGACGGTTCATTTCATAAAATATGGTTTTGGTGAAACGTTAATATTATCACACTAATCACAACTGGTTCCTCACGAACCTGTGAGTGCTCAGAAACATAGAAGTTGCTGCTCAATGTGATCAGCAAAATTCTTTGCAATGGTAATGCCTTATATTCCAAAATATATCCTCTATCTCTTCTCTTAATAGGAAATCATTGATTAAGGAGCATACACCAGATAGTGTCAACAGAGCTGGGTAAGCCGACAGACATAGTTCTCATGGATAAATGCACATAATGTACATATTGAATATTGCTAATGAAATGTCAAGTTGAAGATGAGAGACCATATACATGAATTATTTGATCAAATGTCAAAGCATATGGAACTTAAAATGGCCTTAGATATTCATCAAGTCATGACAGGTAGTTGGAAAGGTAGTGTGCAGCAATAAAAGATAATGTCATTTCAACATATCTAGTCACCTTACCTGAAGAATTATCCATACATGCAGGTGTCCTAGGGCCTACTTCCACTTCACTTAACCTATAAGAGTATTTTTTGGAGGATAAGTGTAGGGTCTATCATCTTCGGCAATCACACAACTATCATTTTATATTTTGAATACCTACCCTTTATAATTCTGCACAAGATACATAGGTCAAAGGCCTGCACCAAGATAAGGACTTGGAGAAGTATGAGGAAAAGATGTGCTGCAAGCTATTTGGTGGAAGGGTAATTGGGAATATGCAATTCTTAGATCAATCACAATTATAACAAATCGATCATCAGATACTAAGACATGAAGAAGAAAATGTCAAATGAAGTAGCTTCTCAAATTAGGTAGTGAGTTCGAACCAAAGAAAGAAAGGCATGTGAATGGTTTGACATAATACTTCAGATAAATTTTAGAATCAGCACATGAAGTTCACCTCAAGGAAAAAGATTGAGCCCTATTTTATCGATATTTTGAGTCGACATGTAATTATTATTTATAACCCTAAAGCAGTAAAAATACTTGTATAAAAGGGCTTAGGGTTACGGATTGTTTCATTGTTGTGATGCAAAAATAGGTTCTTGTGGCGGTATTGAGCTATGAGGGATTACAGATTGTAATCAGGTTGTAATCATTGGATCGTAAATTTTGGAATTACTATTTGGTGGACGTAGCCCACGGTTTGGGTGAACCATGTTAAATCTTGGTGTCGTTTTCTTTTCTGTGTGATCTATTATTTTGAAGTTTTGATTGTACTTTGAAATCAAGTGTTTGAAAATATGAAGTCAAAGAACATTGAACAAGGAATTTGGTGAGCAGTACTATTAGGTACAAATTTCAAGGCAAGGAGTCTCCTACAATATTAACAAGCATTCTTCTTGAGATATCAAATACAAAGATAGGACACATGGAGATTGCAGACTTTTGGGAAATGATGATTAGAGAAGTTAGATCACCTTTAGCACAATCAACATTTGAAAGTGGTCTGGCCCATGCAAGAGGACATCCACTTGTAGTTCAATGTGTAGAACTAGTTTTGGAATGTGTCAAGGCATATGACTGAATTCTAGAGACATCAAGACCTCAAGAGGTAATATCATGGTGAGGTTTGATCTAGAGTCTACCTCCATCACATTCAAATTGCCAGTAAGAGAAGAATTCACCAAAATATCTAAAGAAGGTGCTCAAGGGTACTTCCATCTGAAAAAGAAGACATGTTTAAATGTTATTGCTAAAAGTTGGTCGGATCAATCCAGAAGAGGATAGTCGTAATTGCCAAAAGCGTTGTGTAGAAATATTTTTAATGAAGACATTTCTGATATGATAATTTTTCTGAATAGGATTATGGAAAATCTAACTGCGAAAGAATTTTAGGATTGGATGTTTTTATACATTAGTACCATCACCACTGGTAAACAAGTTATAGATTGGGGAGAAATGACTAGTGATTCTCTTCATCATTAGTTAACTGAATTCAATGTGAATCAGGGGTTTTACATGTCCTCGTACCTAATGTGCGCAATTGCTAGTATGAAGTCATGGTCTATTCTTAATCCTTATGGGGAGTATAACTTGACGATGCAAATCCATAATTATACCCCCAATTGCAACTTAAACAAAGTAACACTCTCTTCCGTGGGGTGAAAGATGTTTTTTCTATGCTTATAGCTAGAGAGCTGCAAGGAGATATAGGACTCTAAATTTCCCCTGAAGTAGCCAGTCTCATCAATGCTTATGATATCTTTTTCATACAGTACCCTTGATTCACCTACATCCACGTTGGAGGTTTTCAAGATTGTCCTCTTATGTTTCCTTTCTTCATAGATGACAGGTTGCTGCTTTTAGAAGTTTGTAGACTGATTGGGTAGGTAAATAGGAAGTGCAGGAACAAAAGATCAATTCCTTTCCCTATTGGTATTGGTAGTTGTATTTCTTCTTTAGATGCTCTAAATATCAAAAGATCTATGTTGAAGATGGATTTATGCTCTTTTCAAAGTCATTTTCTAATTTGATGACAACGGGTATGTTAAAAACAAATTGACACTAGGACCTGGCTATCTCCATTTCCCTATGATGGAAGATTATTGGAAAAACTATAAAAATGACTTTGAAGAGAGAAGAAAGGACTAGATGACATTCACGATGCAAAAAATCATTGATTACAAAATGGGGTGGGATGTGACAGACATAAAAGAAGATGGATTGGACCTAATTGATCCTTTCTTCTTTGAGCAGATACAACAGTTAGAATTTCCATACATTAATTGGTCTAAGCCTAAATTGAAAGACCTCAAGGAAAGAACCTTCTTTTTTATTCAACTAATTGAGAATTGGTTAAAGATTAAAGTCAAAGAAGCCACAACTACTAGATCAATAGGGAAAGGCAATGTAAAGAAAACTAATAGTCCACAGGAAGGCACATTAATTTTAGCCATTCCAACTTCTATACCTACATCTTCCAGTTCTTTGCATAGCACACAAGATGGAGATGATGGTGAAGATCTAGATAAAGGAATTGATCTAGTTTTAGCATGTGAACTCAATACAATCACTAGGAAGAAAAGATCAAAACCCAAAGAGAAGACTTTAAATCGAAGAGTATAACTCGAGTAGATTTGGGTCAGACTACTCATGAAGGTAGAGAGCACAATTTCCAAGTGTCGGATATTGTCTTGATGGAATAGTCAAGGAGAGATAAGAAACCTAAAAACCAGCTCAAGCACCATGTTCAAGCCCTCTCTTCATACATATGATCAAAGGTAGGTGATTCATTAACAAATCCTAATACTTCTATGGATATAATGGAATATCCCTACAAGATGTTTAGTGAAGATGGAATTCAAAACATAGGAGAATGCCAAGCATAGGGCAAGATGGTAAAAGCATGGGTGAAACATATGAAGGAGAAAGCCTCACGCCTATTTTTGGATGTGAAGGTTACCTATGCTAAGGCAAATCAGATACAACAAAACATTCAAAAGGAGTTAACAACTCACAAGGAACAAAAAACATTCTAGAGAGAAATCGAAGCTAATTTAGTAGAGATTAAAGGAATGGGCAATGATATTGTCAAATCATTGAAGTTAGTCATTAATGGAGAAGAAGAGAAAATTGGCATATGGCTGGAAAACATCAGATGGAAGAATGATAGCATGAGTTAGCAATTGGATGAAGGAGAGGAGTTCATGAGAATTTGTAAACTACTGAAAAAGAAGGCCCTGGAGATTATACCAATGATTGTGGAAGGTGTTTCTATTAATGAACACACTCAAGATCCAGACATATCTTCCATTTTGGAATGCATAGAATTAAAAATTAGCACCAAACTTGGTGGTGAACAAAGTGCAGATGTTGACATTATGATGATTGAGCACTCTCTCAGTAGTGTTGGACTCTTGTATTCAAAACTTATAGGTTACATCCTAGATTTGGATGAAGTTAGAAAGAGTCACGATCTATGCAAGCTGAAAATGCAGAGCTTGATCATCATCAAAAACAAGGCTTTGGCATAGGTCATCAAATCATTTAGATCATACAAGGCAAACCTAACTCAGCTACTCATAGCACCTATAGATCAAAGAGAAAGCAAAAGAGATATTAGCGATCACAGTTGAAAGTTAGAAGTAGGTATGTCTAAAGTTGTCTCAGATGTTTGTTCATATATTTTGTAAAGAGGTCAACTTTAATTTTAACTGTGTTTTGGTCAATATCTTAACTTTTCTTAGTTATGGTCAAGTATCAAAAGTTGGAGTTGTAAAATTTAGAGTTGGTTCCAAACCTTCTTCAGAATAGTTCAAACTCTTACTTTTTGACTAGTTACAAACCTGAGAAGGTGGTTATGTTAGAATAGAATATAAATTTCTAAATCTCATTGTAATAGGGGTCTTTTTGGATTTAGAGACAAGTGACACTCATGTTTTGATAGCAAGACAATTTTTGAAAAGTGTGTGCAATTTTTTTTCTTGTAATCAACAATTTTCTTATGCTCTTGGTGCTAAGAAATAAAAGATAGTACATTTTGCATTCTCTTTTCTACAAAATTTGAATTGTTGAAGTGTTGATTCTTTGCAAAGAGTATTTTCATGGTATGGTGTCAATATTCATGAATCATTGAAGTAGCATTGTGTCGATGATAGCTTTCAAGTGTAGTTCTTGTTTATTTTAATTAGTAGTTTACATCAATTTTATGGAAGCATTCAAGTCATGTGGTGCATTTGTCACTAATAGTTTCCTTTCTATCTTCTAAGTTATAATCATCTTTATTTGAAAATTAAAATAATATCTTATGAGGGAGTTGCCCCTCTAAACGCGGAGGAAGGTTGAATATCAAGGGCCTATCCAATTGTTGGAGAAATTCTTTTGCCACATATTCTATTGGGTTTAATCATGTATTTCCTAAGTGACAAATCTATTTACCAACATGTCTATATCAACTAACCACAATGATTTGGGTCAACAAACACTTGATCAAGTCAACCGAAGTCATACAATGTCAATAAAACATACTGAAAGGAAGGAGACTAAAAGTCAGTCCTAACAATTTGCTCCTTGTGAATCTTTTTTATTAACATTTTTTTTAGTTTTTTGTTATAGAATCTTTTTTTTCAATTAACAAATTCAATGAGTAGTAAAAGAAATAGAGCTAGAAACATAGCACCAATCTCTTCCTAAGTTGATGCAACCACCTAACCAATGTATTGAATGTTTCAAAGCAGTTTGAGAAACAATGGAAAAATGGAAGATGTCCAAAGAGATTGAGAAGTAAGAGAATGGAATGGTAGTGGAAGAAGAAAAATGTACTATAAATGAAGAGTTCGCATAAGATGACATGGAGGACCAATTCAAGGAATAATGATAGTACTTGCAAAAGCCTGAACTAAAAATATCTAATTTTGAAATGATACCTTCCATTTGAACATAGATTATTATAATTTAACAACATGTCACAAGTGGAATGCATGTAATGAACATGAAGAACGTAGTTATTTTGTGAGCAGGACATCTTTTTCTTTAAGCACAAAACCAACTTTGTTCCTCATATCTTGGACTTTCATAATTCTCTCATTACTTTCAAGCTTATCAATACTTCTTCTTTTTTTAAATATTCTTTTAAGTTATGATAATCATTTTTTAATTATTTTATTTGAAAACTTTAATTATATTTGCAATGTTATTTTGTGTTTTCTATTATTTTTAGTTTATAATATATTAGATATATAAAAAGAGGAGATATTTTCTTGTATAAATAATCTATAAACAAAATAAGATAAAATAAATATAATTAAAATTGTTTGTCAAATCATATACAAAATTATAGTATTCTTTATAAAAATAACTTTAAAAAGAGAAAGGAACATTCAAAATTCTACCTTTACAACTTACAAATACTTTCAAATGATTTTTGAATATCCACTTCCTTATATTCAAAATGTAACCATATCTGCAAATACTTTCAAATGATTTTTGAATATCCACTTCCTTATATTGAAAATGTAACTATATCTACAATTTCTTGTTTGATCTCCTCTGGCATATCACCTATATTTCAAATGTAATAAAATCTAATTAGAATACAATGAATTCCAAAATATTGATAGTAACAATGTCTTTCTATCAAGGAGACCTTGGTTTAAATTCTAGGAAGGACATTTTTGTGGCTTTCTAAGTTTGACTTTAAGGATCTCTCAATTGTTAATGTTCAAATGAACACAAAATTTGTAAATGATATTCAATAGAAACAAAAACATTGATAATAGAAGAAAACACTACACCCTATATAATCGTTCAACAGAGATAAGAATAGATAAGGATCTCTCTTTCATGAAGCCTCTAAAGCTAACTTTGAAGCCATGATCAATAAACTTAATTTTTCCTATAAAATCTCTGGAGCTCGGTTATCTCATTCCAAGTCTATTTTTCTTGGATGGAATGACCAACCTCCTGTTTGGTTTGATAAATTTGGTTTCCAATGGGGTGGGCCCTCTAAAATTGTCAGATATCAGGGTATCCCTTTCTCCGTTGATCCCTCTTTAAAAGATATGTGGAGCTGGGTCAAGGATAAGATTCATTATAAGTTGAAAAAATGGCACAATAGGTCTCTATCTTTTGCTAGTAGAATTCAAGTTTGTCAGAAAATTCTTTCTTCTTACAATATTTACTATGCTTCTGCTTGGATGTTTAATAATTACCAAGTTATGAAAATTCAAAAAGCTATCAGGAAGTATCTCTGGTCAGATGGGAAAGGAAATTTAAAAAACTCACTCTATCAAATGGAGTCGGTGTCATGTTGATAAGCTCTTTGGGGGCTTGGGGCTTAAAGACCTAAGACTTAGTGGTCTTGCTTTAGCCTCCAAATGGATCTTTCATGCCTTGGAGGGAGATGACCCATGGAAAGTTCTTATTCGTAACAATATTGAAAGAGGATATCCTAAAAATGCCAAATTCTAGAAAAATCTTCCCCTCACTGATCTTATTTGTGGTGATTTTCCTATCATTGTTCAAGGCTCGAGGTAGTTTTTAAATCCATTTGGAAAGCCTAGAACCATGTTGGGCAATATATCAAGAACAAAGACTTCTACGATGATAAGACCCTCAATGGTGAGAGGTCCATTTGATGGAACCTTAACCTTGGTAATAAGCCCCTTGCTCTTACCCAAGGGTGCTCCACCAAGAATTGGACCAATCATTGGATCAAGCAACTTATTGACATCTTTGAAAATGACAAACTTATCCAGTGGGATGATTTAAAAAGGAAATTTAACCTTCCTGATTCTCATAAGAAGACTTACAATATGATTGTCAAGGCTAGTAAAAATATTCCTACTTTATTCCATGTTGATTCTAATAGTTATCTGAAAATTAAATGGCCTGGTGGCATTATCATTTCCAATCTTAAAGCTAAGAACATTTACACTATTATAAACTGCAATGATGAAATTATTAGTCATATTAATAATACTTGGTATACTAATTTAGATGTTCCTTCCGAATAAGCTTTTTGATAATCTTTGGAAAAGTTATATTGATCCTAAATTTAAATGTTTTAAATGGTTACTTATTCGCAACAAGCTTACTATGAAAATCAACAAATCGAAGTTCAAAAGGTTGCTTAAAGATGGTCATGCCACGTTCTTCACTAATGAAGTGAAGAATGGTTATTTCTGGAGGCTGCACTTGGATAATATACACACTTTCAACCAAACTGTCAACTACATCAGCAAGGAGATTAAAAAAACCCCTCAAAACACTACTCGCGAGATGATCCACATGCTTAAACAAATCCAAGATCCAAAGAACTTGGTCTAGATGGAAGGTGTTATGGGTTGGACTGCGTGGGTGGACACCTTTGGTGATGTGCTACAGTAGTTATTCTCTTGTTCATCCTTATCTTTTTGTCTCAGGTTATATGTAATATTCAGCTTTTTTGCTGTGTGAGGCTTGTCCTCCGATACTTTGATACTCAGTGGTTTATGTTGTTTCTCTGATCTCCTTATATTTAATATAAAAATTAGAATACAATGAATCCCAAAATATTGATAATAGCAATGTCTTTCTATCAAAAAGACCTTGGTTCAAATTCTAGGAGAGATATTTTTGTAGCTTTCTAAGTTTGACTTTAAGGATCTCTCAATTGTTAATATTCAAATAGACACAATATTTGTAAATGATATTCAATAGAAACAAAAACATTGATAATAGAAGAAAACACTACAGCCTATATAATCGTTTAACAGAGATAAGAATAGAATAAATTTTAGCAGAAGCAATTAGTACATAAAACAATGTTTTGAATGACATTTAAAAAGGTGAATAAACCCCCAATTCAGATGAGAATGGTTAAAATTTCACGATCTGTAATCATTTCTTGTGTAATCAATCTCTTGGTCGTCATGCGGAAATGCATCAAGATCATCGTAATGGCAGACTGGTCGTCCCTGTGATGGAACTGGAAGAGGCTTGTCATTCATATAATAAATTGCTTTCAAAATGCAGGGCTGAGCAATACCTCCATGGCTTTCAGAAAGACGTCTGAGGCCATCTTCCACTTTTATAAAACCTTTGTAGCAATCTTTCACTCCACAGATGAAAGGGGATTCCAATGTCACGATGTGAGCGTATTCCCACATACCTTTTCAAAGCAATTCTTGAAGTGCCATCAACTGATTTTTAGTTTGATTTGAGAAAGAGCTCTCAAAAACTTTGGACTGACCTCAGACAGTCGTAACTCTGTTGATTCTAACAATTACTTTGCCTAAGTTTCTTTTCCTTTCCTCGCCTGAAGGTTTACTTTAAAATTGACGCTACATGTTGGTCAGTAGGTTTAGGTTTATTCCCCTGTTTCTTGAGTTCAAATTTTGCAAAAATCTCTGGAAATCTTAAATTCTTTAGCCCTATTGTTGCCGCTCATTTGTTGCCGCTCATACTGTCTAGGTTTCTTGAATTCAATGTTGTAGAAATCTTTGAAAATCTTAGATTCCCCTGTTTCTTGAATTCAATGTTGTAGAAATCTTTGAAAATCTGTAGAAATTTATGTAGAAATTATTTAGCTCTAATGTTGCCGCCGATGCTGTCTAGGAGGATACTTCTAGTTTGGAGATCTCACGCAGTGATAGAATCATCTAATTATGTTCAAGTCTAAAACAAATTGCAATTTCTCATCACCTTATATTTTATGATAGTTTATTATAGTATGTCATTTCATGAATATATAGGTAAATGTTATTTATTACCAGTAATATAAAACTTAGCTTGTCTTATACACGTACTGCAAATTGTTGAAAATAATGTTGTTCATCGGTGGTGTTACAAACCTAAGATCATCATAAAACAAATCTACCTTAATCTTGGTTTTCTGGGTTTTGGCTAGCAAAAACTCAACCTTTTTTGGTTAACTTATTCTAGTTGTTCAACTTTTTCATTTTATATATGCATCAGTAATTTGCAATTATATTTTTATATTGTCTTTTTATTCTGATTCTACATATTAATTTATTTGCTTTTTATTATCAACAAATTTTACTGGTACATTTTGTGAAATTTTGGCAACAGTAATTTTCTATTTACATGAATCCTACCTGTGACTTTTTCTTTGTGTTCATCCTTATAGTACTTCATTGATCCTTGTCTGGGTATCGAACTTTTCAGGAAAAAGGAAAAAGATAGAGAAAATTAGACTTTGTCCAAAGTAAGTTTTTACATCAATGACAGACAAAAATTTACTGAGACAACCATTTTCCTGAACTACTACTGTGAAACTTTTTTAAATCAGCTTTTATCATAACCCTCAACTTTTTAATATAAATAAGGTTTTCTTACATCAAACCCTTTAAAATCACTTTCAAAGATTGATGTTTTCTGAAGGAACACATTCTTTGTAGAAATATTTGAACTCTAATATACAAGCTACAGCACTATTTCCCACCTATGATTCTTGTATAACCTTACATCTCATCCATCCTTGAAGTCATGGATCCCTATTTCCTTATTTTTTATTTAATCTTCTTTACTTAAATCCATTAATTATTCTTCACATCCACAACTCTTTATCTTATTATGATGTCTTGTTTCCATCTTCATTTGTTAAATTTTCATCAAACACATGTATTAAATTTGTTTTATGGAATTTTCTTTTGTAAAAGGCCAATATTTATGGTTTATTATTTCTATCTTCACCTCTTAAGCTTTCATCACATCACACATATATTTAATTATAACAATCTCCTTCACAAAAAAATATGGCGTCCCTTTTTCTCAAACTTCAACTCTTTGTTCTAAATAAACGTCATTAATTTAAAAGAAAAAATATAATGAAGGAATGCAATGCAAGTAAATCCTATTTTTAAAAAGGTGGTAAGTAACAGGAAAACTTCACGTAAGAGGAGTAGCTATCTTTGAAGCACTACAATAACTTCACTAATGTATTTACAATCTAGAAGCTCACAAACACTAAATGTGTGAATTTTTTTAATATATTTTTTTATTTTTCTTTAAATTGAAATAATCATTTCCAAAGCTTTTTAAAGAAATTGTGTATCAGTAATAAAAAAATTTAACAAAATCCCAGCTGTGTTCAACAGCAGCAAGAATGAATACAAGATACAACCCTAAATTATATAGCAAGAGGCTTGGAGAAGATGATTTGAGAAATATTACAGTCCTCAAGACTAAACCTTAACCTTGAGTTAAGGTTTTGATCATTGTTAGTGCAGTGGTGGCATCTTGAATTGATGAATGATCTAGATTTGGAAAGAGGTTTTTTTATGATCTCCTCTCACATATCACATAAGAATACATTGAATCTTAAACATTGACAATAGAAAAAAAAATTGAACAATTTAAATATTATAGACTTTTTTGATATACAAAACAAAATTATGAATCTCATAAATTCTCCAAATGATCACAATCCATATCAATATGGAACCTCTTGCCAAAATATGGCCACCCATTAAAGTTTAACAAATCTAATTTTGATACAAGCTATAACTACATAAACAAAGTTTTGAATGCCCTGAATAACCCAAATTGAAATAAGAATGAATTGAACTACATAAACCTTTTCCAAAAGTCTGGCCACCCATTAAATTGATAGTCTATAATCAATGACTTGGACTTCATCATCATCAGGTAAATCAAGATCATTATATTTGCACACTCTGCGTCCCTCTGCTGCAACCCTGCTATTCATTCTTTCTTCTCTACCATTTATTGATTTATTAGAAAAAGACGTTGCAACATCATAACAAGGTGCATTTGAATCAGCCATATAATTCTCAAAATAAATCACATCCTTGGCTTTGAAAACACAAGCCTCAATAATCTTTCCATGTTTGTTATGGAGATGTTTCACAACAAATTCCAATTCCCTAAAACCTTTGTTACACCCCTCCACTACACAAAAGAAATAGGATTTCAAATTTCTGATGTACTCAGCTTCTAAAGTTTGGTTCACCAAATCTTCCATTCTTTCCTTTCCTTCCATTCTTTCCTTTCCATCAAAGGATTCTTTTTTTACAACCACTTTCTGATCTTGAACATTTTTATTCCTGATTTTTTCAATGTTTGAAGGATGATAAAGCCTTTTTAGCCATTCTTCATCTTTGTGAGACTCAAAGAAGGATTTTTTAGACTTTGTTTTGTATGCTTCATACCTTCGGTGAGCTTCCTGTGGCTCTACGTCATCATTGAGTCCAAGCATGAATTGCTTAAATGTCAGAAATTTGTTCTCAGTGTGTTGCCTCTTGTTTTGAGATGGGCTACAACTCATCTTGCGCTTCACTGTAAATTTGCTTTCTTTGTCTTTGCTCAAAGAAAGAGTAAAAGAATTAGGCCCCATTTCTGCAATTTTTGCTTTTCAAGAATTTGATTACTTTGTTATGTGCTTCAGTATCCACAAATTTATAGAAATCCTCATAACTAAACTAGGGCATTTATTTTTATAAAGAATCACATGCAATAAATTTAGTATTATATATTTTTATTTTTATTTATTTTTAAATTTATTTTTTTTTGATAAAGATTTACATCTAATTATGATTGACATATATATATATATATATATATATATATATATATATATATATATATATATATATATATATATATATATATATATATATATATATATATATATGAATGGATGTTTATTTTTATAAAGATTGATACAAAGGATTTACATCTAGTTCTTATTGATATCTCTATGATAATATGTTTATTTTTTATAATTTTTAAAAGATCAGCTAACAAATATTTATTTTATTTGAATTTATTTTGTGATTTTTAAAGTTTAACTAAAAATGAAAGTTTTACTAGAATTTATTTTATAATTTTCTTTTAAAATAGCATTATTATAATATACAAAATTACGACTTAAAGAGAGTTTTTTTTGAAATATTAATTTTAATTTTGGTAGATTTATTATTAAAATAATAAAATTAACCCTTTTATCATATGTTGATATTATAAATACATTTTATAATTTGAGACATGCAAATTACATTTTATCTATTTAACAAAAACTTTAAAAACCTAACATTTTAAACTAAGTTTATTAAAATTATTAATACTCAAGTTTGAACTCTTTCATTTTACAAATTAAAATAAATTAAAAATATTCAAAATAAAATAAAATATATTTTAAATATAACTTTCGTTTTCAATTTTATTGATAATTATAAATCTGAACCAATTATTTATACTAAAAATTATTATATAATTAAATTTAAAAATATATTTATCACATTTTTAATTG
Organism: Cupressus sempervirens; assembly: GCA_028749045.1. Lineage (NCBI taxonomy): Eukaryota > Viridiplantae > Streptophyta > Pinopsida > Cupressales > Cupressaceae > Cupressus > Cupressus sempervirens. The sequence continues at coordinate 609,174,784 of CM053787.1, read as the reverse complement.
TAATTGTATCATATCTATAAATATCTTTTCGTAAGGGTGAGATTATTAAAAATAAACTCACTAACAAAATTTGGCAATTCAATGTCGTTTTTATCGGAGATTTTTAACGGAATGATACTTCTAAACTTGGTAACAAAAAAAGAAGCAGAAGTAATTTTTTGGCTAAACTTACTAATTTGCCTAGCTGTGTGAGCTTTCTTAATGACTTAGGCGTGTGCTTTCCTGTAAAAAAATAATAAAATATATTTTCCTGTAAAAAAGGTAAAGAGGGTATAGTCGTTGGAAGTTTAACGACATTAAAGACACTAGTTTTGAGTAAAGGATTTTTAAATTTATAAATGCAACTATAGTATATTTATAAATGTGATATATGTATATATAAAATACGAGGTATGTACTTAAATTTATAAAGGCAACTGTAGTGTATATTTATAAGGTATGTACTTCAATTTATAAATGCAATTATAGTGTATATATAAAAGAAATTGATATGTGTTACTATTATAAAAAACAATTGAAATGAATCTATAACTTAGTCCATCTATATAGACAATACAATTGTTAAATATTGAAAATTGTTAAAATATATATATAATAATTTGAAGATTTATTAATATGCTAATTGAATAATTTAGTTTTATAATCATTATTATACTATTTTGAAATCATAATTAATCCATTTAAATTTATTATTTAGAGGAACCTACAAATATTAGAAATGAGAAGAAATTATAGTACATATTTCAAATTAGTAATTAGAATAAATTATAATTCATAATTTTTATTTTTAGTTATAATATAACTAAAGAACATCACTTAGTACTAATGCAATTTTTTATTATTATAACAAAGCTAAAGATAATTAATAAGTTTTAGATGTGGAATAATATATAATATTTTTTCTAACTCATTAATGTCTATAATGCTAATTTAATATATCCTCACCACAATATTTAAAAATTACTAGAATACTATCTTATTCATACTTCTAAAGTAATTATTTTTTAATTTCAAAAATGTAAAATTTTATTCTAAACTATACTGTGCAAATTCATACTATGATAATTTTCTAAAATTATGCTATCGCCTTATCCCTTGAACCTCTCACAGGTACAAGTGCTAGTTATAGTTATTTTTTCATTATAGGTGCGAAGATATTATAATATATTTACTAAATTATAAATTATATTATATTTTATAATATAATAACTATATTTTAAAATTAAATTAATTTATTTTTATTTTATTTTTAAAAATTAGTTAAAGTATAAATTATATTACTAATAAATTTATAACCAATAATAATATAGACCTCATTTAAAAAATTCAAAATACTTGTCAAGTCAAACTGGTTGTTTAATGTTTGACTTTATTTCTTGTCTAGTTTATATGGATATGGTTATATTTTTAATATTTTGACTAAGGGGTTGTGATAAGAAGCCATCATCATGATCTTTCCTAATTAGAAAAAACTTAAAGTGGCAAATAACTCATTGGGCATCACTGTAATAATTTTAATATTATAGGATGAAGAGGATAATGGGGTCCTATGTAGGAGATTTTCAAAGTTATAGGTATGTGGAGAAGAACATGGTTTGAAATATTCTCACTAGATCTTCACTGGAAAGTAATAGTTCAACCTACAAATCAGCCATCTTTTTAACCATATGTTTCATCTTATGCGTTCAAATGACGAAGGTAGAACCCAAGAACAAAAATCTATATGGTGGAAACATCATGTAGAGGAAATCTATTGTTATCTAACCAGTCATATGTGCATCAACAGTCACATGAATCTTGCAAGGATATTAATACATTAACTCATACCATATCGTATCATAAGAGTTCTATTCAACTTTTAGAAGTACGGTCTGGCTGAAAATGGGCAAAGATTTCGGAGACACAATTGAACCAAATGGAAAATGAAATACTAGAAGGTTTCGAAGTCACAAATTGTTCAAGTGAGGAATCACTAAGTTTAGAAGAGGTGACTAGTTTTCTTATTAGGGAAGATAATGATCAATACTTACAAGTTTATGACAGAAAATACAATATCCAGATGGATCCTATCCATGATATCTCTTTCCTTCAGACTAATGAGCATCAGGATACATAGCATTTTGTTCACGAATTGTCACATAAGGTAGATGATGAGGTTAATCATAAGGATTCGGCTCAGCAACCACATACCTCGGATGTAGTGACCTATGCTCCTATAGGGGAAGAAAATGTGCTGAACCTTCATGCCTCACATGAATTGCACCAAAATATCCAAATGGAATTAAATCATGATATTACTCCACTTCATTTGAGTAATAATCAAAACTCTCAACATTTTCATCATGAATTGGCACACATGGAAGATGGTGTAGCTAATCATATGGAATCTAGTCACAAACTTGAGATGACTAAAGAAAATTACCACAGATTATTTGATTATACTAGGACATTATTGCTAGCAAAGACCCCCTTGGAGGCAGCCACAAGGAATAAGACCTCCAAACTAATAAGAAGACCTTCAAAGAGTGCCAAAATCAAAGAGCAAGTTGAAGCAGGCGTACAAACAACTCTTGATGAGAAGTTCTCATTGGGCAAAAGATCGACAAGAAGGGCCCTCGCCCTTCTTGTCAGCCATGAAGATAATATCATGGAATGTCAGAGGCATCAATGCCTTTGACAAGTGACATAGAATCAGCCAACAATTTGATTCTTCCTAGGTAGATATTATATTATATTGAAATAGACAAAACTATCAAGAAATCTATGACAAAACAATAGCTAAATGGAACTTCTTGAAGGTTTTTCACATGCAAGGGAAAGGTTCTTGAGGCACAAAATGGGGGTGTTGTGGAATCCTAAAATGATTCAAGCATAGATATTGGGTCAGGATACTAATTGGCAGCTCCTGAAGATTCAGCAATTTGATCTTTTTTTTATCTCATCAACATTTATGGACCTTCACAAACTATTGGAAAAAAAAGGTTGTGGGACTTATTAACACATTAATATAAAGGCATCAAGATTTGAACCTTATTCTTAGAGGAGACTACAATGCCATTCTTAATGCAGCAGAGAAATGTGGTGGTATGTCTCCCCCAATCAAAACTATATAGGAATTATGGACATTTGTGGAAGACAATGAATTATGGGATGTCAAGCCTAGGAAAAGATCATTTACTTGGGCTAATAAGAGAATGGGGTTCCTTCAGATTGTAGAGAGGCTTGATCCGTTTTTGCTATCGCTGCAATAGAAAAATTAGAGGGTCTCAATTGATTCATATATTTTACCCTTTGTGGATTCAGATCACATTCCAAATATTTTAAATATCTCCCCATCTTTAATTTTGGATGCTCACACCCATCAGGATCCATTCAAGTTTGAAAGAATGTGGTTTCGACATTCACACTTCTTACCACTTCTTCACTAATGGTGGGTTTCCGCTTCCATAGCAAAAGGTACCAAAAAGTTTCAATTTTATAGTAAACTTAAGCACATTAAAATTCAAATCAAGGAATCGAATAGAACACTACTCAAGAGCATATTTCAAGAGAAAGATCTAGTCAAAATTAAGCTGCAAGACATAAATGAACACATTATTCTACATGGACTAGATATTGCTACTTTCATATCATAGAAAGAGTTATAGAGTGAATAGGAAGAGCCTTGTAAAAGAGAGGAAGTATATTGCAGAGAAAATTCATGTGAAATATGGCTCAAGGAAGGTCATAAAAATACAAATTTCGTCCATGCTTCTATAAAACAAAGACAAGAAGCCAACGCCATTTTCTCTGTTCAAGATGCAGACTTAGGTAACTTTATTGTGGGTCCGGTTGGAATTCATTCTAAGGGTGTTAGATTTTTTTTAAATTTACTTGACCCCCCTCCATAGATCACCTCGGATCATTTAAAAGTACATGAACTACTACATAGTATCCCTAAGATGATATATAAACAAGAAAACTATTCACTCATGGCCCCTTTCAAAATTAATGAGATAAAAAAAAATGTGGCATTTTCCCTTCCACCTGATAAGGCCCCATGACCTAATGGATTTACATCCCTCTTTTATCAAAAATGATGGGACATTATTGCAAGGGGTTTATTTTTATCGATGGAAGAGTCTAGAAGAGGAAAACTTATGTTGAGGAATTTCAATACCACAAATATAGATCACATACCTAAAGTCAAGAACCTCAGAACCTTTGCAATTTTTTTCCAATTTCATAATGTAATAAATTTACAAAAAATTTACAAAAGCTATATACATGAGATTGCGGTAATTTGTTCCCAGCATCATAACTTTGGAGATAGGTAGTTTTGTACCAAGAAGAGAAATAATGGAAGGTGTGTTGGTAGGACATGTGATATTGCACTATATAAATGGTAGCCAATCACCACAGTTTGTCATAAAACTTGATATGATAAAGGCATGTGACAGAGCGAATTGTGATTTTTATTTAAAGTTCTAGCAAAATTTGGCTTCTCAAAAAATTGGTGTAAATTGGTAAGGGCATCCATATCAGGTGCTATGGTTTCAGTCATCATCAATGAAGTTTCAATAGGCGTTTCCCCTCAATGCAAGTGGTGAGGTAGGGGGACCCATTGTCTCCAATTATATTTATAATCATGGTTGAGGCTCTTAGTCAAAATATAATGAAATAAAAAGTGCAGGGATTGTGGCTTGGGGCCTAGATTGTGAGAATGAATATTTTGGTAACACTCTCTTTATTTTCTAATGAATTTTTTTTGGGGTAAGCCATCCCTCCAAGAAACAAGGTAAATTAAGAGTTTATTAGATTTATACACTTCAAGTTCTAGACAAAACATAAATGCACATAAACCTAAAATCTACTTGCTTAATGTAAACAATTCTCTTGCTACTCAAATTGTTAACATCTTGGGTTTCACAATTGACTATTTACCATCAACATATTTGGGCATTCCTTCTATGTGGGGGAAAATAAGTCAACCTATTGGTCAGTTGTCATTCAAAGAATTAAGAATATAGTTTCAACTTGGAAATCAAGGTGGTTGTCTCTATTTGGTAGGATATTGTTGATAAAAAAAATCTTAGCAACAATCCCTAACTACTATTTAGTTATGCTTGAAGCCGTTGTAGCAGTGATACATCACATTGGAAAACTAATTAGAGAATTTTCATGGAAATGTAATCTCTCTGAGGATAAAAAGATACCTCTTATCTCCTTGTAAGAAATGGCTAAATCTAATATTTCAGGGGGAGTGCGTCTTCATGATTTGAATAAAATGAATAAAGCATTTGGTGGTAAATTAGTTTGGAATATTATATTCAAAATCGAACAGCAAGTGGTGTTGGATCATGCAACAAAAATATTTAGATAATGGGGACCCCATACATGTATTTTTTGGAATAAGTATATGGGAAACAAGATATTGAGAGGGGGATGAATCGGGATCTTAAACTTTTGACTTCAAAATCAATTTCATTAATTCATACCTAATTCATCTCATAGATTTATCAATATAACTGTAATGTTGAAACATAAATGACATACATCACATCCATAAAATTTTAACACATAACACAATGATTTGGTTATTGGGAAACATTTCAAGATGAAGGTAAAAATGGGGTGGAGATGAAACCCACAAATCTTCATTTTTGCAACAATAAAGTTAACCTATTAAGGTTAAATGTTTGATCATAAAATATGATCTACTCTGTGAGGGGTCTACCTTGTTAAAATATTAAGAGACTATAACGTCTCACCTTGTTAAAGGATTTTACGCTCACAATAAAGTGAGTACTTTGTTAGGAGATTTAAATAGGCCTATTAGGACTGCTCTATTAAGAAATTTACCCTATCTTAATTACAAAATAACTAAATCAGTACTTGAGAAGGATGACAGGCTAGCCCAGTCTCTTTTTTTTTTTTTATGATTATGCCTATGAACTTGGTACCCCGTGGGATCTTTATGTTTATGTCGATTAAGGGGACTTATAGCAGCAAATTTTATAAGGGTTGTTATTTTATTTTGCAATTTTTTATGCATATTAGTTTAAAGATTGATAATATTGTTAATTTGACTATAGACATATATTGTTTTTAAAAGTTAAAATTTCGTGTTCGTTAATTGACTAGGCGGTTACCTCTGGCTGATTTATTAGCCTTTTTGTACTTCAAGGTCAGCCCCCTATCTTTTTGGCTACTATCAATTACTTCAAAAATTGATTTGGTACCTGAACCTTTGTTTTCTCTGCAAGCTAATCTTGGGTCTCCTCTTTCCTATATCTCTTGTTTGATTCTCCTATATGATTTCTCTGGTCAATCCTTCACTACTCTAATTTCACTCTACTTGATCTACTCTTGAACGTCTCCTTCACATGCGCATACTCCTTATGCACTTCAACATGCTTGCAATCCTTAAATTCCTCTTGTAGTGATTCTAAAGTTAGAATCCTCTTTAGCTAGACATTCTATGAATTTTCTATATCTTCATCAACAACTTAAACTTCATCATCTTTTTCTTTTTACATCCCTTTTTTTGATTGGTTGAATTATATTCCTAGGGATTATTACCTTCTACAATGACATGTAATCAACATCTTAGTTGTCACTAAAAATATTAAATCTTATAGAAATGTTGGCTAAAATGGTTTACATATGAGTTTGTCCCATTGCAAACTCTCATATCAAAATTGAATTACTCGGCACTTGAATGCTCTGATGCTCAGTCATGCATAAAACTTTATGCTATCACTCAACTTCTTTATAATTGTTTTCTCGGCTCTTTATAACTTTTTGATATGCTTGGTCTTAATTGAATTTCTTGGCTCATACTTTTGCTTGGCTTAGATATCTACTCGATCTCTCCTAAATGCTCGACACTCACTATATCACTTAGTATAAGTGTTTTATGCTTGGCCTTTACTAGATAACTCAGTCGTAGTGATGACCTTGTAATATTTCCTAATAAATGACTTGCAAATGCCTAAGTGTTTGGATACTAATTGACAACATAGGCTTAGAAATCAACAATATTTACAATCATTAACCCTCTTAAGGGTTTTACAATTTGGAACTATATGATATCATTTTGAGATGTAGTTTCAAAATATATAACATGGAAAGTGCATAATGGGTTTAAGGTACTATATTGGAAGGATTCTTGGAATGGAAAATCCCTATTAGCCTTTATTTTAGGATATTGTAAATATTACAATGATAACATGGGGGGATAAACTGAAACATTATGTTATTTTTTTTGAAATATTCTCAAGAAAAAATCACTTGGAAGGATACTTCAAACTTAACATTAGATGAGCAGCAAAGGGTCTATTTGAAGCATCTACTTACTGAATGTGAAGTATTCTTATCAAAAAGGGAGGATGTTCTTAGATAGGTTGTGGAAAAGAATGGTGAGAACAATATCAAGGAAGGTTATCAAGCTATGCAATATATTGAGAATGTATGTGAGGCCCACAACTATAGCTTACACTTTTTTTTGGAACAATGTAGTGCTACCAAAAGTTTTTTTCTTGGTTAGCACTAAAGAAGTGAATTCTTACGAGTGATAAATTAACCATGCTCTGAATAACACAACCTTTTAATAATGTTATATGATGTGAAGAAATTGAAACAGTTGATCACATTTTACTGGATTGTGCATTTTCCATGTAGCATTGGCAATTTATTTATTTTCAAAATTATGCTAGTGTATGCCACTACCTAATACCTTATGGGGTTTTTTCAATCATGGCTAGACTTGGTTTAGAATCATTATTTAATAGCATATGAAAATGTGTCCATGCATTTATGGTATGGGAAATATGGTGGGAGCATAATAGATGTATATTTACATAAGAATCTTCTTCTTTGAGCCAAGTGCAAGGCCAACTTGATCTAAATATTGTGCAGACAATGATTACATATTTGATAAATAGCAGATACAACCATCATTTTTTTCCTTGAGAAGGAAGCATGTTGAAAACATGGAAAGGGTTAGATATCCCAATGATAACGATTCCTAATCCTAAGGGCCAACACATAGTAGACAGAGCATTCCTCCTTAATTTTTATTATAACCTAGGTCAATCTGGGGTTGGGGTTTGCATAAGGGATCATCATGGGTGACTATTTGTTGTAAAAACTTTCTCATTATCCCTAGGTACAAACAGTGTTGTTGAGGTGCAAGCATTGGTAGAAGGAGCAATATTGACAAAATAAGGAACTATGCTCTCATTACAAGAAATGAAGTTGATCCCGAACATCCATAATGATAGTTGTTCAATTTTGGATCTCTCCAACATGTAATTATTTTGTCTTATATGGAAAAGTATTTTTGTATTTATTTTTTAAACATTTTTCCTCCACTCCGAAGCTTGTTATAATCCTTATTCTATTAAAGGATTTCCAAGATGTGGAGTGAGGGTTCGAGAATCATTTTCTAAATGAGTCTAGTTTTTTTTTCTGGGTCATTCCATATGTACTGTATATTCTTTTTCCAAGATAGAATGAAAAAAGGTTAACATTTTATGGTCTAATTGAGTTTTTTCTGGTATGAGCTTCCATCTAATTGTATATTTTTCAAATAAAGTAATAAAAGGATGTAGAAAAGTTGGCTATACATTTTAGATCTTGTCTCTTATTTTGTTGCCAATTAATTCTCTGAGATTTGATAGAAAATTTTACTAAACCTCAGTTTCAATTCATTTTGAGTTATATTTTAATCTACATTTTTCTTATAATCTAAATGATTTATGTAAATTCTTGATGTAAATAAGAAGAATTCCTTGGTTTTTAGTGAAGATTTTCATAATAATGAGATCTAGAATTGAATATTCATATTCTTAGCATAAAGTGTTAGGATAGATCTAATATAAATGTCCAATTCCTATGAGATAATAGCCCAATAGATAAGAAATTGGCCATCCATTCAAACTAATCTAGTTGGGAATTCCTATATGGTTTAATCCTTTTATAAATCAATCTTTTAAGTTTTATTGTTGAAGATCTAAAGAGTGAGTTTGTACTTGATTCATGGAGTTTAGGGTTTGATGGATTAGCCATTTATCATCTCTCTTACAGTCCTAGAATTAGAAAAATTAAGGCCAAATTATTTGTTATAGGGGAGTTCATATTGTGATTTGAATTTTAAAGTGATAGAGAGTGATTTCCTAGGTATATCCACCTGAATTTTGTAGAGTTCAAAGTGGAGAAGACATTGCAAAGTCTTGTCAGTTAGTCCTTTCATTTTTTTCCTCAAAATACCTATTATGGTTTCTAGCTAACTCCTAGGTATTTCTCTACTTTTGAAAGGTTGTAAAAATTCTGTCACATCACAAGCCAACAAAATGGTGACTCTACTAGGGATACTTGTATTGTTCTATTTTGGTAGACAAATCTTGAGAATTGAAAAAAAATCCAATACAGCGAGAAGTACATGGCATGGGTTCTATCCAACTAATACCTTGTTTGTCTAATGAATTTTTCATTTCCCAAAGTGTATCATGAGAGAAGCTTTTGTGTATTGGGACCTTGTGTCAAATCTGTGGTCAACATTCTATTCTCGTGATATTTTCTTATTTCTAGCCATATTAAAGTTTTTCCCCTCAGTGGGTGGTGACTTAGTAAAAGGTTTAGTAGCTAATGTTATATTTTAATTGTGTATAAAATGGAAGATGGAAGGGAAAACACAAGAGCATATACACAGGAAAACCTGGAGGTCCCTTTATACATAGAACTACCTTAGGTTGTAAGAAGAACCTGCCTAAGAAGAAAGGTGGTGCAGGAGCACCTAGGTAGGCTAGTATGAAACCTACGGCTTCTTTGTTTTTGGTTTTTAGTGATGCTAGCCACATCACTAGTCTAATAAGGGGTCCTATTTTGTCCTTAGGTGTGTTTAAGAGAGTTGGCAAGACCCAAAATGGCCAAGTTGCTAGAAGTTGCAATATGTTGTCAACTAGGTGACTTAGGTCCTAGAAAGGGTAAAATTGTCTAGTAAGGTTCATATGGCCTTAGATATGTTATTTGAGGTCAGTTAATTCATATTACATGCCCACTTTGTCTTTGGAACAAGTTTGGAGGTCTAACTCCAATTTGGGCAAAAGTTGTTGAAATGTTGTCATGTTGTCATGACCACATTTTCTTGCTAAGAGCAACTATTTGCAAGTTCGAGCTTTCAATGCTCTAATTTTTTGTAATAGTTATGAAACTGATGGAGGAACCTTTAAAATAATGAGTACAACCTTCTCAATTGGTTGGTCAATTTATGAAAAGTATTGTATGGACTGTGCACAATGCCTTTGTTTCTAGTTTTTATGTTTTTGAAGGCATTTGAAGGAGAACTTCCTGCCTGAAGACTTTGAAATTCAGCTCCACAAGAGAAGACATGGACTGAAGCAAAAATATGTGGATGCGACCTCTTATACTGAGGAATTTTAGAAGTTATTTCTAAGATCCAAGTAGCAAGAAGATGACCTAGTCAAGGTGGCAAGATATCTAGGCAGTTTGAAGTGGAATATCCAAGAGGAGCTCAGTTTGTGGGCACCTACCATAGTTCAGAGATACAATAAGCTATCCCAATAGGTAGAGGAAAGGAACAAAAGGAAAGGAGATTCCAACTTCAAGGATAGAGGTAAGGGAAAAAAACCAAAGAGGAAAAAGGGGAGGCTAACAGGGTAGAGGTAGTGAATAGAAGAATCAAGGTGAAAGAAAGTTCACAAAGCAAGCTAGTGATAACTCCTTGAGAGGTGGTTAGAATACAGGGAGAGCTAACCAAGGAGGATCAAGTAGAGGGAGAGGATCAAGCAGATCTAATTCATACTTTGCAAGTATGAAATGTTACAATTGTGGTCACTTGGGTCATCCAGCCTACAGATGCCTAGAGAAGCCTTCTTCGGTTAGGATTAACCTCAAATAGAAATAAAAATTACATGCAAATATATCCAATAATATAAAATAATAAATTACACAGAAGAAAATGCAAGACACCAAGATTTAACGTGGTTCACCCAATCCCTAGGCTACATTCACCAACAGCAAGTCTAATATTATTATTATCCAGTGATTACAATTCGTAACTCCTTACAACTCAATACTGCCACAAGAAGCTACAATATCACCATTGTATTATGAAATCCCTAACCCTAAGCCTTTTTATACAAGCTTTTACTTCTTAAAAAATTAGGGCTAGAATAATTCATCCAATAAGAAAAATAGAAGTTGACACCTTTTACAATCTAAGGTCATTTTTTGCTAGCGGGGGTGTTTCCCCTCAACCCCATCCTATACTACGACAGGGAGCACACCTGGTGTGCTACCCCAGGACTTCGTAGGAGTGCTACCCCTTGACCCCTTCTTGCACCCCCAAAGCCTCGTAGAAATAATATGGGTAGAAAATTGTGTCAAATAAACCTCCAAGTCTGATAAGGCTCCACATTAAAATAATCTCCCAGTTGGAGACCAATCATGCTCCAAAACAATAACCTCCCACTTGGAGACTAATCGTAGCACTACTAAACCTATAACTCCAACTAGAATATATCAAACCACCTTGGACTTTGTTTTTCTTTTATTCTATTTTGTCTAGAAGACTAACCAAAGTTGAAGAGGAATTCAGCTTCTCCCTTGTCACCACCTTTGTAAATATATTTGTTGGATTGTTATCTATATGTATCTTGTCCAACTTTAACTATCCATCATCCAAAATTGACTGAATGAAATGGTACCACAACTATATGTGTTATGTCTTTGAATGTAGAGTAGAATTCTTCACAAGATGAACGGCGCTCTAACTATCTATAAAAAAAAATAACCATCCCTTGGTGGGTGTCCCAACTCTTCCATGAAGAATTGAAGCCATATCATCTTGTTGGATACCTCTATAGCAGCAACATACTCTGCCTCTATAGTGGACAAAGCATTAACCTTCTCCAACCTAGAAACCTAGATCACTATTGCTCCACCAATAGTAAATACATAACCTGTAGTACTCTAGTTGGTATCAATATCTCTTAGCAAATCTGAGTCAAAATAGCCCTATAAATTAGTATTAGAGCCCCCAAAGTGTAAATACTTACTAGATGTACCTCTCAAATATCTGATAATCCATTTAACTAATTCCAATGCTCAATTCTTGGATAACTCATATACCTGCTAACAACTCCCACTACATGTGCAATATCTAGCCTTGTACATGCCATATCATACATCAAGCTTCTTTCAACTAAAGTATAAGGTACCTTGGACATCTTGTCCTCTTCTTCTTGTGTCTTTGGACACATCTCCTTAGTCAACTTCAAATGACCAAGGAAAGGTGTGCTAACAGCTTTAGCATTCTCCATAGAGAAATGTTGCAATACCTTCACAATATAATCAGCCTAAGATGACTTCAATTTCCTATTCTTCCTATCTCTACAAATGTTCATACCAAGGATTTGTTTTTCTACCCCCAAATCCTTCATAGCAAATGCATACATGCTAACTAGCATTTTAGCCCCTTAATGTGATCCATTTTAGACCTAACTACAAGCATATCATCAACATATAAACATAAAATAATGTATCTATCATCATCCAACCTCTTAAAATAAACACAATGATCTAAATGAAACCTACTATATCCGTGTTCATGCATAAAACTGTCAAATTTTAGATACCATTTTCGAGGTGCTTGCTTCAATCCATATAAACTTTTCTTCAATCTGCACACTAAGTTCTCCTTACCTTTAACCTCAAATCCCTATGGTTGTGCCATATATATCTCTTCATCCAAATCACCATGAAGGAAGGTTGTTTTAACATCAAGCTGCTCCAAATACAAATCTTCAATAGCTACAATACTTAAAACAGTGTGAATAGAAATCATTTTAACAACAAGAGAGAATATCTCATAAAAATCAATACCTTTTTTCTATGCAAATTCTTTTACAATTGATCTAGCTTAAAATAATTTCTTACCTCCATCCTCTTCTTTTAACCTGTAAACCCATTTATTCTGTAAAGCCTTTTTACCTGTAAGCAACTTGCATAAATCTCATGTCTTATTTTTCAACAAAGAGTAAATTTCTTAGATTTCATTGTTGACTCCCACTAAATCTAAGTATCCACCTACATAGCTTCATCATAATATTTAGGTTCACCAGCATCATTATGTAAAATAGAGTATAAAGAAGGAGAAATCTTTCTAGAGGTCTACTTAGCCTTATTGACTATCTAACATTCACTAGGGTGTGTGGTAATTGTTGTTACGGTTGTTGTAGATCATGACGAATTGTTGGAACATCATCTTTTAGAGTATCATCCAACACTACATAATCATCTTCTTTCTTCTCATGTTGCTGCAATAGATATTTGTACAACACTTTCCCATTGAATATGACACTGCTTGTTACAATTTTATGATTTTCAAAATCCAAAAACCTATAACCAAAGTCATCAATTCCATATCCAACAAATAAACATTTCTTTGACTTAGCTTCCATCTTGGTTCTATTTTCAAAATCTATATGAGAAAATGCTTCAAAACCAAAGGTTTTGAGAAAAGAATAACTCACCTTCTTACCAATCCATCCTTCCTCTGGAATATCACAACCCAAAGGAGTAGAGTGGATCTCTATTAATCAAATATATAGTAGCATTGACAGCCTATGCACCCTCATGCTTCTTGCATGCTCCATTATAGTCATGTTCATGCGTTCAACCACTCCATTTTCCTATAGAGTCCTTGGAATAGTTTTTTGTCTATGAATACCATTAGTGGAGTAATAATCTGCTTATTCATGACTATAATATTCACCACCATTATCAGATCTAAGATATTTTAGTTTCTTACTAGTCTCATTTTCAACCAAGCATTTCTATTTCTTAAAAGTTTGAAATACATCAGATTTTTGTCTAAGGAAATAAACTCGTACTTTTCTAGTTGCATCATCAATAAATGTAACATAATAATGAGAGCCACCAAGGGAAGATACCTGAGTTTTTCCCCATACATATGTATGCACAAACTCTAACCTCTGACTTTTCTTTTCCTTTCCAGTCTTCACAAAAATCACTCTATTTTCTTTTCCATGGACACAACTTTCATAGAAATCTAGATTAACACATTTTAAACCTGGTAAAAATTTCTTTGAAATAATTACTTTCATACCTTTCTCACTCATGTGCCCAAGTCTGTTGCGCCATAGTGTTGTATGAGAATCTACAGCAACTGTTTGTTCTCCCTGCTCAACTACAACAAATGTTCCTGAACATTTATTTTTCTCTAAAACAATCAAAGTAGAAGGAACAATATGACCTATACAAAGATATAAGGTGCCTACTTTCACACTTTTTTCTACTACAAGGGAACCTTTTGAAACCTTCAAATTTTTATCATTAAAAGTAACTACACAACCCTCATCACCGAGTTGCCTTGCTGAAATTAAATTCCTACTTAGCTTGGAACATGTCTTACCTCATGTAGTAGCCAATGATTCCCATTCTACAACTTAATCTTAACTTTTCCTTTTCCAACAATCTAATAGGGTTCATTATCCCCAAAATAAATAAGCTCAAAATTTCCTTGGACATAATCAATAAAATAACCTCTATGAGGTGTAGCATGAAATGAAGCACTAGAATCTAAAACCCATGAATCATCAATAATTTATAAAGAAAGAAGTAAAGAATCCTCTTTGAATTTGTTACTTACCACATTTGCCTCATTTTTACCTTCTGGTATACCTCCTTTATTATTCTTTTGAGTCCAACAATCTTTCTTATTATGCCCTGGTTTACCACAGTACCAGCAATCTCTTAGTCCTCTGAATTGAGACCTCTTCCCCTTTGACTTTCCTCTTGATTTCCCACAATTTTTAAAATTATTTCCTCTCTTAGTCATTTTGCCTCTGCTTTGTGCATTCAAAGAATTTCCTGATGTAGATCCACCTGAGGTTTTCCTATGAGTTTCCTCACTCAAAATAACACCAATCACATCATCAACATTTAGGGTATTAGATCCAAAAATAGAATTACTAACAGCCATTACCAAGCCATTACAGCTTTCAGGAAAAGAACACAAAATCAAGAGAGACCTAATTTATTATCAAAATTAATATCCACAAAAGATAATTGACTAGTAATAGTATTAAACTCATTTAAATTATCTACAATAGATCCACCTTCTATCATTTTCATATTAAATAAATGCTTCATGAGAAATACCTTGTTTAAAGCAAAGGGCTTTTCATACAATTTTGCTAGGGTTTTCATCAACTCTCCCATTGTCTTTGCTTTTGTAATGTTAAATGTCACTAATGGTGCCAAGCATAATTGAATGCTTCCAAATGCCTTTCTATCTAAAATCTCCCAGTCCTTATCTAACATAGTTCCTTGTTTCTTGGATTTTCCTTCCAATAGCTTCCATAAATCCTTCTGATAAAGATAGTCCTCCATTTTCATCTTCTATAACTAAAGTTATTCCCATTAAATTTGTCCACCTTTAGCTTACCTTCATTTTTCATCACTCCCACTCAACCATGAGACCTTCCTATAGATGATTGCTAAAAAAAATGACAATCGTCTAGCTCTGATGCCACTTGTTAGGATTAACCTCATATAGAAATAATGGTTACATGCAAATATAACCAATATCAAAAAATAATAGATCGCACAAAAGAGAAAACAAGACACCAAGATTTAACATGGTTCACCCAATCCTTGGGCTACGTCCACCAATAGCAAGTCCAATATTATTATTATCTAGTGATTACAATCCACAATCCCTTACATCTCAATACCGCTGCAAGAAGCTACAATAACACCATTACATTATGAAATCCCTAACCCTAAGCCTTTTTATACATGCTTTTACCACTTGCAAAATTAGGGCTAGAATAAGTCATCCAATAAGAAAAAAAGCAGCCGACATTGAATTTTTAAATCTTAAAATTTTATTCACATTTCATTTTGGGCCCTAAAAAGAATAATGCATGCTTTCACATACACACAATCTTGAATGATTAAGAGAATGAACCAAACAATGAAGTTTTTGATTTGGGTCTAAAATGAAGTCATACAATCTTGAATGCATAAAATTTTAAAGAACATTGCAAATTGTAAACTTTGATTTGGGCTTTAAAATGAATACACAATTCTTGAATGAGTAAGGTTAAAATGCTCATATTCCCTTCTCTCTCCAACTTTCACAATTCAATTTATTAAGTTGACCCCTTCGAATGATTTATTAAGTTGATGATTGATTTGCTAAATTGACCACGTGCATTTTCAAGTTGAAAAAATAATATTACATCTTAATCACGTGTGTGTTCTATCATAAATAAAGCCAATTTAAAATCTTCAATATAGAAAGAACAAACTTTTTGGTGTCTCTAGGAGTGTTTCTACTCTTATACTTTCATGGGCTCATTTGTATTATTACATATTACAATCCATTAATTAAGTGACGTGTGTACCAAAAGGTTGTTAGCAAGATCATCTTCAACAACCCTAGGAGCACTTCTAGAGAGACATGTCCATTGGGAAGTAGCACCCCATTGGAGAATGACCTCACACCAGTAAATTCCATAACTGGTATAGAGACAAGGCACTAAAAAAAATCTTGCTTTAAATCCACACAAGTTTGGGAAATGTGTTTCTAATGGTAGTCTGAGGTAGGAAAACTTTCCTATGATTTTAGCATGGTTAGAATAGACTCTTAAGTGGGTCATACACATAACAATCATTTGGGAGGACTCCACTGATCTCATTATGTACAAACTTAGTAGCTAAATTTTTAGCCATATTTCTAAAAACCAATTTGTCCTTAGGATAATGTGTTTCTAAAGTGTTTGCATTGTGAATTGAACTCATGGAAACATTTGTTGAACATGTGCAGTTCTTGGTTCAATTTTTCACAAATCATTTTCCAAAAAAGATCATGTACTTGTCTCTCTCAAATTTGATATCTCCTTTGAGAGGTTTTTATTCACATATCTTAGTTATTTTTAAGAAATCTATCTTTGGGTACCGACTAGTTGTTAGCAAGTTCATTCACAACAACCCTAGGATTGTTTTGGTTGAAATAATAAAATTATATCATTGCTTTATATGTTTGAAATATTATTTATCCTATTTATTATTGTAATTATTTACTTGTTCAAAAATAAGTGAAGTCCTCATGTCCAACCAACCAAATCCCAAGTTTTCAAAAGTCAATCTTAAACCATCCTTTGCATATAGAGAAAGAGAGACACCTTTCTAAAAACTAGCACCCTTCAATCCTAGACTTGCAAAGGAACTACAATTTGAGAAAAAGGAATCAAAATAGGATTAAAAATTGAGTGAGATAACAAAGTCAACAATTTAATCCTTAGGAAAGGACTAAACCATGGGCTTATTGACCATTCATCCATCAACCATCACAATTCCTTTTAGCCTCATCACACGTCTTGGACTTTGTTACAAGGATCTTTATCATTAAGTATTGAAAGGTTGTTATCCAATCCATTAGAAACAACCCCAGGAATTTTTCTAAAGAAACCAATTATCCAACCAAATCTAGGATATACTTACCGTGGTCACTACATGATCAAAAAGTTGTTATATTGAGAAAAGCTAAAAAGTTGAGTCCTCATGTCAAAACAATCTAAACCCAAGTTTGAAAGGGTTAAGCTTCAATCATCCTGAATATATAGAGAAATCGAAGTCAAACACAAGAAAGAAACACCCAATCCTAGAATTACCTAATTAGACCAAGTTGAGAGAATGAAAATTAAAAGTGAATTAAAAGTAGAGTAGGAATGAAAGATCAATAGACTGAGGGCCCACTCTGGAATTGATTATACCCTTATCAAGATCACCACTTATGACTATTATGATTAGGTTCATATTCTTCCTCACATGCTTCCAACCTTTCTTTACCCTAGAGTCTTTTGTTTAGACTCTTCATTTAAGTCATCCTCTTCAGCATTGTTAGATTCGCCATCCTTTAGAAGTAGATCCAAGATCATCATCTAGTTGTATCTTGATCCACATCCTCTATCACATATTGTCTTGGTATCATCATCATAGTAGCCACATATCTTATATCTTGCATCCATCATATCACTATGACTATCCCTTAGCTAACACACTTGCCCAAGATAGTCTATCTCATCATTTTGTGCCCCTCATCACCTTGATCAAAAGGTTGGGCTCCATACTTGATTATCGACCATCATCCTACAACTCACACATAGATCACATCCCATATTTGATGCCAAGATAATCCTCATGGTCTTGTAGGCATCACATCCTTAGACTAATCCTCTAGCATCAACTATATTTCAGCATTGGTCACCACCTTTAGCTCCTTAGGAAATCTAGACATTTTAGAAGGATCATAGACTTTGTCCCCTAGCTTGGAACCACTATCACGTTGGCTTATCATCCCACATCCAAGTCATAGGGTCATTTCATGCCACCAATCACACGTCTTAATAAAAGGAAGAAAAAACAAATTTCTCCATATCATCTCAGCACAAGAACTAGTGCATGTCTCAACCCTAAGAAAACAACAAGCATATAAGACCCAACATCTAAAGAGTTGGAACCCAACACTAAAAAAATCATGACTTCACAACATGCAGAATCTACCATAGATGTGTTTATGGATTGTCTTGAGAATAGAATATTTATCGGTGCCATTATTGTGAATCATAGGTGAATTTCCAAAGAGAAGACATTGAAATTTTTTACTTTGGGTAAATGCCACCATCCAGTGCTATCATAGATCCCACTCCATCATATTCCAATGATGATGATATTCTTTTTTACCATAATTCATTTGTTGAAAGCCTTATAAACCCTGCTCCACACCTCCTCCAAATTCCAATCATTCCTCTAAATTATCCCATTATGCCTCTATTCATACCCACTAGTATTCCTTATATGTTGAAAGCCTTATAAACCCTGCTCCACACCTCCTCCAAATTCCAATCATTCCTCCAAATTATAACATTATGCCTCTATTCATACACACTAGTATTCCTTATCCTATCTTTGATAAGGGAAAATATAATTTTTCATTCATCTAAACCTCCTTCCAATATCGCACCCATGTATCCCCCTCATACATTGTTCATGTCTCCATCTTCCTCCACATTCATACCCCAATCTCTACCTTTCCATAGCAATGCTACTAGCTACATCCCTAGTCCAAATCCACCACCTTCATATCCTCCAACCCATTTTCCAAATCCTCAACTCAATCATAAGTTTCATGAGTCATGAATTTAATGTTAAATCCTTTCCATCTCCCATACCCATCATTTCTCTTCCATCTCCCCCAGCTATCATCCCTCTATCATCCACCTCACTTATAGATCCCATTCTTTTTCCTACCATCATTGAAATGCTGCCATCTATTGGATCCCTTTGATTCCCATTCACATCTCCTTCTCCTAAAATTATCCAACCCCATCTAATGAATGTCACAATTCCATCCTCTATCTATCTATCCCCATTGAAGAAAATATCATCCTCCCATTAAGCCCATCTAATGAGTTCACTCATATGTATTCTATTTGTTAGAATTGCTTTAGAATAATTGAGAGGGGGGGGTGAATCAGTTATTCAAGGTCCAAATGTCCTATTCAAACTTTTCTTCAATTGTAGTGAACCAATTCAATCATTTATTCATCCAAGCTTTAACTTATCTAATTAGCAAGTTACTGTAAATCAACATGTATGCATAACACATAAGAAATCAACACATGACACAGTGATTTACGTGGAAACCTAATTTGGGAAAAACCACCAGTAACATGCTACTCAATTCTCACCCTTCTGAAGTGATGCCCTATGAAAAGCTTACCCTGTCAAAGGCTTAAATACACTATTAAATGTGACCTTGTTAGAGGATTTAACCACCCTATTAAAAGTGGGCCTGGTTAGAGGACTTTAGAACATTCACTTGGAATGCCACCCTGTTAAAGGATTTACAAATAGTTGTTAGGCCAACCTAAGTCCATAGGATTTTCAGATCTAATACAATTGCTAGAGAGTATTAGAAAAAATTGAACTGATTACAACATACAACTTATCTTGCAAATCTTAGATCACTTCTCAGCTCATACCCTTGCTTGGCCTTCTATCTCTGCAACTCTTAACTGCTTGCCTTATCTTTCAAGCTTTGTCTCCTTGAGTCTCCATACTCAATGTACCAGTGAAATCATCTCTTCATGACCACTTATAGAATTAGAGCCTATGTGTTCTTCCTTCTCCTAGATGTCTCCCTCTTGACACCCTTTCAACCACTTCACAAATTTGGCACTTCTGCAGCAACAGTATCAGCAGCTCCTTGCTTCTTGGTCTTTGACTTCCTAAATAGAAGTCTTGGAGTTCCTTTTCCCACTCGATTCTTCCATTTTTTAATTTCAATTTGTATGGATTAGGTAGGATACATTGTATCTAACCCATATTCTATTTCCTCTAGAAACTTCTTGAATAATCCTTTAGAATTTGCCCAAAAATGGTTTACATAAGATGTTGTGCCAACAACTCATCATCCTTATCTTCAAACTCATTCACAAAATTCAATGTAACCACTAAGTCATCTTAGATTTGGCGAATCTTCATCATTTGAAATAATGCAGTAGCTCGGCACTATTGAAATACTGGTGCTCAGCACATATTGTGTTACTCGGCATCAACTTTGTTTTTCCTGATGCTTGGCACCTAAAGATCACTCGGTACATATTGAAAATTTTCTAATGTTCAGCACCTAATCTTTACTCAGCACTTGAAAATCACTCGAAACACACTAAAAATGTTTGTTACTCAGCTTCTACTAAGAATTTGCTCGGCTTCAACTAACTTGCTCGACACCCACTAAAGATTTTAGTCTAAGCTTTGCAATCATCCTTGTTACAACTTCTTCCTCCAATGTTTCTAAGTGTGACCAACCTCTGTATCTATGAGTTTTTCATTTGTACATTACTTAGCCATTGTCTTAATTGATCCTTGCACTTCATTACAACATCATAACTCAACCTTTCCCTTAGGTGCTCTTGTTACATCTTGTTGATCAAATCCTCTTCATCAATCAACTAAGTGATAGTGCTTAGATCTTATAAGCAAATATCATCCCTAAAAATAGCAAGTTTGACATTGATGGAAAAAAAATGATTGAAAACATTCTTTTACAACAATCTCCCTCTTTGATCTTTAACAATAGTGAGCTTTTCAATCAGATTTCCAACACTATCATACCATCCACTCTCAACTAATCCTATCAAGATCTTGTCTAGAGGTATGTTTAAATATCCATTGGCATAAATTAAAATCCTACCATTCTAACTAATCTATCTCAAGATTCTCCCATCCCACTTATTCCCCTACATGATCCATTTTTACCATTCACTCCATCTAAATGTTATAAATTTACAATTGGAACAATTGAAGTTTTGTCATTGATGTCAAATCTATAGATGAGACATATTGCTACCAAATCTAAATTTCATATCTATTTGATTGATGATGAGGATTTGTGAAGTTAGTCATAACTATAGCACCTAGAGGAAAGGTTGAAGTTATGAAAAGGGAGTTACAATGGACATTTGATTAGATAGAATTTGATAAAGAAAAGTAATTGTTTATATCAAGAAAGCTAGGCTAAGCAGCAAAAGAGTAAAATACTAAGGAGTTTCAAGTAATGTTAGCATCGACCAAGAAAGTTAGTTGATGTCAAGCAAGAAGCTTTACAAAGACCTGGTATTTCAATGCTGACTGAGTATCAGAATTTAGAGATTATCGAGTGATAGTAAGAGAACCAAATTCAAAGAAATCATAAGATCAAGATTATTGAGTTGATTTCTTGGGAGATGTAAAATGTGTTGAAGATAAGATTGATGAGTTGCATCTTTAAATTCAAAGAGGTGATTAGGTAAAGACCTAACAGACAGATTCTAGAGAAATTTCTAGAGGATGATCAAGAAGATAAATAGATACATTGAATCAAGTTGAATCTTATCATAAACCCTAAGATCTACGACAGATGTAGAAAATGGTAAAGCATGAATTGCATATTTAAAGACATATAGAATTGATCATTTGGTACGATGTCCAGTCGTGTCTAGTCAAGCCAAGCCAAGCCCATCTAGTGTGTGTATGAGTGATTTTGTATATGAAGAGAGACATATAGAGTGAGATTGATCAAAAGAACTCAAGTGTGTGAATGCAAAGCTAAAGGAGAAATCTTGGAGATATGATCTTATTGTTGATAAGAAAATTAGAGCAGAAGGATTAAATGTTGATAAAAAGAGTGGATTCATTGCTTGAAGAGTGACCAAACAGATGAAGATCAGAGATGCTAGTGAAAGGCTTATCAGTGAACTAGAAAAAGTGAGCTATAATCACATAGATCAAACCTATTGTTTCTTTCTTATCATTGTAAACATATTGTGTTGAAATCCTTCTAATAGAGGTTGACCTAATACTAATTTGAAGACTTAACAATCTGTGTAAATCCTTTAACTAGGTGACATTCTAAATGGAATGATCAAAGTTCTCTTACAAGGCCACTCCTAATAGGATGATTAAATCCTGTAACCAAGTCACATTCAATAGTATGTATTGTAACCTTTAACAAAGTTGGCTCCTAAAAGAGCTCAATTCAAAAGAGTGAAAAAGAGTGACATGTTGCTGGTGGTTTTTCCCAAATTGGGTTTCCACGTAAAATCCTAGTGCCAAATTGTGATGAATGTTTTATAATTTTTTACATTTGATAATGTTTTCATTATGCAATGCAAGTTATGTTTATGACAGCTTTATAGTAGTGACCAAGCAATAGTAGGATAAGCAAAATACTGAAGTGATTAATGTTTAATTGTTCAAGTGGTACATATATCTACCTTGAGTAACTGATTCACCCACTCCCCCTCTCAATTATTCTAAACATTTATAATAATTGGTATCAAATCTCAATGCTTACAGAGAGAATTTTGAAGGTACTTAAAGCCAAATATCATGATGAACAAGAGAGATGTACCCAAGTTGAACAAGGAGAATTTTCCTACATGGAAAATCCTGATGAAGCTGCACATATTCAATATCAATGATGTTTCTATCAAGTTTTTGGAAAATGAATATGTAGAAGTAAAAACTATTTGAAGACTTAACAATCTATGTAAATCCTTTAATTGGGTGAAATTTTAAATGGAATGATCAAAGTCCTCTTGCAAGGCCACTCCTAATAGGATGATTAAATCCTCTAACTAGGTCACATTTAATAGTATGTATTGTAACCTTTAACAAATTTGGCTCCTAAAAGAGCTCAATTTGAAAGAGTGAAAAAGAGTGACATGTTGCTGGTGGTTTTTCCCAAATTGGATTTCCACGTAAAATCCTAGTGCCAAATTGTGATGAATGTTATATAATTATTTACATTTGATAATGTTTTCATTATGTAATGCAAGTTATGTTTATGATAGATTTATAGTAGTAACCAAGAAATAGTAGGATAAGAAAAATACTAGAGTGATTAATGATTAATTGTTCAACTGGTACATATATCTACCTTGAGTAACTGATTCACCCACCCCCCCCTCTCAGTTATTCTAAACATTTATAAAAATTGGTATCAAATCTCAGTGCTTACAAAGAAAATTTTGAAGGTACTTAAAACCAAATATCATGACGAACAAGAGAGATGTACCCAAGTTGAACAAGGAGAATTTTCGTGCATGGAAAATCCTGATGAAGCTGCACATATCCACTATCAATGATGTTTCTATCAAGTTTTTGGAAAATGAATATGTAGAAGTAACAACTATTCCTCTAATTGTTGATGAATGGAGACTTAATTTAGATCATAACCAATAAATATTGGAGATTGCCTCAGCCCTTAGCTATGCCAAGTTTGATGACCTTAAAGATTGTAATACTGCAAATGTTAGATTACGGTGACTAATTAGGAAAGTACTGTACATACTTCATAATTAGTGGGGTTCAAAAAAAAATGGGCCCTATTTTATCGAGATTTGTAGATTCACCATTCGTAGATTCGGGCTGACATGTTATAACATTAAAGCGATTTAATACTTGTATAAAAGGGCTTAGGGTTAGGTATTTTTCATTATGGTGTGATGCAAAATTGGTTCTTGCGGCGGTATTGAGCTATAAGGAATTACGAATGTAATTAGGTTGTAATCACTGGATTGTAATAAGATCAGACTTGTTGTTTGGTGGACGTAGCCCAGGGATTGGGTGAACCACGTTAAATCTTGGTGCCTTGTGTTCATTTCTTTGTGAACTATTATTTTTTTTTTATTGGTTATATTTGCATGTAGTTTTTATTTATGTCCATGGTTTTATCCTAATAAGTGGTATCAGAGCGAGGTTGTCTTTCAGTTATCCTTTGTAGGAAAGTCTCACGATTAAGTGGGAGTCTCACGGTTGAGTGGGAGTGATGGAAGATGAGGGTAAGCTAAGGGTTGACAAGTTTAATAGGTATAACTTCCAGTTATGGAAGATGCAAATGGAAGACTATCTTTATCAGAAGGATTTATGGAAGCCGTTGGAAGGCAAAGCCAAGAATCAGGGACCTATGTCAGATGCTGAATGGGATCTTTTGGACACAAAGGCACTTGGAAGCATTTGGTTATGCCTGGCACCATCAGTTTCATTTAGTATTACAAAAGCAAAGATGACAAAAGACTTGATGAAAACCCTAGTGACACTGTATGAAAAGCCCTCTGCTTCAAACAAGGTATTTCTCATGAAGCATTTATTTAATATAAAAATGGCAGAAGGTGGATCTGTTGTAGATCATTTAAATGAGTTTAATACTATTACTAGTCAGTTATCTTCTGTTGGTATCAATTTTGATGAAGAAATTAGGGCTCTCTTGATTGTGTGTTCCTTGGCTGAAAGTTGGAATGGCTTGGTAATGGCTGTGAGTAATTATGTTCCTGGATCTAGTACCCTAAAATATGATGATGTGATCGGTGTTGTTTTGAGTGAGGAAACTCGTAGGAAATCTTCAGGTGGGTCTACATCAGGAAGTGCTTTGAATGCACAAAGCAAGTACAGAATGAATGAGAGAGGAAGTAACTCTGGAAATTGTGGGAAATCAAGAGGAAAGTCAAAGTAGAAGAGGTCTCAATTGAGAGGACCAAATGACTATTGGTATTGTGGGAAACCAGGTCATAAAAAGAAAGATTGTTGGAATCGAAAGAAAAATGAAGGAGATAAATCAGATGGAGACAAGGAGGCAAATGTGGTAAGTAACAAATCTGAAGAGGATGCTTTGCTTTTGTCTTTAGAAAGTGTTGATGATTCATGGGTTTTAGATTCTAGTGCTTCATTTCATGTTACACCTCATAGAGGTTATTTCATTGATTATGTCCAAGGGGATTTTGGGCTTGTTTATTTGGGGGATAATGAACCCTGTCAAATTGTTGGAAAGGAAAAAATTAAGATTAAGTTGTAGAATGGGAATCATTGGCTACTACATGAGGTAAGACATGTTCCAAGG
The DNA here is from genome assembly GCA_028749045.1 of Cupressus sempervirens. Lineage (NCBI taxonomy): Eukaryota > Viridiplantae > Streptophyta > Pinopsida > Cupressales > Cupressaceae > Cupressus > Cupressus sempervirens. Next base: position 609,149,304 of record CM053787.1, on the reverse strand, counting down.
CTGAGTAGGAATTTAATTTTAGTAGGACAACTCGGTGATGAGGGTTGTGTAGTTACTTTTAATGATAAAAATTGGAAGGTTTCAAAAGGTTCCCTTGTAGTAGCAAAAGGTGTGAAAGTAGGCACCTTATATCTTTGTACAGGTCATATTGTTCCTTCTACTTTGATTGTTTCAGAGAAAAATGAATGTTCAGGAACAATTGCTACAGTTGAGTAGGGAGAACAAATAGCTACTATAGATTCTGATACAGCATTGTGGCACAACAGACTTGGGCACATGAGTGAGAAAGGTATGAAAGTACTTCATTCAAAAAAAGTTTTACCAAGTCTGAAATGTGTGAATATGGATTTCTGTGAAAATTGTGTGTATGGAAAACAAAAGAGAGTGAGTTTTGTAAAGACTGGGAAGGAAAACAAAAAGGAGAAATTAGAGCTTGTGCATACATATGTATGGGGACCAGCTCAGGTATCTTCCCTTGGTGGCTCTCATTATTATGTTACATTTATTGATGATGCAACTAGAAAAGTATGGGTTTATTTCCTTAGAAAAATATCTAATGTATTTCAAACTTTTAAGAAATGGAAATGCTTGATTGAAAATGAGATTGGTAAGAAATTAAAATGTCTCAGATCTAATAATGGTGGTGAGTATTGCAGTCATGAATTTGAAGATTATTGCTCCACTAATGGTATTCGTAGAAAAAAAACTATTCCAAGGACTCCACAAGAAAATGGAGTGGCTAAATGCATGAACCGGACTATAATGGAGTGCGCAAAGAGCATGAGGTTGCATGTTGTAATGACCCCTTTTTCATTTTTTTTAAACTTGCTATTCAATTTAGGTATAAATTAGGAAATCATTAATTTTTAAACAAACAACCTAAGATCCTTCCTTCTATTAGTTATGCGAGGAGTTGAGCATTATCATTAATTTATTGATTTTCAAGGAATATTTTCCTCATAGTGTCAGGTCACCTTTCATCCTGAGTATGATCAGTCTAAGACGGTAGAATGATGGTGCAGAGGGCACGTGAAACAAGGTCCAAGCGTATCTAACAAGTCCTCAAAATTACTCTGCCTTTCCCTCCACCAACTCCCTATCTTAGGATTTCACAATTTAGGTGAAGGTACAGCCTTCAACACTATAATTCAAAGTATATCTTGATGTTATTCAAATTTCTATATATATATATAGTTTATTGTATTAATATCCTTTTATACAATATTTATTATTACCTTATGTATCAATATTCATTTGATCTTTGATTATCACACGCATATATATACATATATATATATATATATACATATATATATATATATATATATACATATATATTCATATACACATAGATATACACATATATATATACATATATATATATATATGTATATGTATATATATGTATATGTATATATATGTATATATATAAATGTATATATATATATATATGTATATATATACATATATATACATATATATGTGTGTATATATATAGATGTATATATATATATACATATATATATATAATGTAAAATATGATAATTTGGATAAGTATTGCAAATGTATTTAAATAGCATTGAGTACTTCTCGTTATTTATAATGTCCACTTTTAATATGCATGTGATAATACTCATGAGTTCATAATGTAATAAAATTGCAAGCACGTAATAATCCTCTCATGCTAAAGCCCAACCATTCTGATATATGTCGGGGCACGAGACAAGAAATTATGTATTTCATAATCCCACGTAATAACATTGCATTCATTAACATTATTGTGATAAGACACAACTAATATTTATTTCAATACCTTCAAACATTAGACAATCAGTTATTTGAAACGTACAGGAGGGATTTGTGATAGTACCTGTATTCTTGTTGTGGAGTAATTTTGGCAGTGCCCGTACTGTGTAATATTTTCTCATATTCGATACAACATTTATGCTACTTAATGTGTACCAAGTATTATTATCCTACATCCACTCCTTGTTATAATTTTTTTTTTTTCCTTTTCTCATGGTTTTGACCTAACCCTAATACGATTCTTTATAGGTTATCCGACAGTCATGAGTATGACGTCGTGCCTTTTCAAATTAATTTAGTTATAGTTTTATCTTCCTCATTCGTGTAATTCAAAATGTTCATTATATTTAATAAGTCAGCTTATTATATTTGTATAGTGAGCTGCAGTAATCATCTATAAGTTTTAATGTAACAATAATGGAAAGTTTAGGGTTTCCTTGTATTATAGGATGTTTAAATAATCAAATCATTTATAATATTAGTAGGATTTATATATTAATAAATGGTAAAATAATACATTCATAGTTATGAATGTTCACGAAGGTCTTGGAAGTAAACAAAACAATATTTGAAACAATAACATTCAAAATAATTATTTATTATAATTTGAGTAAAACAATCTTACATATTTGAATTTATTACATTACATTGGAAGAGAAATATATATATATTAATCCAGGTTCATTACAGTCCCCCCTTCCAGGTTCATTACAGTCCCCCCTTCTAGATTTTGCTTGTTCCCAAGCAATGCTGACTGAGAGAGGACTTCTTCTCCAACCCATGAAGCATCTTCCCTGGGAAGATTTTTCCACTTCACCAAGTACTCTGGAATAGCTCGATTTCTTAATCTTCATTCACATCTATCAAGAATAATCTCAGGCTCCAATATCAACTTCCCTTCACTGTCTAATGGTGGAAGATCACCACACGAAACTATATGTTTCCCAATAACCTTTTTAAGCCTGGATACATGGAAGACATTGTGGATCTTACTATTTTCAGGAAATTCTATTTCATATGCTACCTCTCCTATCCTTCTTAGGATCTTGTATGGTCCATAAAAACATGGCTTTAGTTTTTCTGCTCCACTGATTTTGATAGAAGATTGTTTATAGGGTTGTAATCTTAGGAATACTAGATCTCCAATTTGGAATGACCTGTCAACTCACTTCTGGTTAGCATATATCTTCTGTAGATTCTGAGCATGGTGGAGGTTATCTTTAAGATTCTTCATGATGTCAATACTTTTCTGAATGAAATCTTTGGCTCCAGGGACTCTGCTTTCTTGATTGATTAGGTCTCCAAATTTAGTAGCATCATATCCATATAATGTTTTAAATGGACTCATTCCAATTGACATGTGATGAGTATTATTATAACAATATTCTCCCAAGTACAACCATTTGATCCATGAATTTTTTTGTCCGGTTACATAGTTTCTGAGATATCCTTCTATCCATTTGTTAACAATTTTAGTTTGTCCATTGATTTGGGGGTGATAGCTGGTGCTGGGAGTTAATTCAGTTCCTACTAATATAAAAAGTTCCTTCCAGAATAAGTTGAGAAATTTTCTATCTCTATCACTAATGATATTCTTTGGTAACCTGTGTAATCTAAAATTTTCCTTAAAGAATAATTTTGCTATTTGTGGCACCTTTAGATGTATGGATATGGGAAAGAAATGTGCATATTTGGTTAACCTATCTACTACTACCATGATGGAATCTTTGTCTTGCACTTTAGGTAAGCCTGTAATGGAATCCATAGAAATGCTCTCCCATTTTTGTTCTAGAATAGGTAATGGTTGTAATAACCCAGCTGGATAATCATGCTCAACTTTATTTTTCTGGCATATTATACACTCCTGAACATATTTTATAACATCTTTCTTTTGGCCTTTCCATGAGTATCTTTCCCTTATTTTCCTATAGGTTTTGTAGAATCTAGTATGTCCAGATAGAGGGTTGTAATGATATTCTCTCATAACCTTACCTTTAACTTTGGAATTTGCTGCAAGTAATATTCTTCCCCTATATAGTATGAGTTCTTCAATTATTTTGATTTCATCACTAGTTACATTTCCTTCCATGATTTCTTTAGTCCTAGGATCCTTAGCATATTCTGCAATAATTTCATTTTTCCAATCACCTGTGATGCTAGTAAGGGAGTTCAATTGACCCTTTCTAGATAAGGCATCTGTTACCACATTGTGAGTTCCTTTAACATAGTCAATATCAAAATTATATGCTTGGATCTTACTTACCCACTTTTGATGGCGATCATTAAGGTCCTTTTGATTCATGAAGAATCTCAAACTATTATGGTCTGTTTTAATGTTGAATCTTCCACATACTAGGCACTATCAAAATTTTGCCAATGCGTGCATGATAGCCAACATTTCCTTATCATAAATTGAATAGTGTCGTTCATTTTTTGTTAGTTTTCTGCTTTCAAAAGCAATAGGGTGTTTTTTCTACATAAGTATAGCCCCAATCCCTTCACCAGAAGCATCACACTGTAATTCAAAGGGTTGTGAAAAATCAGGGACCGCTAAGACTGGGCAAGAACTCATTTTCTCCTTTAATTCTTCAAAAGCCCTTTGTGCTTCTTCATTCCATCCAAAATTTCCTTTTTTTGTCAAATCTGTTAAAGGAGTTGCTAACTTGGAGAAATTTTTTACAAACTGCTTGTAATAGCTACATAATCCCAAGAATCCTCTGAGTTGTGTTAGGTTTTTGGGTTTTGTCCATTCCTTGATTGCTTTAATTTTTTCCTCATCCACGCTTACACCTTTGGCACTGATTTTATGGCCGAGATAGATAATCTCTTCTAATCCAAATTCACATTTTGATGCCTTCACAAATAGTGATTCAAACTCTAGTATGCTTAGTATTTCTTCAATATGTTGAAGGTGTTCTTCCCATGACTTGCTATAGATGAGGAGGTCATCAAAGAAGATAAGGAGGAATTTCTTGAGCTGTTTTTTAAAGATATGATTCATACATGACTAGAAGGTGGTCGGGGCATTAGTGAGGCTAAAAGGTCGAACTAGAAATTCAAAATGTCCATAATGGCATCTAAATGTTGTCTTGGGGACATCCTCCTCCCTCATTCTAATTTGATGGTATCCTGAACGTAAATCAATTTTGGAAAAATATACTGCTCCATGAAGTTCATCTATAAGTTCATCCACTCGGGGAATGGGATACTAATTTTTTATAGTTTTCTTATTTAGTGCCCGATAATCTATACACATTCTCATTGTCCCATCCTTCTTTTTCACTAGTACTATTGGGGATGCAAAAGGACTGGAACTGGGTTGAATATGCCCCATGGCTAAGAGTTCTTGGATGGCCTTTTCAATTTCATCTTTATAATTTTGAGGATGTTGGTAAGGGGTGGTGATCACTGGCTTAGCATCCCTTTCCAATTCTATAATATGTTCAAATCCTCTTTCGGGTGGCAATCCTGGTGGAATTTCTTCAAATACCTTCCCATGTTTTTTAAGGATAGGTTCAATATCTATATGGATAGTTAATTCCTGAGGTGTGGATTTATTCAATACCAAACATTGTGCAACCCACTCTCCTCGACCATGCCACAGTGTTCTTTCTATTCTTTTGCATGAGACCAATTTTGCCGAACCATTGGGTATTCCTTCCAATGTTATTTCTTCCCCCTTGTGCTCAAAGTGCATTTTAAAGTTTGGAAGGTCAAACCTAAAACATCCCAAAGAAAATATCCATGGACCTCCTAGAATTATATCTGAATCCAGTAGAACCACATGTAGATCTTCTCTGATGGTGTGCTTCCTTCCCAAAGTGATTTCTTGTTGTGGAATTACCTTTGTACATTGCACTAATGATCTTGTAGCTTGAACGGCAATGAAACCTTTGAACTTCTCAGTTTTTAATTTCATTATGTTGACGAGTTTTTCATCAATGTAGTTATGGGATGCTCCACTATCAACTAATGCAATGACTTTTTGTCCATTAAGAGTGCATCTAATTCTCAAGACTCGATTTTTGGAGGGTTGAGTCATAGTAGCTATCAATCCATATTCTTCTCCCTCTTCTCCATTATCTTGGTCACATTTTGCCTTTTTTTTGACCTCTTCCTCTTCTAGATCTTCTTCTATTCTTTGGATGCGACCTCTTTTTTCACATCTATGTCATGGTACCTAATCTATTCCACAGTGGCGACAAGTGCTTCTTTTTCTATTACAGTTATGGTCAGGTTCCCATGGCTTTTGGCATTTAAAGCATACATTTTTCCTTTTAAGTTCTTCTTGATCCTTTGTAGGAATAGGTTTTTTGTGGAATTTATTATTTTTTTTGATTTTTCATATTAGGTTTATTCCAGGGTTTGTTATTTGTGGTTGAAACTTCCAACCTTAATGCTATTTCAAAAGCATCATCTAAAGATGAAGGTTTTAAGGCACTTACTAGACCCCTTAATGAATGTTTCAATCCTTCTATGAATAAATATGTAGAGCATTCATCATCTACTCCTATGACTTGAACTGAAATCTTTTGGAATTCCTTAATGTAGTCTTCTATTGTTCCTTGCTGTCTTATTTGAGTCAGTTTCTTAAAATTTTCTTGGCAATGCCTTCTATCAAATCTCTTAACAAGTTTATGAGAGAATTCTTCATAAGAAATAATATTTTGGTGTCCTTGAGTAACAAGACCATGATGCCACCAATCGTGTGTTGTTCCTTCTAAGTGGAGGATTGCAAATTGAAGTGCATCACCTTCAGTCATTGGACTAAGGGTT